>PVHX01000457.1:0-302742 GCA_004024805.1 Geosciurus inauris | reverse complement strand
GGGATGTCAGGTTTGGTCAGGGTCCAAGATGCCCAAATAAGGAACCTGATCAGCAGAGCTGCAAGCCAGATGTGACGTCACTAGTGGACATGCCTCCTGTCAATCAGCGAGTTTTCCTGACCCATCAGGAAGGACTATGGCCTTCTCTTCCTGTACCCAACCCCTCCCCTTCCTGACCGGGTTTTCTTGAAATTCTCTATGCACGGAATCTCTGGCGCCATTTCTCCCGACCCGCTCTGATGGACGGGGAAATGGTCCGAGGGCTCGCCTTCCAATAAAGCCTTGCCGAGTGGCTTAATTCATCTTCTCCTGGTCCTGTGAATTTTACACAGGGACCAATTTAGAATTTCATTGTTTTTTTTCTGATTCTACAGGAATGATGTAATTCCTCCGATTTCCTTGAAGACAGAGACT
The DNA here is from genome assembly GCA_004024805.1 of Geosciurus inauris. Lineage (NCBI taxonomy): Eukaryota > Metazoa > Chordata > Mammalia > Rodentia > Sciuridae > Geosciurus > Geosciurus inauris. The sequence continues at coordinate 302,328 of PVHX01000457.1, read as the reverse complement.
GTGCCTTCCTAGACTTTTGATTTTTCTGAAATAACTAGAAGCATTCTAAACAAATTGGGTACATACTGAGTAAGCTTGCCTTCCTAATCCTGGGGATGATTTTGATATTGAAAGTAGTTTGGCTATGAAAGGGCCACTTGAAAAATGTGATAAAACTCCAACAGTCATAGAGTTTATTGACTGGATTAATCTGTTTCATACTAACATCTTGGATGCTCTGTTTGCTTGTCTGTGCCCTATCGGCAGTGACTTTAATCCACAGTGAAACTTCAGGTTTTGCCACAATTCTGAGTTTTGACTTTTATTCATTGGGAGTTTTTGAAGCAGAACTCAGGATAAACTTGGCCTGTGTTTGCTTAGGTCCTATCTCAGACCATCTGAATATGAATCTCAAGTTGGGGCTTAAAATGACCTCTCTAGCAAATCTTAACTCTCATTAAAGTTAAATAAATACAATTCTATGGGATTTTTGTTGCTGAATAAAAAGATCTGAGATGGTTTCAAAACATAGTCCCTGGAAATATTAAATGGATTCAAAGAGATTAGATATCTAGGTGACCCACATGTATTATATTCAAATGTGCAATGCATTTTTTTTTTTTTTTTTTTTTTGCTAGCCATGGTCCACTTATCTGGTCTTGTGATTCCTTACTTCCTAGCACCTTTGGGGTACATTGCACTGAATGTGTATTTGAATCCTTAAATCAATATCACTTTGTAAGAGTAGGTGTTCAGTATCACAATGGAAGGCTTTGGAAGTGCTGACACAGGATTTCAATCTGGCTAGGAAGGACCTTGCATTTTCCAAGATGTTTCCCTTTTGGTTTTCCCCTTCCAGCTTGGGTTAACTTTCTATCAAGCAATAGAAAGATCATGAAGCACAGACTCTCTCCTGCAGCTGCAGGAGAGAGCTAATTAGGGATGGTGCAGATTGGTGGCACATTAGCCCCTTTGGGTTTACTAGCTGCAAAGGTCAGAACAGGCTTGCTACCATCCCAGGGTCATGGTGTGAATGACAGCTGGTCAGGAAAGATAAATATGACAAGATGGGGAACACGGCAAGGTTATTATTCTAAGGGGTGTCACCCAGATAATAATGGAACTTACCCCATGAAAAATCACTCCAATCGTGACCCAGCCCCAAAGGAAAATCACTCCTATACTTCCAGGATTTATTGCAGCATTGTGATTGTTTGCCCATTAAAATGTCACTTGCAGAATGAAATGGTCAGTAATGCTGACTATAAAATGAAATAGTTTTTAATTCTTCTCAAAATATTCTGAGCATTATTGAATGACTAGTTTATTAGGTCTCTGGAGAAATTTTTATGACTTAAGTCCTCTTTGAAATTTAGACCCTCTGATCTCCTTCCTCATATTTTCTCCCCACTCATCCTCCCTCCTTTCTCTGTCCATCTCTTTGTCTCTCAAGCTCACGAACAATTTTCTTAGGAATCATTTGAGGAACCATGATAATGAGGATTTGAATTTACACAATGCAGCTTACTGTTGCTGCTGGTACATCTCTTCTGTGGCTCTATATGGAAAGGCTGCCTTATTCCAGAAGGGGGGCCTCCATGAACCCTGGGAATTCAGCCGCCACTACTTCTTGAGATGGAATACTGCAGGCATTCAGAGCAAAATATCATGGCCAGCAACCTCCACCATGCACTCTCATTCAGCTTTCATTAAAATAATTATGATGGCACAGAAAATGAAGACAGAGAAAATATAGGATTTTACAATGATGCCTGAAAGGAATGCTAACGGACAACAAATTCAAGAATCTTGGAGGAATTCCTGCTCATTATATAAAAGGCAAATGCAGCAGATTTAAGGAATGCCTTATGGCATACCCAGGTTTTAGATCATATAAGAGTGACGTGTGAAAAATGCGAGGAGACGATGCATCCTCTGCCCTCTTGTCCCCTAGGCAGGGACCCAGGGATTGTACCCACAGAATACAGTGTAGTTAACTTTCCTCAGAAGTATTGATCTATTAAAAGACCAAAGTATTTTCTTCCCATTACTTTCCTTAATTTTTTTTTTTGCATGCATAGTTGCAAGCAGTCCCAGATAATAATTGGAATGAGTTAGGAGTGCACTGTTGATTAGAGATTGCATATTTTGGCAGGTGTGGTGTCTTATTCTTAATTGAGTTCTTTTATTAGAAGACATTGAGACAATATAGAAAATCATAATATTCTGGAAAGGATCACAGAAAGTGTGATAGGGGAGTAAATAACACAGGGAAAGAAGGTAGAAAATAAAGATTCTTATCAAGTAAGTTAGCACTGTAGGTAACCCAACTTTAGTCCCTCTGGGGGACTGTGAGTGGCATGGTTGCTTATCTGCTCAGCTGGAAAATTTATACACCAGTTCCCATCCAAAGGTAGTCTGAGGGGCTTGGTATAACTTCTCTGGCACATCTGGCCTGCTGTGCACAGGACTAGAGTTTCTCTGTAGGCCAGAGGGAACCCTCCTCTCCCACTCATTGACAGTGAATCTAGGTGCTGACAGGTAGAAGCTGTGCTCTGAGGTATTAGAGGTAAGAAGATCTGGGCAGGGTGCTGATAGCAATAATGCAATCCAGACCCTGTGTCACTTAGATCCACCTGTGTCCCATAGGTTTACTCTATCCCAGCACTGATTCTTCAAGGTCACAGATAAAGAGAAGAAAAAGAGAAGAGGAAAATTACTGGACCAGGGGCTGGGGTTGTGGTTCAGTGGTAGAGCACTTGCCTAGCACGTGTGAGGCACTGGGTTCAATCCTCAGCACCACATATAAATAAACAAATAAAATAAAGGTCCATTGACAACTAAAATAGAGTTACTGAACCAAAGTCTCACTGTCTGCTGCTATAGTTTATCCCAAGAGGTTCATTTATCATCTCCCTTTCTTTCCACAATGTAGAGCTCCCCCTTCTCCTTGGTAAGCACTTCTGCTTATTTAGGGTTCTTGCCTTGGTAGAATAACCCAGATCAGTATCTCTGAGAGGTCTAAATCTTAGATTATGATTTTTTTTTTTTTTGGTGTGCAATCCTATGACTTGGTGCTATCCTACTCATAAAAGGCAGGGCTAGTGCATGGTCACTGTACAAAGCTTGGGTGCTTGGTTGCTCTCTGGCCCAGTGGCTTTCAGGAGCTGCCTTCTGAATGGTGAAGAGCTGTCCGAGGCAGATGGGATGGTCTGGCTCCAGACCTGTAGGTGTCTGCTTGTGATTCTCCTATGGAGACTTGTCACAGATTCTAGACTCTGCACCATGGAATTTTCTGGGTCACATAGTGTGGTAGGGCTGCTCTAACAAAATACCATAGATTGTTAGGTTTGAACAATCAAAATGTGTTTTCTCACAGGTTTGGAGGCTGGAAGTTCAAGATCAGGTTGCTGGCCGGGCTGGGTTCTGGTGCAGGCTCTCCTTCTGGCCTGTGGGCTGCTGCCTTCTCCTTGTGTATCCACATGGCCTTTCTTTTCTGCATGAGTGTCTTTGGTATTTCTATGTGTGTCCAGATTTCCTCTTATGAGGATAAGAGTCAACTGGCTTACAGCCCACTCTAATGGCCTCATTTTAACTCAATCGCCTCTTAAAGATGCTACCTTCTAATATAGCCACATTCTGAGGTGCTAGGGCTTAGGAATTCAACATGTGCATTTCAGGGGGCCATGTTTGGCTCACACCACCTACACACAACGGGAAGCCTTCTGACTCACTGCTACATGAACTTGAGCAGTATTCACAAGTGGCAGGTCAGTCTCCAAAATGGGAAGAGGTCTAGCAGATATTTTGCCATTTTCTTAGTGGTAGGAAGTGTAAAGTACACTGATTTGTTTGTTCCTTGGAGGAGTGACCTGGCATGTCCCAAAACACTGAACCCTTAAACACTTTATTGATTTAGACAAAGCCCTTGATTATTTGAGACTTCTCTCCTCCTCTAACACACATGTCTGACAAGTGTATTCAGAGCACCGATGGCTTCCTGTCCCCATCCACAGGCATGACTACAAGTGAAGCCAAAAGGCCTTCTATAGAATATCCATATGATCCAGATTCTGTTCAACTGTAGGGTAGGGCAGTGGAGATATATTTCCGAGTGTTCTAAGTGAGGGCAAACTGCTTTTGAATCTCCTTTCAAGTAGGGGTTGAAAAGAAAGCATTTTCCAATTCAATAGCCTGGTACCAAGTGCCAGAGGCCATGTGGATCTGTTGAAGTAAAAACACTCCATCTGGAACAGTAGCCGTAGCTGGGGTTAATACTTGGTTTAGAATAGTGCACCATTAGCAGCATGATCAGACTGGCTTTTTCTAGAGGACAGACTGGTGAACTAAAGGGAACCTGGTGGGGACTGCCATCTCAACCTCCTTTAAGTCCTTGGGATGGTCCCCAACCCTGCTATTCCTCCTAATTTCTAACTTTCTTGTCAGAAGCAGAGGAGGGCAATTTCAAGGTTTTCATCTGGCTTTTCCCATAATGTATCAGCCAGGAGACAGACACCGCACATTATTTTAACAGAGACAACATAATGAAAAGAATTGCTAAGTAGTTATTGACCTGGAAAGGCAAAGGGAGAGAACACTAAGGTATGTCAGAGATAGAACCTGCAGCCAGCACACTTAGGGCTGGGGGACAAAGGAGGAAGTTGGGGTTATTGATAGCAGAAGCTGGGATAGGAGCAGAAACTTAGACTTCTGAAAGAGGCCACTCCTCATCAAAGGCTGAGGACCCCAGCTCAGAGGAGGAGCCCAGAGGCTACGAGGAAGCTGAAGAGAAGGAGGAGGAGGAGGAGGAGGAGGGGGAGGAAGAGGAGGAGGAGGAGTTGTTGTTCCTGGCTGACTGGTGCCGGTGCTTCTGGTGCCCACTATGAGGTGAGTCCCCTGGGTACTGAAAAAACTTCTGCAACTGCAGCAAACTGCCAATGCCAAGGGGAGAAGTGACTGAAGTGATGCTGACAGAAGTATGAAGCAAATGGGAAGCACACGTCTTCCTAACCCTCTAGTTTCCCCTATTGGCAGAGGCAAATATAGAGGCAGCTGGCAAAGCAGAAATGTGGTTTGCAGAGCCACAGTCCAAGCGTCACAAAGCAGAACATGCAAGCCTGTGTGGGGAGGTGGAAGAGGTGGGGATGGTTAAAGCTGAGAAACAATAGCTTAGTAACTAGCATGAGGCTCTAGTTTCAGAAGCCAAGTAACCGAGATGAGATTCCAGCAGTCAACATTCATCCAGAGGGTACATTTGAGGGCTAGAGAAGTGATTGCAAGATGGGTATCTACACACTGAATCTATAGTAAGACAGAGTTGGGTCCAGACTCTTTATCACCTGACTTCCAATGTCCTCTCTGAAACAGGGATCCCCTAATAGTGTTGGATCTCCAAGGTCATGTCAGCTCAGATCCTATATCCAGTAGCCCTTGGAAAATCATATGGATGTTCTCTTTTTTTCCAGTGTGCAATCACACAGGTAAATAGTGCTGTCATTTGGGGAAGGACTGGTGGAATTTCTACTAGGCAACCCGGACACTCCTTCATTTGATCCATTCTAGATCTGAGAATTTGTTCAGATGGAAACTGGCTGAGCCTTCATGACTGTCCACTGGAGTAGCTTATATCAACTTTCTGCTCATCTATTATTATTATTATTTTGGTACTGAAGATGGAACCCAGGTTCTCATGCATGCTAGGGAAGTACTCTACCACTGAGCTACACCCCCAGCCCCACTTTTTTGGTACCAGGGACTGAACTCAGGGACACTCAAATACTGAGCCACATCCCCAGCCCTATTTTTTATTTTATTTAGAGACAGGCTCTCACTGAGTTGTTTAGCACCTTGCTGTTGCTGAGGCTGGTTTTGAACTCGTGATCCTCCTGCCTCAGCTTCCCGAGACTCTGGGATTACAGATGTATGCCACCATGCTTTTGTATTTTTTTTTTTTTTTTGAGAAAGGGTCGTGTTAAGTTGCCCAGGTTGGCCTTTGAACTTGTGATCCTTCTGCCTTGGCCTTCTGAGTAGCTGGGATTATAGGTGTAGGCCACCACACAGGGATGCTCATCTTTTTTTTTTTGTGGTACTGGCTATTGAACCAGGGTCTAGCACTGAGCTACATCTCCAGCTCTGCTCATCTATCTTATTTTTCTGTTTCACTCATTTATCTGTTTTTGATTGGTGCTTTCTATATATACATGAAGTAAAATTTATTGTGGCTTATTTATACTTGCATATAGCATGATTTTGTTAAATACATACCACATTTTCTCCCCTTTCCTATTCCTCCTCCCTCCCTCTCAACGTCTTTCTTCTACTCCACTGATCTTCCCTATATATTTATGATATCTGATCACCCCTCCTTATTTTGCTATAGCTTCCACACATGAGAGAAAATATTTGACACTTGATTTTCTGAGTCTGGCTTATTTCACTTAGCATGATGTTCTCCAGTTCCATCCATTTACCAGCAAATGCCATAATTTCATTTCTTCTTTATTGCTGAGGAAAAACCCCATTGTGTATATATGCCACATTTTCTTAATCCATCCAACTACTGAAAGGCATCTGGGCTGATTCCATAATTTGGCTGTAGTGAATTTGCTGCTATAAACATTGATGTGGCTGTATCACTATATATGCTGATTTTAGTTCTTTTGAATAAATACTGAGAAGTGGGATAGCTGGATAGGTGGTTCCATTCTTAGTTTTTTGAGGAAGTTTCATACTGCTTCTCATCTACTTTTAATGTCTTATGATCAACTCATACCAAGCAACATACTTGTTGGCTGACATCTCTTGTCCTTGGGAACACAATGGAGGCCCCAGCTTCCGTTTTGACTTTGCAGCCCTTTACAGTAACTATGCCATACCCTTGCCTCCAGTGGTTGAGTGTACCATGACTTCCGCTCTTCTGGAACCTCATCCCCACTGATACTGGAGAACCCCACAGTGGCTGTCCTCTGTAGGCTAGCATTGCCAGTCTGAGATGTTAGAGATACTGCTGAAGCCACTAGAACTCCTTCACTCCATTTCCCATTCCAGTCCATGACCAGAAAGAGTTATAATCATGTCATCACCCTGCTCTTCAGAATGCCAGCATTCAAATCTTGGCTCTGCCAGGAAATTGCAGTGTGACTTTGCACAAGTTAATTAGTGTCTCTGTGTCTCAGTTTCTCTCCCTATAAAATGGGAATAAAAATGGCAACTTACCTTAAAGAACAGTTGGATAGATTTAATGAGTTAATTCCTAAATTGTTTGGAACAGAATTTCATACTGTTTAAGTGTTTAAACACTTCAAGGGACTTAGCTATTATCTTTCCTATTAAAGTAGAAAACAAGCAAGATAGCTCACCATTATTGTTCATCATCATTCTGGAAATGATAAAAAGCAATCAGACTTTGAAAAAAATAAATAAAGTTGAATATTGGAAAATAAGAAACAAAATTATCATTGTGGATTATACAATTGACTACCAAGAAAAATCTAAAAATATAAATAAAAACTCTTTAAAATTAAAGAGGATTCAGTAAAATGCCTTAAATCAATAGTTTGTTTAAAATTTACAATACAAAATAATGAGGGGAGAAACCTTATAGTAGTCAAAGTACTTATATAAGGGAAACTGCAAAACTTTAAAAGTAGCTAGACAAATGGAAGACTGTGCTTCTGAATGATGTCTTACTATTTTAGAGAAAGAATTTTTCCAAAATTAATTTAAACATTCACTACACAGTTCTAATCAAAATCCAAATATTTTTTAACTTACAAATGACTGTCCAGTTTGGGTGAATAAATGATAACAGTAAATATTGAAATAATAATAATAGGATATCTATCACTAACAGATGTCAAAACATATTTATAAAGTCAACATAGCTTCACTATCTTTTCTGATGGATGAAAAGACAAAGGAAAGAAATTTAAAAAGCTTGAAATATATATAAATAATCCTTACATATATATTTAAAAGCTAGTATGTAGCTAAGCTTCCATCACAAATTAGAGTGGAAAATGTGGCTAATACCATAAATAACTTTTCAGCCATGGGTTAACTATCTGAGAAATGGTTAAATGAACTTCCCTCATTTCTCTGAGCTTCCCTACCTCAAACTTACTCTCAAATTCTTAACAGTTTAGTAATTAAGCACAGAAATATGAAACTGTAACTATGTTGGCCAGCTTTCTGTTGCTATGACAAAATACCTGAGAGAATAAACATACAAGGAAGAAAGATTTATTTTGGCTCAGTTTCAGAGGTTTCAGTTCATGGTCAGTTGTCTCTGTTGCTTTTGTGTCTGTGGCATCATGGTGGAGAGCATGTTTACCTCATGGAGGCCAGGAAACAGAGAGACAGGAAGGGGTCAGGGTCTCAGTATCCCCCTCAAGGGCACATCCCCAGTGCTCTGACTTCCTTCCACTAGGTTCCACCTTCTAAGGTTTTACCACCTCCTAACAGTAGCCATTAACACATGGACCTTTAAGATTTTACCACCTTCTAAGGTTTTACCACCTCCTAACAGTAGCCTTTAACACATGGACAGTTAAGTATGAAAATGGCAAATAGAACAAATAAACTAGTCATAAAAGAAAAAATATTAATAATATGTACAATAAAACATGTTTAAGAATAAAAAGCATGGGCTGGCCTATAGCTAAGTGGTGGAGTGCTTGCCTAGCATGTGTAAGACTCTGGGTTCAATTCTGGCACCAAACAGCAACAACAAAAAAAGTACAAATGAAAGCAATATGACATTATTTCCATTTTTTCTTTTTGGTATCAAGTTGACAGATTCTCATTTTAAAATTATAATATCCATGGTGGTGAGGGCATTGGCAAAATGGGCACTTTAAATACATAGGAAAGGGTTAGCTACTATGTCATTTCTGGTAAGTCTATGACCAAAAGCTTAAAAATTATGCCTATGGAATTTATCCTAAAGAAATTAGCACAGTTATAGCCAAATATGTAGGTAAAAGATGTGCATGATAGAATTTTTGTAATAGCAAAACAATCTAATATACAGATATAATAGATTTGTTAAGTAAGATGCAGTACATCCATGTGATGGTATGTTATACAGCTAATAAAAGTCAAATTTACCCTCTAAGAAAAGTACTTATGATAATTTTTATTTAAAAATAAAATATTTTTAAATATTTAATAAAATATATTAATATAAATAATAAAATATATTTTTATTTAAAAATAAAATATAGAGCATCATTTTTTAAGCATATACATGTATATAGTCATCCCACAGTATTCACTGAGGATAGGTTTCAGAACCCCTCTGGGTACCCAAACCAGCAGATGCTCAACAACTTTATATAGAATGGTATAGTCTTTGCATATTACCTATTATACCCTTCCATATACTTTATATCATCTCTAGATTACTTAAAATACCTAATACAATGTAAATGCTATGTAAATAGTTATTTTACTGTATTGGTTAGGGAATACTGACGAGGAAAAAACTGTACAAGTTCAGTACAGGCATAATCATAGTAGACTAACTACATAGTATGTGATCTCCAGTTGATTGAATCCATGAATATGGAACCTGTAGATGTGGAGGCAGCTGTATATGGATATATGTGCAAAGAAAAGAGACTAGATGGATGTACAATGTTAACAGCAGTTACCTCTGGGGCTGGGGTTATGGCGCAGTGGTAGCGTGCTCGCCTAGCACGCGAGAGGCACTGGGTTTGATCCTCAGCACCACATAAAAATAAAATAAAGATATTCTGTCCACCCACAACTAAAAAATAAAAAATATTAGAAAAAAAAAAAACAGCAGTTACCTCTGGATGTGGTAGTTTTTTCATCACATTTTCTGATTTCCACATTTTCTGCATTGACTTGTTTCAGTTTTGTAATTTGAAAAGGAACTAATATGAGGGAGAAAAAAAGTCTAAGGGCTCCATGACTCAGCCAACCTCTACTCTTGGGTTCTGGGTTTAAGTTAACATATGAATCTAGATAACAGAATATCAAGTTTGTAGTATAGCCCAATATGGTGGCAATGCCTTACCTATAATAAATGTTTAAAATCATGAGTTTTAGGCCACTCTTTTGAAGGTGTTTTTCAATATGATATGTACTTACTATTCAATTCATTTTGGCCAGGCATGGTGGCACAGCCCTGCAAGTCCTAACCCAGAAGGTTGAGGTGGGAGAATCACTTGAGCCCAGGAGTTCTAGACCAGCCTGGTTATCATAGCAAGTTCTCATCTCAAAAAATAAAATAAAATAAAATTTAAAAAATGCATTTTGGGGCTGGGGATGTAGCTTGGTGGTAAATCATATGCTTAGCATGCTCTAGGCCCTGGCTTTGATTCTCAGCTCTGAAAAAAAGTCTTTGGTGTCAATGGGATGACCAGTTACTCATTAAAGTTGACATTAGTACAGATTTTTATTTTATGTAGCCACAAGGAAAATAAACTGAGGACAACTGCTATTTTTCCTCAACCAAATTCATCTGAGTGCAAGATAAGCCCCAAGAAAGGTGATTTAAGTTTCTCTCAATCCCATAAATTTTCCATCTCCATTTCCTTTGTTTTGGGTGACAACCTGAAGCTATGCTAAGAGGCTCATACTTTCTCACCATATAAAGTCACACTCCTTACCAGGGTCTAGATCTGGCAGTTGGAGCTGTTTTCTCAATAGTCACAGTCTCTGGAAAACAATTTAAGCAGGCTGCAGTATTTCATCAGAACTGTGCAATATCAGTGACTGGCAGGCCTCGGCGGGATGGCACATCCATCATTCACAAGGCCATCTAAATTGAAGAGAGGAGACACTATCATCTCAGAATCCTTATTTAGGAAAAAGAGAAATCTTAAAACCTACTCAAAGCAAGTACAGCTGAAGCCATCATTACAGTCAGATTTTATCTTTCCCCGGTATGGAAAAGGCTACGTGAAAACAGGTCTCCTACAATACAAAGGAAAGCAATGCATGTCCACTACTGATTAATTTATTTTACTCAGTGGAGTAAACAATGATGACTAATATTGTTTTAATCTATGCATCCAGTGAGACCCAGGATAGTGATGTGTAAAAGCACTTAAACACACACTGGTATGGCCTAGGGCTGTCAAGAGCTGTTTTGAATTAGAAAGAGCTGGAAATATCCCCATTAGAAAGGGTCTGCCCACAAGCCCAACACTATAAATAGTCCTGAGTGAGCCCTGCTTGTTCCTGGGGTTGGCCCAACGCCTCCACTCCTCCTGGGGGACCACTGCTTGGGAGGAATGAGGCAGAAGTGGAACCTGGTGTCTGCCTTGCTGCCTCCCCCATTACTGAAGCTTTCTCAGGAAAAGCCTATTTGCTCTCTGTAAATATTTCATCTCCCCTTTTTCTTTCCTTCCTCTCTGTCTTCCTACCAAACACAGCACAACACATAAATAAATAAAATCCCCATACATAAAAATAAATAAAGCAAAGCTTTACTGGTCACTTTCTGGGTATTGGTTATGAAGTGCTGGGGATATATGGCCTACCTATTGGTAACTTAGGTTCATGTTTCAGCAATCCCTGCAGGGTGATAGGGTAAAAGAATGCTTGAGGGAAGAGCAGCCCGAGTCTCTTACTATTTATCTAATTCTCATAGTGCTTTGCAGAAGGTATCGTGACACCCCTGTGACAGGTGACAGGTGAGGGAAGTGAAGCCCAGAGAAGTGCAATGATTGGCCAGGGCCTGAGATTCTGTTTTGAGACCCAGCTAAGGGATTCTTGCATTATGCAATGATCTGTCAATTATAAGCAGCTTCGGCTTATATTACCCATATATTTTACTCATATGATATGTATTCCCAAGTGTTCACTAAGAAATTGTGCCAAGTTCTTCTAAATCATTGTAGTTTCCAAATTTGTCCCTTCATTTTGACCTACCTGCTTTACATCTTGGAGACTAGGTGGCCCAATGGTTCAGTGTGAGGTGCCTGTGGGGTCCAGGCTACAGACTGCACCATCAACACATGTCAGTTAGTCTTTATTTATGAAGGGGGTTGAGATGAGCCACCTTGACACCTTATGCCACTTTGACATAAGGATTATTTTGAGTTGAAAGCAAGAAGAGTTCTCTGGCCTCCCTTTACTGCCTAAAACAGGGTATGAATCTCCCCTTGTGAAGATGGTGTCAAGTCTCTCTCTCCTGTACCAGAATGAGGAATGTGACCCTCATCACTGGAGACAGAGAACTGGCACCAAGGTTTATCTGTGAAAGTGACTTCATTAGAATATCACCTTCCATTAGTTCCCCCATATATTTTTGGGTCACTTTTGTATAATACTTCCTCTTTGAAGCTCAAACTCTATCTCCTTTGTAAAGAAGTACTATGAGCTCCCTAGTCGAACACTTCTGGGAATTACCAAGCATATAAAATTTTTTGAAAATCAAGACATTTTGTATTCCTTTTCTTCTGTTAATCTGTCTTTGGTCTGTTACATTTGCAGGTCTCCATTTACTAAATCCAAGAGAGGAGAGGAAAATTTTTTCCTCTTCAACAATGCATATACACCTACATCCACCCCTGGTCACAGTGGAGAGAGAACAGTAGCTTCTACATACTAGGAATAAAGTACTGTGCTAAGCACTTAAAGTTCTTTCAAACTTTTCAACATCCCTATGTGGTAGCTACTATTTTGTCTCTGTTGTAGAAATGAAGAAACTGAGGCTGAGAGAGGTTATGTGACTTGCCTGAGGTCCTGCAGCTTTCAAGAGGCAGAGCTAGGGTCTCAGCCAGGCGGTGACTCTAGAATGTTTGCTTTCTTCTCCTCTGCTGCACCACAGTGCCTCCAATACAGGGGGTGGATTCACCCCCTGCCTGAACCTGTCCCTAGGCTGAGCAGTTCCTAAACTGAGTTGAGATCAGGAACATCAGCTCTTGGCCTTTTCCTGCTCCTTGAGACAACCTTGCTCATTCCCATGTGGGCCTCTTTGGCTCAGTCTCAAGTCTACTTAGGAACTACACAGTCTACAACAACATTGACCAATGGTTCCCAAACTTGTGTGGGCATGAAAATCATTGGAGGATCTTCTGAAGATGCAAACTTCTAGGTCTATAACCTCTTATGCATTAGCAGTGGTCAGGTTCCACCAGACACGATGGCCATATTTCTGACTGGGGTGGAGGTGTAAAAGCCTTTTAAAACCTGACTGAACACAATTCAGCTGATCTTTTTTTCCTAAAGATAGAAAGTAACCTACAGAAGCCTTTGAAAGACTTCTATACCTTTCAAAGAGCCAACTTTGGTACCCTGACACCTGAAAAATATCTGACTGTCCTACATTTAGGTGTTTGAAATGAACATGCTTTTGGTCTGTGACACCTTTTACGATATGTTAGTACTTGGAAGGAGATTGAAATGGTACTAAGTGCCTAGCTGCTACTAATGATGTACTGCCGTTGAAATCATACACACTTAATTAGCTAGCCCTCCAGAGGATTCTATCAAACTAGGTGATTAAACAATTTTAACAGATTTTAAAGATCAGTCATTTCAGAATGAATAAGTTCTGGAGATCTATTATACAGCATTGTGGCTATTGTTCATGTATAATTGAAATTGCTAAGAGAGCAGATCTTAAATGTTCTCATCAATAAAAAACAAGTATGTGAGGAGATGGCTGTGTTGATTGGCTTGATTTAATCATTTCACAATATATACAGACACTAAGATATCACATTGTACCCCAGAAATATGTACAATTTTTATGTGTCAATTAAAAAACCCAGAATTATGAAAGGCCTTGTTTTCCACTTGAAGTGTTCCTTGTCTTTAAAGCAAGGAAGTTAAAAGAGGCATCCTCTATTTTGGAATAATGCAACTGCCCTCAAAGCCAGATTTGCTGCTGCTTCTGATAAAGTTAATTCTGGTGATTCCTGGAAGACTTTTTCAGAGACAAATGGATTCTCTGTGGTGTTCATTACTCAAAGCTGGGATATTATGTTAATTTTTTCGACTTTGATCAGTCTGGGCCATGAATCATAGGCCATAAGGAGTAGAAACTGTTTATTCATAAGACAAGAGTGTCGTTGGCACTTTGTGGTGGTATAAATGTCACGCTAAGCCTTCCATTTTGACTGCAATGCTTAGCAATGAAACTGAAGCCACCTAAACATGCAGAGAAGATGGAGATTACCTACCAATGTATATCTCTTCCAAATTACTTGTAGAAAAAATCACTCTCCTTTCTGCAGTTAGAAATATCACACACACACACACACACACACACACACACACACAAACACACACACGGTCAGCAATCTTCAACTGTGTGAAAAAAATCGGAAGCATCTGGTCTGCTTTCCCTCAAGACCAAATAAGGGAGAGTGGGCACACATTGCTCATTGTGAGGGGAGGCATTAAAATTAGACTTTTAGGAAGAGCTTGCCCAGAGGAGGGGTTGGGAAACACCGAGGATGCATGAGAAACAGAGTTTGTAGAATCCAGTTGATTCAAAGATGAAGAAAAGAATGTGCATCTTGTACACATTCAAAATACTTGTTCAATAGTATTGAAAGACAGATAGCATGAATTCATGTAAAAAGAAGAAACAGCAACAATAAGAACACAGTTCTCCTAGTTGCAAGGACCCTCTGGGGTAGCAGCAGTGCCTGTTTAGATTTCACTTCTGCCACCGATTTTGATGAGTTATTTAACCTCTCTCAAGCTTGATTTACACCATTGTAAATTGGGAATAATAATCCCCCTGGAGTAGTTCCAATGCACATAAAGTACTTAATGCACCATAAGGCACTTTTCATATATATATATATATATATATATAAAATATCCATAGTTGTGGGTGTGGATTAGATATGACTGCTATCCTAAATAGACTGCATACATTTCTGTCTAGAGGCAGGAGAACAGATTGACTAATATTGAGATTCCATTGAGCTCTAAGATTCTACAGACCTGTGAAGAGTCCCTAATGATGATTCAGTGTTATGCAAAGGTACAGCCAGGTTGTCTCCTGGATTGTCCAGAAGGGGGCTGAGTTGGGAGACACTTGCACATAGCTACCTAATCATATTAGATCACTTGACATTTTTGGATGAGCAATAAGTTGATAAATGAGGAGGGCTGGTCACTGTCATGGTTATTAATGAGAAAACCTACCATCTTCATGGTAATGAATTTTGATGAGGGAAAAGAAATCACCTCCGGGTAAAACCTGCAAATGTGCAGTCACTAGCTGATTATTGCCTCTGCATTTTCCTGGGCTGATGTCAAACAGGAGACTCAAGACTTAAACCTGGATAAGCATCACGTAAAGATGGGCCCTGCAGCCAAAGCATTTGGGAGTCTGGCTTAGGGCAGAACATGTCAGTGCCACAGCACTCATTGTTAAGCTGCCTTTCACAGAGAAGCCTCCAGAGACAGGTTGGAATGGAAGAAACAAACATATGCCTGGTCTTGCAAGCTTTTAGCAGGAAAATCCTGCAAGTAAAAGGCCCACCTCTGACAGTATTTTGGCATGAAGTTTCATGTAACTGGAAAAGGCGATCAGATTTTCTGCCCATGGAAGGTCTCTGACATATCTAGTCATTTGACTGAAGAAGTCCTGTGGAGGGTGCACCCTCCTTGTTGCTAAAGACAAGGAAGAAACTGCTAACATTACCTGACACACATTCTAGTCAGGTGGACAGGAACTCCATGATCAGTAGCTTAAGAGTTTCCTGCCTTCAGACAAGTGTGCCTTCAGACAAATGTACCTTTAGATGGGGCCAAATAGACAATGCTCATTTCTGCTTCTTGGTCATCTTCCCTGATGACCAAATAAAAGTGAGTGCTCCCTCTAGACTTCTCACGTCTAGGACTGTGGTTGCTCTTTGTTGTGCTTTTTTCATTTTTGAGATTCATTCTGTTGGAGAATACCACCCGGGGAAATGAAGAGCCTGTGGTCTCTTTGATACCAGCCTTTTTTTTTTTTTGGTACTCAGGGGTATTCAACCACTGAGCCACATCCCCAACCCTATTTTGTGTTTTACGTAGAGACAGGGTCTCATTGAGTTGCTTAATGCCTCGCCATTGCTGAGGCTGGCTTTGAACTCACGATTCTCCTGTCAGCCTCCCAAAGTGCTGGGATTACAATTATGTGTCACTGCACCTGGTGAACATGGATTTCTTTAGAACTCGGTTGAAAGCACAGTATTTGCAGGTTTGCAGCATTGTCTTATCTCTTACCTCCACCCATGTGCCCCAACCCAACAGGCCTCTCTTCCTTTTCCCAACTTGCCCACTCCTGGGCTTCTTCTGTTTAATTCTGGGAAACCTGTCTAGGGAAAAGATGACCCTTGAAGCAAATAAATACAAACATCCCAGGTAGGAGCTGTCTGAAGAGTGGGCCAAAGTGACTCATGAACCTATGGCTTGAGGAAAAGATGGAGAGCAGAGGCAGACTCTGCTTCCCCTTCCAATGCCATTTTGATCCAAGAACATCAAGAACTTGGTAACTAGATATGCTTTTAGAAGAGAGCCCTTCTATTTTAGAAATGGATTTTCTAGCTGCTTTTAAATCAGCATAGCTGCACACCAAGCAAATCAATGAAAAATACTTTGTATGCCAATTTATGCGGGAGACATGTAGCTCCTTCAGCAATAACCAAGGCCGAGAAGGTCATCAGCTTTTCATATCTGGTGAATCCAGGATTATATTTTAGGTACTCATGTCCAGTTTGGGCTACAGCTGTGGTGGAGGAGAATTCTTGTCCTATACCTCCAAGTTGATGTGACACTAAATGTAGGGGCACCCATCCAAAACTACAGGTATTCATCTTCTAATTTTTCCACCCAACCTCTGTTCCATAACATGCCCTATGCGCGCGCGCGTGTGTGTGTGTGTGTGGGGGGGGTTTGCTGGTGCATTAGTTTTCTAGGACTATTCTAGTAAATTATCATACACTGGTGGCTTAAAGCAACAAAAATTTATTGTCCCACAGTTTTGGAGGTCAGAAATCTGAAATCAAAGTGTCATGCTCCTTCTGAAGGTGATAGGGGCAGATCCTTCCTCATCTTTCAAGCTTCTGGAGTTGTCTGGCACTCCTTGGCTTTCTTTGGCTTGTAGATACATCATTACAACCTCTGTCTCCCTCTGCACTTGGCACTATCCTGTCTCTGTATTTGAATTTGCCTCTGCACATGACACCAATCATTGGATTAGGGCCCACCCACATTCAGTATGACTGCATTTTAACTTGATTACATCTACAAAACCCCAAATAAGGTCACACTCACAGGGGCTGGGACTTGAATATATCTTAGGGAGACATAACTCAACCCACAGTAGGGATTTTTTGGCAATCATCTTTCATCCCTAGTTCCATCTATGCTTTCTCTTGTATTGTATGAGAAGCCTGGGAACTATGTTCCCTAGCATCTCTCTGTATAAGAGTTCTGCTTTACATTCTGCCATTAAGAACTCATGCAAAGAAGGAAGAAGAAAAACAAAATTGTTATTGCTCCTGTGGTAGCCACAGGCAAGCCTGTAGGCTTTGGTAAATGGCAGATGTGAGATTTTGCAATACTCTTTGGATGCCCTCCTGCAAATCATCTCTTTTGGTGTTTCAGGAAGCTGAAATCATCAGCGGGTATTTTCTGAAATTCCTGCAATTCCAGACTTCTTGGAAGCTAACAGCATATTTCCTTGACCTTTGCTTCCCCAGCCCTTCCAACACTTTTAGTGCAGTTTCCAGTATTAAATCCTTTCATTGAAATACCTTGAATGGTTTCTGTTTTTCTGACCAAATCCTGGAAGATCGAGTGGAGGTTGTCATGTCATTCTAGAGAGAAGTATGCGAGTTTGGCATGTAGTTTAAACTCCAAACTTTGAAATTTCCCCTTGAGGTTGCTGAGCAGTGGAGAAGTGACTTTCCCCTTTCTCCGTAGTGGAGGACCACTTGTGTAATGATTTTGGGCTTTTATAACATGTTCAATAGTTGAAACAGTATGAGATTTCTTGAGGGGCCAATACACTTCCTGAAGTTTCATTACAGTAAAATAAAATAAATTAAAAAATGCTCTTAGGTTACCATGGAAACTGCAAAGACAAGAATACATGTTAGCTGGACACGGTGGCACACACCCGTAATCCCAGTGGCTGAGGAGGCCGAGGCAGGAGGATTATGAGTTCAAAGCCAGCCTCAGCAAAAGCAAGGTTCTAAGCAACTCAGTGAGACTGTTTCTAATAAAAAATAAAATAGGGCTGGGGATGTGGCTTAGTGGTCGAGTGCCCCTGAGTTCATTCCTCGGTACCCACTCCCCACAAAAAACTTTTCCTGCTCAAAAACCTTCTCTGGCTCCCCATTGCCTGATGAATTACGTAACTACCCCTTCTCTGGTATTGAAGATCTCTGTAGTACAGCCACTAGAATATGAGCTGTGTGCAGATGGGAGCATTCACTCTTCCATTCCTATCTCTTTTAACTGTGCCTGGCACATGCCAAGATTTCAATAATTGTTGTTTAACAAATGAATGTAGTGCCGTTTCTAAATAAATATATTTCTCACCATTCACCTATATTGCGATAGACTTGGCAAAGCCAATTGTTACCCATTCCAACCATCCGGCCTTTGCCTTTGCTCTGCATTTGCCCATGTCATCTCCCTTTGTGACAACTTTCCTTACTTCTTCCTTTGTGGAAACCTTCACATCTTAAAAGAAACTATACTCTTCATGAGCATTTTCTTGCTCACACCCTCCAATGAATGGGATCTCTCTTTGCTTTGGGGACTCATGCATGTTTTTTAAAAATTGATAACTTTATGTTTTGGAAGAGTTTTAGGTTATCACCAAAATTGAGATCATACAAGGAATTCCCATATAGTCTTGTTCCTGTGCTGGTAGTCACCTCCACCTTCACTGGGGCTATAGTGTTGGATAGGATACAGGGAGAGAAGCAACCTGAAGGATTATCCCTACCACACAGGCATGAGCATGGCCTGTGGTCAAATCAGAGTCCAGGTGCAGACTGTGGATGACAAGTGCAGCTTTTCTTCTACCAATATTAGCTGCTGTGGTTTTTTTTCTTCCCTTTCCACTTCCCACCTTTCTTCTTTCTCCTCTTCTTCTTTTTCTTCTTTGGTATCAGGGACATCCTGAAAAACAGCTGAAGGGTTGGGATGTAGCTCAGTGGCAAAGAGTTTGCCTGACATATACAAAGCCCTGGGTTCAATCCCCAGTTTCCAAAAAAGAGGAAAAAAGAAAAGAAAAAAGACCCCCAACTCAAACCAAAAATCAACAACAATAAAAAACAACCCCCCCAAACCAACAAAACAAACAAACAAAAACCAGCTGAAAATAAGTTTTTTTTTTTTTTTTTTTTTAAAAGAGACAGGGTCTCACTATGTTGCCAGACTGGCTTAGAATTGTCTCCTGGGCTCAAGTGATCCTCCTGCCTCAGCCTCTCAAGTAGCTGAGATTATAGGTGCCTACCATCAGGCCTGGCTGAAGCAAAATTTTATAGCAGCTCATCCTGTAGTCTCAGATTCTCCTCAATAAACAAAATGGCAGAAAAAGGTTTGTCCCAAGGGTCTTGCAAAAGTGAGTGCATCTGGCCTTTCAAGGTGTTGGGGTGTACATATGTGTTTTCCATTGGGAGAAGGCCAGGCATAAGTTTGGAGCAAAAAGCAGGCCTAGGGGCAACTGTGGGGCCAAGCACTGAGGCCAGGAAGAGTCTAGAACAGAGGTTAAGGAAGGCACAGAGGCTTCCCCTTGTCCTGTGTAGGGGTAATAAGGAGTTCTGAGCATTGTTTTCTGCATGTGTGGGTAGGAAGGGACTGGGACCTAGCCTTCTCTTTCCTGATCCAGTGCTCTTTCTGACAATTCTCTATTTATTTTAAACCAGCAGAACCCTAAGATGTAAAGAGATAATAAAAGCAAGGTTGTTCCAGGTATGCTGGAAGTGGAAGCTAGAACCCCCATCCCATCTCCCAGCTTTAGAGGATTCCTCCAAACACCAATCTCCTCAGAGAACAGCTTAAGAATCACAGCACGAAGATGTGTTTCCTCTCATAGCCCATACCTTGAACTTGTTACTATAAATAAAACAGGAATGTTACCATGGCAACCTGACTGTCTGTTGAAATTGCCCCTTATGGAGCAAATTAGCCAGGATCAATAGTGCTTCCTGAATGCAGAATTACTTTACTTTTATAACAAAAGTTTGAACAAATTAAAGAATGAACCACTCAGAGGAAGCAAGATCTGAGTCAATATAATTACACTGTTAGCTGCAGCTCCTCTTCAATGCCCATCTGAGGGTGTTCCTTAGCATGACATGGTCTCTGAGCTGGTGCTCTCCAGGACGCTGTGTTATTTACTGCTCGCTTCCGTGGCCTCTTCCCTGGCAGGCAGGCTCTTCCTGCTGCTCTGCATGTGTCATGAGAAAGGACACTTCTGTCTGTAACATCCTGCTTCCCCAGGCTCAGCTGTCATGTGCTGAGATGCTGTCTTCAGAGATGGACAGATTTTAAATGGCACTCCCTGAGCTGGCACGCAAAGGCAGATCTCAGAACAGATGTGGACCCGGGCCTCATCCCAGCTAGGTGCTTATTAGGAGCCATTAGTGAGCCCTTAAGCCAGGGATGGGCTGCTATTGTCCCCCAGGACAAAAGAACCATGGATTGCTTCCCCAGGCAAAAGCTGAGGAAGCTCGGGAGGATGGTAGTGCTGTGCTTGGCTGGGCTTTTGGTAAGGAAGAATTGAGTGGCTCCTTTACCTAAGGGCATACACACAATCCCCAATTGTCTTCCAACTGACCTGGTGCCTGTAACTCTGACTTTTACTTAAAATGCAGAAGGGAGGCCTGGGGTTGTAGCTTAGGGCTTGCCTAGCATGGGTGAAGCCCTGAGTTTAATCCCCAATACCACATAAAAACAAATAAATAAAATAAAGTTTAAATTCTTTAAAACATTGCAGAAGGGAATAACTCCTGGAAAGGGCAGTCACTTAAACTAATTCCCATGAAGGTGCCAGGCTAGAGTCTTGCTGGGCATCAGGGGTAAGTGCTATAATTTGGAACTTAAATGTTCCTCAAAAGCCCATGTGTTAAAGGCTTGGTCCCCAGCTGATGGTGCTGTAGGGGGTAGTGAAACTGTAGAAGGTGGGCCTACTTGGAGGACGTAGGCCACTGGGGCCTGGCCTTGAAGAGTATATGTTGTCTCTCTATTCTCTTTCCCTGCTCTATTTTTCTCTCCCGGCTTCCTGGATGCCAGGAAGTGAGCAGCTTTGCTCCACTATGCACTCTCCACCATGACATTCTGCCTCATTGCAGGCCCAGAAACAGTGGAGCCAACTGACAGCAGACTGAAATCTTTGAAACCATGAGCCAAAGCAAATCTTCCTCCTTTTAAGTTGATTTTCTCAGGTGTTTTCTCACAAAGGTGGACAGCTGACTAATACAGGAACAGAGGGGATTAATATCCACCTCCAATGTCCCAGACCTTTTACTTACATCCTCATTTAGTTCTCATAACAATTAATTATGTGAGGTCTTATTTATGGCTTTTGTCCTCCTTTTATGTCCTGTTTACTATACCCCAATAGTTAATGCCTCTGCCTCACTGTAGAGGTGACCCAGTATTTTGGGTTTTGACAAAGATAGGCTTGTGTTCCAAACCAGTTCTGTCATCATCTGAGAACTGTGGGACTCTAAGTTATTTGGTCTTTTTCTGAAATTTTTACTTGACTGAATTAGTTAGTTGTTTGATGATCTTCATGGACTATCTCATCAGGAAAATGTGCATTACATATTGGTTTTGCATTTAAGAATTAAGTGGTGTCATATCTTGTCTGAGTAACTTTATAAAGGTGTTGAAGCCAGTCTTTAAATTGTATTTCCTAGTTGGTAAGAATAACAATAGGCTTATTTCAAATTTTAAAATAATCTTAAAATTTCTAATTGTGACGAAAAGCACATAACATGACAACTGGAAATAGGCATAGACATGATACGTGGAGAGACAAAATGATGCTCAGAGAAGCAGAAGAGAAACAGTCTGAGCTTGTCAGTGTTGGGGCTCTGGAGTAGGGCCATGAACCTCCTCTGAAGGGCTGGTGAGGTTACCAGCTCCCTGGATTACCTTTTTTATTCATTTCCTAGGGCTGTTGAAACAAAATACTACAAACCAGGTGCCTTAAACAACAAATAGGAGGATAGGAGTTTGGGATCAATGTATCAGTAGGATAGTTTCCTTTGGATTGTGATAGATCTAAGACAGCTGAAGCTATGTACCATTTCTCCTCGGTATCAGTTATAACTACAGTGGTCCCTTAGTATCCATGGGGAATTGGTTCCAGAACCCCCTGGATGCCGCAAATCCGCAAATGCTCAAGTGCTTTGTATAAAACAGTGTGTAGTATTTACATAGAGCCTACGCATATCTTCCTGTATACTTCAAATAATCTCTAGACTTATAATACTAATATAATGTCAATACTGTGTAAATAGTTGTTACTGTATTGTTTAGAGAACAATGCAAGAAAAGAGTCTGTACATGTTCAATACGGATACATTGGTTTTTAGAATATTTTCAATTTGCACTTGGTTGAATCTGTGGAGATAGAACTTGTGAGTACACAGGACCACCTGTGTATTTCTTTTCCTCTTATTCAAGAGAGCATGTCACAATGCAAAGGGGTAGAAATGGTGTGTTACAGGGATAACTTTGAATCCCCTCTAATTTTTTTTTTTTTTTTTTGTACTGGAGATTGAACTCAAAGGTGCTTAACCACTACTGAACCACATCCCCAGCCTTTTTAAGTTTTTTATTTTTGAGACAGTTTTCACTAAGTTGCTCAGGGCCTTGCTAAGTTGCTGAGGCTAGCTTTGAACTTGAGATACTCCTGTCTCTGCCTCTGGAGCCGCTGAGATTATAGGCATACCCCATCATGCTTGGCTGACTTTGCAGGATTTTTGGTAAAAGTAGGCAAGCAGGGGGCTGGGGCTGTGGCTCAGTGGTGGAGCGCTTGCCTAGCATGCGTGAGGTACTGGGTTTGATCCTCAGCCCCACATATAAATAATAAATGAATAAAATAAAGATCCATCAACAACTAAAATATTAAAAAAAAAAAAAAGTGGGCAAGCAGGCCCAGCAAGGACAGGGGCCAAGATCAAGGGCTAGTTGAGCAGAGGGCCATGAGGAACCTGACTAGTTTGGTTAAGGAAAGAGTCTTTATGTCAGTGTACTTTATCCAAATCGACTTGACTTTCCTTTATGCCCTTCCTGCTTTTTTTCCCTTTTCCTCTCTTCAGTAATCTGTATCTGTGATCTTTGACACACTTATTGACACTGAGCTGTGTGGAAGATAACAAATAAGCTAAATAAGTAAACAAACTATTGTTCCTCCCAGAAGTATAAAAATATTCATTTTACAAAAGATAGTTATGAACATTTTCCTCCCTGCTTACCATTGCATACCAGCAAATTGCATATATCCTTCAGGTCTCCCTGGAGTGGTCTTCAGCACTCAGCATATGGATGGTGTGTGACACCCTGTGATGTCATGGTTGGCCCCTCCAGTGCTTATCTTCACCATGTGCTTATAAAACAAAGGTAGGGATCTTGTCTTTCACCTGCTAGGTGTGTAATTTTAGCGGTGGAGAGTGTTTGGCACATGCCTAGCCACTCTGCCAATGACCATTATTGAACTGACTCACAGAAAGTGACAATTTGGATGGAACATATGTGTCCGTATTGGGGTTCATGATTGCCTTAACTGAATTTGAGGCACCAGGAGGACACAAAGAAACACACTTACTGGTCCTGTTATACTTCATTGATTTTAAGAAACTAAAAGTGAATTTTATCTTACACTGTTCAAGTGCTAGCCAAAGACCCCAAGTAAATGCTTTTTTTAGGGTAGTTTTATTAGTTTTAACTTCTTTTGTTGGAAAGGTCTGCTTCATTTTAAATTAAATGGAATCAGAGGAAGACTAGGATTTTCCTTTCAGTGACTAGGACACTCCTTTGGAGTGGTTAACTTAGAGGAATTATTCTGCAAACAGTGTTTTATTGAAGTAGGGTAGAAGGGTTCTCAACAAGGAGTAGAGGTGTTTGTCCATGTAACTGCATTCTGTCCCCATGGGTTCAGTATCTTTAAGGAGGAGTTGATTTCCTCCAAGCTTTAAGTTTCACAGCTATAATATGAAGAGAGTGAACTTGATGTGATGATCCACCTTCTAGTGGTACCATGGGAAAATCCGTTTAAAGTTCCTTTGAGCTTTGGAGTCGCTCTTTTCCAGATAGCACCTTGACTTTTAGGTTCTCAGTTCTTGATGTTTTTTAGTCTGTCGGGAGTTTGCAGTATCATAATCATAGACATTTCCTTCAGTGTTTCATGATAAGAATTGGATGGAAGTGGTGTGTTATTTTGGGAACATGGTTTGCATGACAGAGACAGAGATGATAAAGCTGTCATGAGAAGGAAAACACAGCAGTGAGGAGGTGGCACCCACAGGGAAAGGACACAGGCCAGGAAGGAGACATAGTTGCTTTGTTGGAATGGCTTCTTGCATTGCTTAGCCTGACCATAAGTGAAAAAGTTAAGAAGCACCATCTTACTACTGATGACAATGGTAGCAATAGAAAAAGAAAGACCCTTACTTTTTTGCCAGTGGGAGGGGTACTGTGGATTGAACTCAGGGGCACTCGACCACTGAACCACATCCCCAGCCCTATTTTGTATTTTATTTAGAGACAGGGTCTCACTGAGTTGCTTAGCACCTCGCTTTTACTGAGGCTGGATTTGAACTTGTGATCTTCCTACCTCGGCCTCCTGAACTGCTGGGATTACAGGCATGCACCACTGTGCCCAGCTAAGATCCTTAGTTTTGAGAAAAAGGTAGATGTGTTCGATATGCTGAATTTGCTAATATTGACATTGAAATGTTGCGGCCACGTATCTGTAGCTATGAATCCTCCCTCTATAGTGAAAGTTCCAAGGCAAATGTCTTCGATGAGTCCAAAATTCTCTAGTCTATAAACTCTTATTTCCAACAAAGCAACTATTTTTATAAAGCATTTTTGATTATGTGTGATTTCCTAAGAATTATAATTATTGCAATTATTGCATCATCACAGAATAGACAACATCTCTCAGGATCAGCTACTAATGTGTGGGCCCCAGTGCACAAGAAAAATGTGGGGCTTTTTGTTCAAAGAGCGGGAGAAAAGTATTGTTAAAGGTATATAGCTAAAATTTAAAGCTTTTCCCTCTCTTCCCTAGTCTCTCTCTTGTGTTTTTTTTTTTTATTTGCTATTTAATGTCATCCTAAGTAAAGAAAGATTAAAAATGTAAATTTTTGGCATAAATTTTACAGTTCAGCTTTATGTAATGCAATGATGGATTTAAATGCAAATATAAGAGCATTTAATCCACTTGCAGAGACACCAAAATTACACAAACTAAATTTCTTAGCTTGTATATGCATATGTATTTTGTTTTTACCAGAACAATGGAAATGCTGCACGAAATGGACATAACTGTTCTTGCTTCTGGGTATGTGCACATTCAAGCACTGCCTCCACCTTTGGCTTACTGATGAGTAAGGAAGGTCTGGAAGGAAAAGGAACCATAGATAGCAATATATATATATATATATATATATATATATATATATATATATATATATATATGTGTGTGTGTGTGTGTACGTATATACATATATTTGTATGCAGGTATGTATATACATCATATATATACACACACACACACATATATATATATGTATATATCTTATATGTCCAATTGTTTTCTGAGTAATTAGTTGACTAGTACAGGACATAACCCAAGTAAGGAAGGATGTGGATGAATGTGAGTGACAGGGTTCCTTGGTAGCTTGTGTTCCTTAGAACTCCAGTACCTTCAGATGACCTCCTGGTGCTGTCTCCACTTACTCAGCTGTAGATGTAACTTGCTTATTTTGTACTCACTTTGAATCTTGCTGTATTCTTATGCATTGTGGGTTCACTAGAATTCTGTGCAAAAAGGATATTAGTAATGATATCTGTGAATGGGGTGGCAGGGAATGGTGGCAGACATGCACATTGTGTGCGGGTTGAATGCTCATGAAACACTTTGTTATTCCATTGTTTACTTATAAAACACAAGTTCAAAGAGAAAATTAAAATTCTTATAGGGCTGTTTTGAAATTATTTTAATGGTAAAATAGCCTCTCCAGTTTTCTTTGCATCTTGATTGTAGTATATCCATCATATTCTTTTAATTTATTTGTTTTTCTATTTAAAGTGGGTTTCTATGTTTAGTTGGGTTTTCTTTTGATTTTTTTTTATCCAACTAGGTAATTTCTGCTTTTAATTACAATGTTTAGACCATTTATATTTAATGGGAATATTGAATATGGTTGGATTATATTTAATGGAAATATGGTTGGATTCAAATCTACCTTTTTTACTATTTTTTTCTTTCAACTCTTTTTTTGTTTTTTCTTTATTATTTGGTATTATTTATTTTTGCATCTGTCTTCTCTGTTCCTTTTTTCTGTCTTATTTTGTTTTTTTTTTTATTCTACCTGCTTTGTTGGCTGATTAGGTAAAACCCCTTGCGTGTGTTTAATTTGGAGGGATAGTTTCAGTGTTCATAGCACATATAATTTTTATCTGAGATCTATCTTAATGTGATATTAGCATTCCATTTATAATATAAGAACCAGTAAGCCAAGGAGGAACTTCAAGCAGCTTACTATAGAAGTAATTAGAGTCCCCAAAAGAGGTAAGGGAAGGGAAGAAAAAATATTTGAAGAAATAATGGCCAAATTTTTTGAAATGTGATGAAAATTATAAAACCACATTGTTGTGATACATTTGTACATCCCACAAATATCTTGCTACTATTTTATCATTAAATAGCAAATTGTCTTTTAAAATGATTTATATAAGTAAAAATTTTTATATTTATCCACATAGTTACCTTTTTCATATTATTCATTTCAAAAAGTAGATCCAGGTTCATATTTTGTCTGAAGAATTTTCGTTAACAATTCTTATAATGCAGATCTGCCAGTAATTTTTTGAGATTTAGTTTTTGTATTACCTTTAGTTTTAAAGAAAATTATCCTTTTTATATTTTAAATGAAGTATAATTCATATACTGTATACTTTACTCTTTTTTTCTTCTCCTTTTCCATTTCATCCCCCTTCTCCTTCACCTCACTCTTTTGAAGTGTATAATTCAATGATTTTTAAAATGTTTAAGGTCGTGTAACTATTAAAATTAGCTTTAGAGCATTTTCATCACCCCAAAAGAAAACATGCATTCATTAGCAGTCACTTCCTTATTCCCCGCAACCTCTCCACGCCCTAGGAAATCACTAATCCACAATCTGCCTCTATGGATTTTTCTGTTCTGGAAGTTCCATGTAAATGGAATCATACAATAGATAGTCTTTAGTAACTGGCTTTTTTCCTGTGCATTAGTGTTTTTTCTTCATGTTTCTTGTACTTCAAGTTTCTTAATTCTGTGGGTTTATAATTTTCATCACATTTTGAAAAATTTGGCCATTATTTCTTCAAATATTTTTTCTGCCCTTCCCTTATCTCTTTTGGGGACTCTAATTACTTATATAGTAAGCTGCTTGAAGTTCCTCCTTGGCTTACTGGTTCTTCATTCATTTTTAGCCTTTTTCTATTACTTTGTTTAGTAATCTTTTCTACTGTAATGTCTAATCTCTTATAGTTTTCATCTCTTGAAGTTCAATTATTTTTTATCTTTCTGGTCAACTTTTTCTCTAGCTTCTTAAATATATTCCTATAGTTAAAATTGGTTTAATATCTTTGTGTACTAATTCTCTGTGTTAGTCATGGGTTAATTTTTATTGTTTGGTTTTTATCCTTATTATAAGCTTCATTTTCTCATTTCTTTCTATGTCTGGTAATTTTTGTTTGAATGTCAGACATTATGTATTGGGTGCTATTTTGTGTGTGTATGTGTGTAGTTTGATTTTTTTAATTTTTAATTTTTTAATTTGTCTTAATTAGTTATACATGACAGTAGAATGCATTTATGTACACAAATGGAATTGTAATCCCAGTGGCTTGGGAGGCTGAGACAGGAGGATCCCAAGTTCAAAGCCACCCTCAGCAAAAGTGAGGTGCTAAGCAACTCAGTGAGACCCTGTCTCTAAATAAAATACAAAATAGAGCTGAGGATGTGGCTCAGTGGTTGAATGCCCCTGGGTTCCATCCCTGGTACCAAAAAAAAATTTCTGTGTGTGTAGTTTTATAAAGATTCTTAATCTTTGTTCTGAGCTATGGTTAAATTATTTGGAAACATTGTCGAGAGCCATCCGTGGGCTATGTGTGGACTACATCGGTATCACAGCCTAGTGAATAGGAGAATCTGGTGTCTGGGAACTTCCAGTGGAAATTTCCTTTGGCCATGACTGCCCAAACACATTGTGAGCCCTATTCAAGCTCTGCCTGGTCCCACACAGCACCAGGGATGACCTGCTGTAGCCACACAGCCTCTCAGAGATGAGTGTGACCTGCTGAGATGCCAATCAACTTGCTGACTGCAAGACATCAAGAAGCAGGACTCCACCCCTTAAACTTTATGCCTTTGATATACCTCATTAAATAAACCACGGGAGCCATTTTTTAATTGTTCAGTTCCAGCTCTTGTGTGGGCTGGACCTATCAGGCACTCTATCCTTCAAAACTCTAATTCTGTCTCTTTTGTTCTTTACTAATTATTTCAGACTTCATTTTCTTCAGAGGCTTATCCCTCTTAGCAGGCAAAAGTACCCTGGTGAGGTGCTGGCCACCCCAGGATATTTTGATCCTTTCAGGTTCTTGCTTTGTAAGCTTTGTTAGGTGGGACCAGAACAATGTTTAACTAGGGAAATTTTGCTCCATTTCTGAGGCAAATCCCTTTTGAGTACTTACCTGATATTGTGTGAATATGAAGTTGTTCCAACTTTGTTTTATTGGAAACAGGAACTGTTCCTACTTCAGTGAGAACACTCTTTGCTTCTGTGAATTCTTTCTCTTGCTTCAAGTATTTTCTTCACATGCATGCACTTATCAGGATTAGAGACTCTCTATAGTTATCTCCTATTTCTCTTTCCCCTCTCTTCCCAGTTATTCTGGAAAGTGGGAATGGTGATTTGGAGAGGGATCTTTACTTTTTACTTTATAATGTATTTGCTGTTTGCCTTCTTAAAATCCATGGTAACTGTTGCAGTGATTATAAAAAATAAACTTTTAAGTGAAATAAGTTTAGCTTGAAAGGACCTACTGAAACATGGAGTTGTGTTGATTCAATTGACTCATTTTTCCTGTATCTTGGCTGATATATAACCAATTGCACTCATCTTTTATCTTCTTGTGTGCATCCAAGGTGATGCACAATGATAGGATTTGCCCTTTGAATCCATTTTCTGGAAAATGTGGTACATCTGGACTCTTGCTTCTTTCGTGAGTTTGATGTGAGTCTGCATAAATCTAGAAAGGCAACATTTATAACAGTGTGCTGGCTAATCCTCAGATCTTCTGGGGGGGATCTAAATCCCTGAAGCTCTCCTGGAGTCATTTCAGCAATTAACTCCCAAATTCTGCTCTTATGAAATTGTAAAGAATGGTGGTAAGGACAAGTGTGTAGAGATTTACAATCAAGGATGTTTATCACATCATTGTTTTTAA
The DNA here is from genome assembly GCA_004024805.1 of Geosciurus inauris. Taxonomy (NCBI): domain Eukaryota; kingdom Metazoa; phylum Chordata; class Mammalia; order Rodentia; family Sciuridae; genus Geosciurus; species Geosciurus inauris. Next base: position 272,667 of record PVHX01000457.1, on the reverse strand, counting down.
CAGTGAAAAATTGGAAAATTATAAATGTCTAATGATGAATTATTAAGTTAAATTTGGCACATAATTAAAATGGAATATTCTGTGGAAAATTAAAATACTAGACATCAATAAACATTAAAATGTTAACATGGTCTGTAAGGTAGAAAAACAACTCTTTACATAAAATATGTACAGTACAATTCCAATTTAAGAAATATAGATATATATTAAAGAGTTTAAAAGATATACATACCTGGGCATGGAAACGCATGCCTGTAATCCTAGTGGCTCAGGAGGCAAGGCAGGAAGATGACGAGTTCAAAATCAGCCTCAGCAACTTAGTGAGGCCCTGAGAAACTTGCAGATCCTGTCTCAAAATATAAAAAAGGTCTGAGGATGTGGCTCAGTGGTTAAGAACTCCTGGGTTCAATTCTTGGTACCAAAATATATATATATATATACAAAAAAATGATAATGATGTTTATCTCTTAGTGGTAGAATAATGAATAATTATTATTCCAGCTCATCTGTTTAAAAAAATGTACAGGAATTTGTTAGTGTAATAAGAATTTTGGTTTGGATCACAGAATATGATAGCCTGAAAATAAAAGACCAATCCTGTTTTCTGCATCTCCCTTTCTTCTGTTCCTTTATTTTTTGTAGGAAAAGAACAGAGGACTCCTAAAATCTGCTCATTTCTCCTCATAATTAGTGACTTCCTGATCCAGGGTAACTATGCTCCTACTAGAAATCTTCTTTGTTTTTCAAAAGATGTTTGTAGTTTCCTCTTCCCATGTCCAGTCTTTATCGTTGGTTTTTAATTGCAGGTTAATGTGAAAGCATCCATTTTCTTCACCACATTTCCCTTGGCTTCCCATTTTACCCCACAACTCCACTGCCACTTCATACGTCCAGCTCTGATTTTGCCAAATCTGAGACCTGAGCTCAAGGCCCTGAGCCTGTGAGATGTGCCTAAACCCCTCCTCCACCCTGATGGGCTCCTTTAGTGCTTTTCTGACTTTGAGATGTGGTAGTTGAAGGAAGACTCTGGGGAGAAGATCCACTATGAAGGTAGAGTGGATGCTTCCAGTTGTTTAGTTTTTTCAAGTTATATAATTGCACATCCCTGCCTTTTGTCATGTGACTATGTGGTCTCTTCCAATTGAGGAGAAGGAGTATATTTTCTGCCACATTGAAGCTGGACTTGACCTTATAACCTAGGTCAAGAGAAAGTTAGTAGCAGTGACCACGTGAGGAGCTTTACATGTGCTTTCACTGTTTGGCTTGGCTCCGTGGGCTTCTGCCATCTGCCATGTGAAGGACGTGATGGAAGTTTCCCAAGTAGAATGTAGTACAGAAAACTGAGAGATGCTTGCAGCAGACCCACACACAGCCTAGAACCAAGCCTAGCTGACCCATAGACTCAGGAGGGATAAAAACAAAAGTTTGTTTTAGTAAGCTACTGAAATTTTGAAATTGTTGGTTATAGTTATTATGCTAATTGGTTATATAGTTGTCAGTTATGAATTAAATACTGACTAATGCAGGTATTCCAAGATTTTCAACTATCTTAATTTTGAGGTAACAGCAATGTGGGTATTGATGAGATAAAGTATTCAATTAAGTATATAGTATTTCTCTTTGAATCCTTTTACTTTCCCCGGTATTCCTTTCATACCAGGATCCATACCACCTTTTGCCTTTTGGTTCCATCTTCCAGGAAGATGTAAATATGTGTGCATATGTGAGTAATTCTTTGCAGAGAACACACATTTCTTTTCTCTTATGGACAATGTGTTGTTGGTTCACATTATTTTCTTCCTATCTTTTTAGGGGCTGGGCAGTTCCTCAGACACATTGTTGGGAGCCTTGGAAGCATTGTGGCTATGATTTAATTAAACCTGTGCACTCTGGAGCATGTGCTCTGGATTTTCAGATTTTCCATTTAGTAACTCTCCGACCTGCAGTAAGTCACTTAACTGCCCTTGCCTCAGTGTCCTTGACTGTAAGATGAGACAGTAAGAGAATCTTCCTCATAGGCCTGTTATGAGGATTCAATGAGTTAATTAATGTCAAGGGCTTAGAACAGGGCTTGGCACATGGTGATGCTAGCCCAGTGTTTGCTTCTATTATATTGTTTTTCACAAGGTAAGGACTAAATGCTAAAATTCTGTTTTTGAAAAATGACTCGCATGTATCATGAGGTTTGGAAGAGGGAGAGGAATTAACACAACCACAGCTTGTGTTTCAGCAGAATAATAGTTTTCAACAGATGGCTCTGGAAAAAGGAAAATGATCAAATCAGGGAGATGTCCCTTCCACAGGCTAGGACAGGTTCTTCCAGCCTCAGGAGTCAAATCACATCAGACCAAGCCCCTGGGTTCAGTGGGGCTGGTTGTCATTGTACAGCTTGGAAAGGTTCAGTGGATCTTTTTTTTTTTTTTTTTTTTTTTTTAATATTTTTTAGTTGTCTATGGATCTTTATTTTATTTATTTATATGTGGTGCTGAGTATCAAACCCAGTGTCTCACACATTCTAGTCAAGTGCTTTACCACTGAGCCACAACCCCAGCCCGGGTTCAGTGGATCTTGAAGAGCACACTGAAGCTGAGGGGTTTCCGCTCTGCAGACGAGACTGGCTGACAGGACCCACTTGGTCTCCTGCTTCCTTCTCTTGCTCATAGCTCTGTGTCTAGCCTGGTGCTGGTTTCTCTGAGGTGGGCAAGCTGACTCCAGCATGAGAAGGGACATCCTTTGACTGGTCTTAATTCTATGTGGCACTCACCAGAGGCTAGAATTGGTGATAAGAAGTGGTTTGAGATTCCAGAGTAAAACAGGTGTGTGTGTGTGTGTGTGTGTGTGCGCATGCTTGTGCACATATGCAGCATGCATGTGGGGTTTGGAGGATGATTGGACAGACAAAGGATGCAGTGGTGCGTATAAAATGGTCAGGGGGAACATCCAGGAAAACGAACTCCATTAACCTCTGAACCCTTATTACATATTCTTTCTCTCTGTGATGTTCATGAACAAATCATCCACTGAAATACAAGCCTAGATCATGGGTTGTTATTCCCAATCTTTGCATGTTGACTTTTATAATGGAGTCACCCTGCTGGAAGCTCAGGCCATTTGGAGAATGAGTTCAGTCGTTACCATTATTTTAGCATATGGGAAGAACTGCTGGATTCTCAGGGCCTTTAGGATCTTGATGATCACAAATGTTTTTCCCTGTGGTGGATTATCCATGGCCACCCTTGGTCTTGTTCTGCATCTGTCTGCTTCCCTAGAGCCTTTGCTAGCAATGGGAGCTTGCTAGGAGGGGCTCTAGGGTGGGGCAGAGGGTGAGTGGCATTGCATGACTCTGTGTAGGCATGAGAGGACTTTCCAGAGCTAAAGAAAGATGACTTTTGGATGAACTCAAATTTTATCTTCTTTCCTTTTCCTGTTTATGAGGAATAAGAATTAACGGTATAATTGTACTATATTATGTTGAAAGGAGAAAGGAGAGCTAAAGAGGTCAGTTTCAGTATTCACTTTGGAACTTGAAAGGGAGGTGAGAGGGAAGAAAGAGGAGAAGGAGGAAAAAGAAGAGAAGAAGAAGAAAGGGAAAGGGAGAAAGAGAAAGAATCCCCACTCTACATCTCCTGCTCTGGGTGTGACCTGAGTGCTCCACCATCTTGGCGGTATGGGAGGGAGATTTAAGAATGGAGATAGGCCCTGACCCCTACACCAGCTGGGCCTCCCAGGTGACATTTGGCAGCCAGCTTGGGTCTTTTGTATTTTCACAGCCAAACAGCCTCACAAGATATTCTCTGCAGATATTTCAGTTCCTGGATTCTGAAACATCTCCAGGGCATTCCTTAGCCCCTATTCTTCCATAGGGCCATGGCTCTAACTTCACATTTCTTAATTATGAAGAGGATGTTGTTGGGGATTATGGGTCTGTGAGAATTACAAGTAACAATATCAGAACCAGCTCTTTCCTTTCCTTGTTGCCTCCCTCCCTTTTTTCTTCCTCTTCCCTTCCTTCCTCCTCCCTTCTTTCCTCCTTTTCTTCTCTAACTTCTTCTTCCATCAAGCTTTTGAAACATGCCGATTCCCAGAAACAAGACAGATTAGTATCCAGGAACAGCACAGACCCCTGTGCCAGGCTTTGTCATCCAACTGCCAGATGCAGGAGGTGTTCCGAATGAGAAATCTTCCATGTTAAAGTAATGTGATTGCCAGAGACATCTGTGTATCCATTTTCTATTGCTGCTCTAGCAAATTAATTACCATCAATTTAGTGACTTAAAACAGTACCGATTTGTTTCTTGCAGTTCTAAGTCAGAAGTCTGGGTATACCATGGTCAGCTGGGTCCTCTGCTTAGTCTCCCAGGTGTCTGATCCTTTTGGAAGCTCTGGGAATTAATTTGTTTGCAAGCTCATGCAGGCTGAGGCTGAATTCATTTGTGGTTATAAGACTGAGGTCCTCAGTTCCTTGGTGACTGTCAGCCAAGGGCTGGTTATTTGCTCTTGAAGCCTGCCCTCTTCCCATCTCATGTTTTCTGTGTGACCTCTCAAGTTCTTTCATGATTCAAATCTCTTTGATTTTTCCTTTCTGCTGAATCTCTTTCTCCTGAAGAAAATTCTCTTCTTACAAGGGTTCATGTGCTTAGATAGGGCCAACCTGGATAAGCCAGGATAATTTCTCCATTTTAAGGTCACAGATTAATAACGTTCATTTTGCCTTTTGTGATTAATATAACACATTCACAGATTTTAGAATTTGGGAGTGAACATCTTGGGGATATTATTTGGCCTCTGACACTTTAAATAATCCATTGATTGTCTTGGCATCTTGAGGGTGAGAAACTGTTGCAATCTTTATGAGAGGGTCTCCCTCAGATTTCCTGTAGATTCTGTGCTGGGCCGTGTAGAGAAAGCAAAGGAATCTGAAGCCAAGGCAGGGGTGGGACATAAGGCACTTTCACCCTCCAAATGGCAAGTGATGTCCTCTTCTGAAGCTCAGAACTTCAGAACTGGACAGGCTTATAGAGATCAGAATCTAGCTCCTCACTCATGATGAGGGGCTGTGGGGGCCTGGGGAGGTGATGTGACGGTGACTTTGGCCAAAGTCAGCGTCCACCACAGAGAGAAGAGTTCTGAAAGCAATTGCTGTAGAGCCTGCTGGGGGCTTTCCAGAATGTGGACATGACTCTGAGATCTTTGGCCTTTTTTGCATGTAACCTGTAGACACAGATGGCTACACCAGACTACACAGCCTTGAAGAATACATGGCCCTGGCTCTCTGGGCTCTGGGAAATACAAATCTACAACATTATGGGTTGAACATGACTGTGGCCTTTCTGCAGCCTGAGGATGCAAGATGGCCAGCAAGACACACTCCATCTTGTTCTTATAATTTCTGCTTGGGAGTCATATAGCCATGACCCCCAGGCTTATAAGAAGACACAGAGCCCACTGGATCCAGTGTTCTGATACCTCTGAGGGAGGAAACTTGGAGAATTCCTCCCTTCTGCTTAGGCCAGTGGCTCTATTCAGATCTGCAGGCAGCCAGCAAGTTCCACTGGGAGATCAGTTCATTGTTCAGGGGCTTCATTCTCTTGCCAACTCTGCTTATGTTAGTCTCTTCTTTATCACAGTCTCGAGACATCTACCTCCAGGGGATTTACATAAGACAGAGCAAAGTGCTCTCAGGCTAAGAATATATCCACCCCCTTCCCTGGGCGATGTGCTTGGGAAGTGAGGAAACTGACTCACTGTATCTCTGACTCAATGAAAAGACAAATACTTGAAAAAACTACTGGATTAATGACGAGGGGAAGAAAAAAACCCAATATTTTTAGCACACGAGGGCAGAGTTAGGTGCTGAGAAGCCCTAGAAGATGGAAGCTTTTATAATTTTCTTTTAAGAAAGCACTTTTTTCTTGAAATTTTAGACATAGTTTGCAATGTGGGGCTTTCAAGAGACAAGTGAGGTGCAGAGAGGGTGGAAGACTCTGAAATAGGAAAATGCCCAGTGATAACTTCATCAACAGTAGAGCAGCTGGCTGGGGAATTTGTCTGTGAAGCCCAGGGATGGCTGGTTTTCTCACAGACCAAAGCCTTCATTTGATTCCTAGGGTGAACTTCCTCCGAGGTAAGTGAAATGCTGTGTCCACAGCTCAGCACCACTTCTGTCTGAGCAGAAAGAAACACCAAAACTTGTGCTGCAGTTAAACCATGAGTATGTGACAGCCCATGAAAGTACCTAGGGGTTTTCCACATAGGGTCCCCAGTTACCATCTTTCCGATGAGAAGAAGCACGTCTATTCCCTGGAGCTCATCACAGTAATGTCCCCTGTAGGCACAGTGACCATTGGTTAGAAATTTCTCTAGTGGAGCTGCCACCACCATTGCTTCTATAAAGATCTCAGGCATTGTCTTGATTTCCTTCTGCCCAATGACTGAGACACAGGTCTAAAGAGAACATGTGACCATGTTCACAAATAGCTACTGATGGTTTGGTATGTATCAGTCAAAGGTTGCCATTTGAACAATTTGTTCCTGAGGACAAACACTGCTTGTAGACAGAAACAATGGTTGTATATCCAATATTCATTCTTACCCCCTCTTCCTTGTGGATGGAATCAACTACCTGCTACAGACATTGAAGACTCATTTCAGGTAACATACATGATACTCGGGTTCACTGACTTTGTGGCTCTCAGCTCCACCACTTACTGTCACCTCTGGCAAGTTATTTAATCTCTCTGACTTCAGTTCCTCATCTGTAAGTGGGTATATTACTACCTCCCTGATGGGTATCTTTGAAGGGTAAGTGAGTTAATGTATGTAAAATTCTTATGACAGCAAGAACTGGTGCATATGAAGCGTTCCATATATGTTAGCCATTATTATTATTGTGATTATGTGCCTATCTGCTGCAGTTCAGGTATGGACAAGTTACACATCACTGGCCAACTAGACCTGAGAGGAAATCTACTGGGGGAACTTCAGGGTAATAGACAGGAGGACATAGACACTGTCCATTTTGACAGCTTGTAGTCTGGTCTTTATGTGATGCTTGAAATTGGAGAGGCAATTCCAGCTCTGGGACAGTCTGATTGAGTATATTTTGATTAATTGGGAAAATAAATTTGTCCTCATTGATAAAGCCTTTTCACACTTACAGTTAAAACCATTCTAACCTATGTACCTAGTAATAGCACAAAGAGCTTTGCTGGAGTTACAGCATTTAAGCTATGTGTGGCATTAAATGTATTTGATAGTATTGCTAGGATGGTACTTTGCTTTAAATTATTAAAACATTTTGAATACTAATACATTCACATGGCAAAACACCAAAAATATGAAAAATCTTGTAGCAAAAATTTCCCTTTCACATGGGTTATTCATGTTCCCAATTTCCAGTCTGGGTAGCCAACTAACCACTGCTTTTAGTCTTTTGTTTGCCCTCCCAGAGATTTATTTTGAAAATAAATGTACAATAAATATAAACAAAAATGCAAATGTAATGTTTTCCCTCTTTGTAATATAAATGTTAGGACATTATACCCACTACTCTTGCTTTATTCATTTATTATATCTTAGTGAGCTTCCCATATCAAAACATAAAGAGATTTCTTATTTCTTTACACAGTTACTCTGCTGAATTTATTTAATCTGTCCCCTATTGAAGAGTATTTAGTTTTTTTTCTCATTTTTCTCTGTTGAATGCAATGTTGCAATAAGTAAATGGTAGACATGCCATTTTGAAGATATGCAAATATATCTGTAGGACAAATTCCCCAAAGTAGAGTTAGTGGATCCAAGAGTACATACATTTATAATTTTGATAGCTATTACTAAATTGTCATCCATATGGGTCGTGCAAATTTATACTCCCACCAGCAAGGTACGAGAGTGCCTGCTTCCACAGCTTTGGCAACAGAATGTGCTATCAAATTTTGGGTTTTTGCCAATTTTATGAGGAAAGTGGTGTCTTAGGGTAGTTTTAATTTGCAGGCATCTTTTTTGAGTGAAATAGAGCATTTAAAAATATATCTAAGGACGATTTATATATCTTTTGAATTGTTTGTAACATTTGTCTGTTGTTTGAGGGTTACTGGCTTTTTTCTTTTCTACTTCTAAAGCTTTTTACATATTAAGAAGACTATTCTGTGTCTATGGTGAGTTATAATTATGTTTCATAGTTTGCCATTTGTCTTTTTTTGTTATGGTGAGGCTTACTTCTGTCATGTAGAGGTTTAAAAATTCCTTTTACATAGTTAAATTTATCAATTTTCTTTTCATAATTTCAGGGTTGGGGAGAGTTAACCAGTCCTCCATATTCTGAGATTCCCATGCATTCGTTTACTCCCTTTATTTTTTTTTATATTAACGATTTGACCCATTGGCATATCTCATAGAACAGGAGAGACGTGAGTCCAACAGGAGCACTTCCAAGACGGCAGCTTGGTGTGCCACTACTCACTCCTCAGTAGTTTGTTTTCTCCACTGTGGTGTTATTTGTGTCCTTTTTCTGTACTTTTCTTTCTATTTCTAATGATTTATCTATTTATGAACCACCACTCTGTTGTTTTAATTACCGAGTTTTTGTAGTATATTTTTATATCTGTAAACCTCCTTTCTAGGATCTTCTTTCTTAGAGCTTCCTTTGTGAATTTGTTTGCTTATTTATAAATATGAACTTCAGAATTCCTTTATCCAGTTTTAAAAAAGAACTATTTGTAGTATTCTTGAGATTATGGATAAAGTTAAAAATCAAAGTAGAAATATCAGCATATTTTTGATATAAGAAAGGAAAATGACATTGAGGCATCTTGTTAAAAAGTATGGTATTCTTTCCTACTTGTTTATGTGTTCTGTTGTTTCCTTCTGGAATATTTAAAGTGATTTTAAGTATATGTTTTATACATTTATTGTTAAATTTATTCCAAAGAAATTTATCTTTTTGTTATTGTTTTTGCTAATGTAAATGGGATCTATTATAATTTTTTAGCTTCTAACATTGACTTCTCTATTTTAGCATTTTAACCCACAGTATTACGGAATTTCCTTATTGTTCTTAGTAGTCTTAAAAAATTAGATTTCCTTGAGTTTTCTAGGTAAGCAATAATATCATCTGCAAACAGGATTAGTTTTGCCTCTGCCTTTCCATTTTTATACCTTAAAGTTCTTTCATGTGCATTTTTTTTGGCTAGAATGCTAGTAATTGTAAAGACTAGACGACCAGAAGGAAATGAATTAAAGCCGCTCGGCAAGGCTTTATTGAAAATACACGCTCTCGGGCCGAATCCTCCCGTCCATCAGAGTGTGTCCAGGAGAAGTGGTGCTGAGGCTCCGATGTAGAGACAAGATCAAAAGGCCCAGTCAGGAAGGGGAGGGCTTGGGGGCAAGAAGAGAAGGCCAGAGTCCTTCCTGGATAGGTCAGGAAAAACCTGCTGATTGACAGGAGGCGTGTCTACTGGTGACGTCAGCATCTGGCTAGCAACTCCATTTCGCAGCTGCTGACTCCGTTTTGTAGCTGCCCTTATCCTGGACCCTCTAATTGGACATCTTGGACCCTGATCTGACCTAACAGTAATATATGACAAAAATAATAGGAGAGGGACTAGGGATAGAGCTTGGTGATAGAGTGCTTGCCCAGCATGTGTGAGACCCTGGGTTTGATTCCTGGCACTGCCAAAATAATAATAATAATGATAGGAGAATTGGATAAATTCACAATGTACAATTGTAACACATTTTCTTCTCAGTAACTGATAGAACAAACACACAATGTATTGGTAAGCTGCATGATTGACAAACTTGACCTGTCACTGTATAACTCCAGAATACACATTCTTTTCAGGTACATATGAAACATTTACTAAAATTGATTATATCCTGGTAAATAAGCCAAGTCTTAAAAAACTTCAAAGGACAGAAATAATATACATTATGTTCTTTAATCACAATGAAACTTATCTAGAAACTAATAACAAAAAGGTAACTAGAAAATCCCTAAAGGATGTTTGAAGATTAAGTCATATACTTCTGAATAACCCATCAATTGAAGGAATTAACAATGGAAATAAAAGGATGCTTTTACCCAAATGATAATTAAAATATGGCATACTGAAGTGTGATTCAGCTAAAATTATGCTTACGGAGAAATTTACATTCAAATGTATACATTTGGAGAGAAGGAAGATTGAAAAATAAACTTCTCAATCCACCTTAACAATAGGAAAATAATGCAAGTTGGGCCCAAGATGTGCAGAAGGAATAATGCACCCATGTTAAAAGTAGATTAACTTTTTAAAGTTAATCTTTTTTTAAAAAGTTTTATCTTTTAAAAAATATTGATAAAATTGGTAAACCCTTAGCAAGTTCGATCACAAGGAGAGAAAGCAGTGTTTTGCTAATGACATGAATTACACAGATTGAGATCAGGAATGAAAAGATGAAACAATTATTACAGACGTTCAAAAGATAAAAGGAAATGATGAATGACTTTATGCCAATAAATATGATGATTTGATTGAAATTTATACATTTCTAGGAAAAAATAATTTACCAAAAATGACACAAAAGAAGTAATCTGAATAGTCCATAGCCATCAAAGAAATTGAATCTATGAAGAAAAACTTCCCATGAAGACAACTAGAGGCTCAGATGGCTTCATCAGCAAAGTTCCAAATTACTTTAAAACACTCTCACATAAACTCTTCTAGAGAATAGAAAGAAGACAAACGTTCCAACTCATTTCATGACTGTAAAACCTGACAAGTTCTTTACCAAAAAGAAAAAACTGTTGCAGATCAATCTCTCTTATCAACAGAAATGCCCCAAATCTTAGGATTAAAAATCTTAACATTAGAAAATTAAATCCAGTGATACATAAAAAGGAAAATACATTGTGACTATACCCTATGTGATGTTGGTTTTGCATCCAAAATCAGTGTAATTCATATCATTAACAAAATAAAGGAGAAAGGTCATACAATTATCTCAATAGGTAAGAAAAATAATGTGATATAATTCAATACTTCATTAATACTTATAATGACAACCTTTCTAGAAAACTAAGAATAGAAGAGAAAGTCTTTAATCAGACAAAGTTATATACAAAAACAGCCAACATCACACATAGTGGTGAAATATTAAATGTTTTCATTCAGGAACTAGGAATGAGACAAAAATGCCCATTAACATCAATTCTAGTCCACATAATACTGGAGATTCCATGCACTGTAAGAAGGTAATGAAAAATTTTTATAAGGGTAAATGGATTGGAACTCCTGTTATTTACTGATGACATAACTGTGTGTATAGGAAACACAAAACAATTTACAGACAAAGTAATGGCATTTGAAAACGAATTTAGCAACATCACTGGCTATAATTTTAATATGGAAAAACAAATTACATCTCTCAATTTCAGGACCAAAGAATTAGAAAATTAATTTTAAAAATTATGCCACTTATCATAACACAAAAACATATCAAATACTAGTAATCTAATGAAAGATGTGTAAAATCCTCCACAGTGAAAACTACAGAACATTGCTGACAGAAACTAATTAAAACCTAAGTAAATGGAGAGATAGGCTATGTTTATGGACTGAATAACCCAGTTTAATAAAGATGTCAATTCTCTGTAAATTGATCTATAAATTCAGTACAGTCTTGTTCAAAATCCCAGCAACTATTCTGGTGGAAATTGACAAGCTGATTTTAAAGTTTACATGGAATTGCAAATGGCCAAGAGTAACCAATATAATCTTGAAGAAAAGGAAAGTTGGAAGACTTATTTTAATGGATTAAAAGTCATAATTTTGGTAATTAAAAAAGTAGTGTATTAGTGCAAGGATAAGTTCCCTTCATTTAAAAAAAAAAAAGCAAATGGAATAGAGCTCAGAAACAGCTCAGAATGAGGCCTGTATGAACACTTGGTTGATAACAAAGGTAGGTGTTACAGCAATAGGAAAAGATGGTGTTTTGGATAATGATACTGGGCCAATCAGATAGCCATTTGGAATAAAACCATCTCAACCCTTACTTTACAGCATGAATAAATTTCAAGTGGATCGTAGATTGAACATGAAAAGTAAAACAATCTTTTTTTTAAAGTATTTATTTAGTTGCTGATGGACCTTTATTTTATTTATTTGTATGTGGTGCTGAGAATCAAACCCAGTGCCTCACGCATGCTAGGTAAGCACTCTACCACTGAGCCACAACCCCAGCCCAAGTAAAACAATCTTTTGGAAGACTGTAGTTGAGAGTATCCCCATGACCTTGGGTAGACAAAGATAAACAGAACATAAAATGCACAAACCATAAAATAAAGATCGATAAGTTGAACTATAACATTAGGATCTTCTGCTCATCAGAAGACATCACTGATATCTGGAAGGCAAGTCACACTGGGAGAGAGGATGTGTGTTGAACACTTAGAGAAAGGTTTAGGATATAGAAAAATGTCCTCATATCAATGAGAAAAAAACCCAATCTAATAAAAAACGGGAACCAAAACCTTAAAAGGAACTTCAGAAATGAGCATATTCAATGTCCACTAAATGTATGAAGAACTTCTTAAGTCATGTTAGTCATCTGGATGTTTAAATTAAAACCACAGTGAAATACCCCTATAAACTGCCATAAATACTAACATTGCAAAGATTGATAATACCAGGTGTAATTAAGATTGTGAAACCACTGAATTCTCTTAAGTCCCTGGTAGGAATTCAAACTGATACCACATTTTGAGAAATTTTGAACAGTTTTTTTTGTGTGTGTATATGTGTGTTGGGGACTGAACCCAGGGGTGCTTAACCACTGGGTCACATTCCCAGTCCTTTTTATTTTTTATCTTGAGACAGAGTCTTGCTAAGTTACTTAAGGCCTCATTAAGTTGATGAGGCTGGCCTTGAACTTGCAATCCTCCTGCCTCAGCCTCCAGAATGGGCAGGATTACAGGTGTGTGCCACCATTCCCAATGAGTTTGACAATTTCTAATGAAGTTAAATATACATGTCTTAGGACCTAGCAATTCACTTCTAGATATGTAGCCAACAGAAATGTATACATACGTCCATTGAGAATGCTCACTGTAAGAGAATGCTCACTGCTGCATTTTAAAAATAACTCAAAACTGGAAACAATCCAAATGATTTTCACCAGAAGAGGTACAGTATGTATGATAATCTATTCATGCAATTGAATACAGGGGTTAAACAAAACAAAACAAACAAAAAATCAACAGCAACTGCATGCTTCAACATGGATAACCTAACAATTCCATTTAAATAAAGTTCAAACATGGGCAAATCTAAATGATAGTGTTAAATTAAACATTTGATGTCTCCTTTGAGTGAGGTGCATTGTTATACAAGTGAATAAACTGTAGTTTGGAAATTAGGATGGTGTTTACCTTTGGGAAGAAGGTGGGCTCTAGGGAGGTTTCTGGGCTGCTGACAATTTTTTAAAACTGAATTGTGGCTATTGGGATGTTTTTACTTGAGATAATTTGTGGAGCTTATTAATTGCGTGCCTTTCTGCACGTAAATAAAGAGTGAACTGGGTGTTTGTTAAACACTCAGTGTGTATACATAAGATTGTGGTGGGCTGTGCACTCTCTTCTTTTTGCCTCTTTGTTAACATGGTCTATGCTGGAGGGAGCCCATTATTATTAATTCGTTCAGGGGTCAGCACAGTAAATGAATGTAGCAAGGCTCTGCACATCCACTCCGAGAGTGCAAAGGAGGGCTCAGTTGGACGGAGGCCAGAAGTCATTTCACTTTGATTGGCAGAATCCACTTTAGTGCTTCCCAGTTCACTACAGTTTTTCTGTGCCACATTTAAATTTTCTAAGATAATTGCATTGCTGATGAGCAGGAGGCCTCAGCTCCAAAGCTGAAGTGACTCTCCTTGATTCAGGTACCTGACTCTGCCATCTGGAAATGGCAGTTGGCAGGGAGCTAGAAAAAGGGCTTACTGGGATCCCAGGATGCTCTTGAGTGGGTGAGAGGAAGGAAAGGTCAGGTCTGAACTTGTGGAGAATTGTGCTGCACATTAACTATACATTACCTGTCTTGTCAATGATAAGAGGTAAGAATGGTAATATATCTCTTCGTATTTGAGGAAGGCTTGTTTGCATAATTGAATTGTTAATGACATCAGTGCATGTGATAGCCTCCACCTATATCCAGATGGAGGTTTCCATTTTAAAGTTAAAGAGATAAAAGCATTTTGATATGTAGAGGTGGTGAAATTACAAGAAAATTTTTTCTTCCAATTATTGTTTTATTGTTTTTATCTATGTAATCAATAATAACAATAAACATAAATCAACAAAATAAACGCTTTCTCCCCAAAACAAAGGAATGGATGGATATTTGGACAAAAGGAAAAAGAAAAATCACTAACCCAACACTTTGCACAAATTACTTGAAGACAATTCTTAACTAACTTGAAAATTCAACCAGGGAACATGGTTAAATTCAAATGTGACATTTGTATACTTTGATGCGTCATTAACAGGTCCCATTTATAAATATGAAATTAACTTTAGATCAAGTTTCAGAACTCATCATCTTATCAGATTTAGATGGGAAAAGCTGGCATTTCCTGCTGAAAATATTTCTTCTAGTTTATTTAACACATGACCTCCAGCTACTGGGAAGATTTTTGCTGTTATCACAAAGGTGGCTTCTGAGTTGATGGATGAATATTTTAATTGCAGTCTGTTCTAAACCCAGCAGCTAAGTCAATGCTATTGTTTGTTTCTTTGTGAAGTAATACACTTAAAGAATTTCTACACATTTATTTCTAATAAACTAGTGTTTATTGAGCTGTAATGTGGGCACTGTATACGAGTCTTCGTTACAGGAAACTGCAGAAAGCATCTTGGAATTACAAGCTATCTGCTTAAAAAATAATACTATACACAGTGTGAAGTTCCCAAGATAGTCCCCCAAAAAGGAATTTAAGCTAATATGTAGCTGAGATGAGATGTGCACTGTCTCAGATACTAGCCTGATTCCTTATAAGTGGGAACAGAGAGCCTTAGTGGAGGTGAGTGGAGTTGGTAGGAGCAAGAGAAGAAAAAAGAGAGAAGGAGATGAGAGAGAGTAGGAAACATGAAGCAGAAAGAAGATAGGGAAGAAAAGAGAAGTTGAAGGAAGAAAGCAAGAAGGAGATGAAAAAGGGAAGTATCCCTTCTGTTCTTTATTGCTGTAGGCAGCACTCAGTGACATTTCTGGGGCAGCTTCCCTGTCCCCACCCCACTTGCTGATGCCCCTGCTCCAGCTTTCTAGGGTCCCAAGCACTCCCACCTTGCTCTAAGCTCCCAATGGAGGTGCCATATGCAGATGCGCTTACCCCAGGAAGTACTTCATGCCCCCAAATTAACATCTTATTTTATGTTTGTGAAATATATGAATTTCAATATTGAACACATTATTATTATTGAACACAGCTAAGTGTTAAGAGCAAAGCCATTTGACCAAACAATCTCTAAGAATGACTGACAGTCTTCATGAAATACTTTTGAGTATGTTTTGTGGTGCTGGCTTTCTAATTGTGAATTCTTTTAGCTTTTGTTTATCAGGGAAAGTTTTTATGTCATCGACAAATCTGAGGCTTGATTTCACTGGTACTATTCTTGGCTGGCATCTATTTTCTTTCAGAGCTTCCATTTAACCCAGCTATTCCACTCCTTGGTTTATACCCAAAGGACTTAAAATCAGCATGCTACAGTGACGCAGCCCCATCAATGTTATTAGCAGCTCAATTCAAAATAGCTAAGCTATGGAACCAATGTAGGTGCCCTTCAATAGATGAATGGATAAAGAAAATGTGGAATATATACACAGTGGAATATTACTTAGCCATGAAGAATGAAATTATGGCATTTGCAGGAAATGGATGGAACTGGAGACTAGCCATGTTGAGTGAAATAAGCCAATCCCCCCAAACCAAAGGCGAAATGTTCTCTCTGATATATAGATGCTAACCCATAACAAGAGAGGGTAGGGAGAGGAAGTATAGAAGTTAACTGGATTAGACAAAGGAGAATGAAAGGAAGAGAGGGGGGATGGGAGTAGGCAAGACAGTAGAATGAATTGGACATAACTCTCCTATGCTCATATATGAATATATAACCAGTGTAACTCCACATCATGTACAACCACAAGAATGGGATCCAACTTAGAATGGGTTGTACTCCACGTATGTGTGATATGTCAAAATACACCATACTGTCATGTATATCTAAAAGCAATTTAAAAAGAATGACAATCTTGTATTTTAAAATGTTTGAATTTTTAAGAGAAGCAGAAGAGTCTGAAATTAGTAGAACTATGTGTACCATAAAAAATGAAGTAGGATATGTTGGGGGTATGGCACAGTGGTGGAGTATTTGCCTAGCATATTCAAGGCCCTGGGTTCGATTCCCAGCACCACAAAATAAAATATAAAAAAAAATGATGGAGTGGGACATTCTGACTTTTTGGAATTTCGGGATTAAGATTTCAGATCAGGGCAAAACCCTAGAACAAGCCAGTCTTGCCTGTGACACTGCTTAAGACTCTGCCCTGGTGATATGATTTCTAAGTGAGTTGTCCCCTAAAAGCACTTGTGTTAATGCAAGAATGTTCAGATGTCACAGGATTAGATTAGGAGACCAGTAACCTAAATAATGGGTTAATACATTTAATAGATTAAGAATTTATATTGACAAACCTGGTGGTGGCTGTGGGCAGGTAGGGTGTGGCTGGAGGTCATTTGTCACTAGGGAATGCCTTTGGGGATTCTACCTTGTCCTCCTGGCTCCTCCCTCTCTCTCTGTTTCCTAGCTGTCATGGGGTGAGCAGCTTTCCTCTGCCTTCCTCTCTGCCTTGATCCTCTGCTTCACCTTGGGCCCAGTGTGATGGAATGGATTGACTCTGGACTGAACCTCTCAAACCATGAGCCCAAATCACTTTTCCTCCTCTCAACTGTTTTTCTCAGGTATTTCGGTCACATTGATGTGAAGTGGACTAAAACCCATGGTTAGCCCCTCTAACTTGTTCTCACTTTTTAGTTTCTTCTCCTTTTTCATTTCTGAGCCCATGGAGTCTCTGAAAGCTTTGTGGCAGAAATGGTCTTCATAAGTTGGTTGTTGGTGATTAGAAATGATTTGTATATGTGCTTTTTGTTATTGGTCCCAAGGTAAATATGAGGAAATGGAGCTACTTAGGAACCCAAGCCATATCCTTTGTAGTACAAGGGATATGTGCACATGATTTTTATAGGATGAGCCTGTTCTGTCCAATATAGAACAACATTTATCACATGTGCCTATTGAGCACTAAAGTGGAGCTAGTGTAACTGAGGAAATGAACTTCTAATTTTATTTAATTTTCCTTAATTTAAATTTAAAAAGTGATAAAATTTAGTTGTTGTAAAACTTGTTTAAGTATGTTTGGAACAACATAGGTATGTGACTTGGACCTACTTTTTAAACCATTTTGTGAAATCTAAATATAGATCAAGTATTTACAGTGAACACTTAGTGTTTTAAAAGCCAGGTACCCTTTGCTCCGGCTGAAGACAGCCCTGACAAGCCATCTCAGCATCAGACTTTCTACCAGGGTCCCTGGAGTCTTCACTGATTCAACATCACAGCCCTTATTTTCTTCCAGGCCAATCCTGTGTCGTTCTTTTCCCTTTCAAAAGTGTTAATTTTAAGAGTTTTTCTATAGACCTCTAGCCATTAATATATTCTTCTCAGATATGCTTCCTGGAAAATCCAACATGATAAAATGTAATATTTTAAAATAATAGAATAAACACCTGGGCCTGTGGGACCTCAAACATCTAGGGTCTCAAATATTCACCTGTTGAGGATATCATGGCCAGCCAGTTGGCTACTCATGGGTACCTCATGTGAATGACCTTAACCGAGGGCTATGTGTGGCATCAAAGGAAAGAATGGTCAGGGCATGACCAGGCCAGATGAACTCTAAGGGCTCTCCCTGATCACCTACACATATTGTTGCATCCAACCTGCACCTCTCCCCAAGAAGTGCAGAAGCAGCAAAGTTTATTGAGGAAATAGGCACACAGGTCAATTGATTGGGGTCAACTCTCCTTTCCTTCAGAGAGTGACCCTAAAATGAGGGTTTCAGAGGTTATTATAGGGTAGGCTAGATACATGACTCAGGAAAATAGGATTGGGCAAATATTCAGTCTATAGCTATTTACAGTTCAACTGTTATGGCGCCTCCTATGTCCCCTTTCAACTCCTGGAACTTTAGGTAACTGGCCAGGGAGTCTGGCAGCCTGTGATTTGGCCCCATATGTGAGAAGCAAGCATAGCAAAGCATTAATCACAGAAGCACCAAAAGCAGAGTAGCAGATATGTGCGGGCCTGAGCCAGAGTGACTCCATTTTGAGTTTGGATTTTTCATTCCTCCTTTTTCTAGTGAATGGAGTCAAACCTTTGACTCATCATCATCTATAGGAAGGGGGTTATAGTGGGACCAGAGTACCATGAGTTTAATCTCTTTTTCTTAAATTTTCTCAGACCAGAGCTAATGTGTCCCTAATGACTCCTGATTGGTTTGTATAGAATCAACAAGTTTCTCCTATGGCTACACATAAACCTCCCTCCTTTATGATAAGTAAGTCAAGGCCTCTGTGGTTCTGGAGGACTACATATGCTAAGGAATCTACCTGTTGTTTGAGGCAAGAAATAGAAGACTCTAAGTGCCCTAAGTATAGGTCTACTTGTTGGCTGAGGCTTTTGAAATTTTGATTACTGACAATAAGGGAAGCTGTGCCTAGGGTGGGAAGTCCCGCATACTAGGCATTGATGCAGGGAGTAATACCAGAAGTGCAAGGAAACCAAGTAAAAGGAGGGGCATTGAAAATATAACTGTGGGGAGCCGGGCACAGTGGCTCAAGCCTGTAATCCCAGCACTTTGGGAGGCTGAGACAGGAGAATTGAGTTCAAAGCCAGCCTCAGCAACGGCAAGGCACTAAGCAACTCAGTGAGACCCTGTCTCTACATAAAGCACAAAATAGGGCTGAGGATGTGGCTCAGTGGTCGAGTACCCCTGAGTTCAATCCCCAGTACCAAAAAAAAAAAAAGAAAATATAACTGTGGGAAACTGAAGCAGAAAGAGAGTCACTAGGAGTAACACTGTAAGCATAAGACTGAGTATATTGTGAATCAGCTAACATAAAGCTGGGGAACTTAAGGCATAGGACTTGACCTTGTAAATTCCCCAGGGTTAGGACAGGCTGGTGTCCCCACTTACATTCGAATTCCTTGGGGTCTAACAGGGCTTAGGATTGAGGCACATTCAGCAATCCTGTGTAATATTAGGTTGGGTTTGATTAAGGAATGAGTGCATGGATCCATAACCATTGGTACCTGACAGACTCAGTACTTTTTATGATCATTTATAATTGACAAAGCTCTGGGTTCAGCACAAGGTCATAAGGAACTGAAATGGATGCCTTAGCTATGATGGAGTCCCTCATGCCTGGTCCACAATAATATATTCTAGATAACATGTATCTATAGATTCAGATATTTATAGATATCTGTATCTATAAAAGGATATCATGTTTCTGATACTCAGGCACTAGATATGAAACTGAAAAATGTTAGAAGTCTTTCTCTGGGGAGGGAGAAAGGAGGGCAAGATGTTTACTAAATAAATTAAACAGAGCCCTATGCTCTGCATTGAACAGAAGTAAGCTGGTACAGAGGTTTCACTTGGGTACCCAAAGGACCTTGGGGAAGATGAATCCTCCTGGCAGGCAGTTTTGAACAGTGCTCCTCACTGTCCTTTTGCTTGGAGAGAGAGCAACCTGAGGAAAGAAGGTACATTGCTTCAGGGGAGTGCAGGCTGGTTGGCCCAAGATTAGGGATCTGAAAGGAGCCATAATGGAGGACGAGAGGCAGGAGATTTGAAGAAGATAGTCAAGCATTGGCTTCTCAGAATGAACAAATGTCAGAGAATATTTGTGTTCCAAGAGGCTCCAAAGGTTTTTTATTTTTTTTTATTTTTTGAGTGGTACTTATGTTTGAACCCAGGAGGGCTCTTCCACTGAGCTCAATCTTCAGTCCTTTATATTTTGAGACACGTCTCGCTAAATTGCTTAGGGCCTCACCAGGTTGCTGAGGCTGGCCTCAAACTTGTAATCCTCCTGCTTCAGTCTCCTGAGTAGCTGGGATTACAGGCATGTGCCCTGGTCAAAGGGGATTCTCAATCAGATAAATTGATGCACTTTATTTATTTATTTTAATTTTTTATAGGTGTAGATAGATAGCATGTCTTTATTTTATTTATTTCATTTTTATGTGGTGCTGAGGATAAAACCCAGTGCCTCACACATGCTAGGCAAGCGCTCTGCCACTGAGCTACAGCCCCAGCCCAAACTGATGCACTTTAATTCACAAATGCCCAGTTTGACATTGTGAAACTCCAATACAGTGCCAGAAAAGGGTCAGCCTGGGGCAGGTTGTTTGTTTTGAATTGTTTTTATCATATGGAGGGCAGTGATTCATTCTCACTGAAACATGCTCTTATCTTTGGTTTAGATTTATTTTTATTATCTACAATATGTTTGTTACCATTAGTAGCTGAGGAGAAAGAAGGTTCACATAGCCTTGTGACTAGTTGCAGAAATGAAGATTACAATATTTACTCAAATTTCTTTTCTTGCTGTGATACATATGTGATATATAACACTCTTCTCTATCTCATTATTTTATATAGGATATCTTAGCTTGGAAGTTGCAAAAATCAGTATGGGATTGAGATAGAGCTGGAGAAAAAATGGACATCATCTAGAAATTCTGGGATTGTTTCTGGGTGCACCAATTCTTTTTTTTTTTTTAATTTTTTAGTTGTAGATGGACAGGATACCTTTGTTTTATTTATTTATTTTTATGTGGTGCTGAGGATCAAACCTGGTGCCTCACACATCTACGCAAGTTCTCCACCATTGAGCTACAATTGCAGCCTCTGTGTGCATTGATTCTTGAGACTGGTTTTACTAAGGGGTGAGTGTAAAGTAGTTGCACATAGTAGGTATAAACATTTGAACACGTTTTAGAATTGTAAACATGGAGAGTGGTACATATAAACATGGTGAAGAGTCAGAGGGGTGGACTGTAGTGAAGATTTATTGCTTGGTATTATTGACTGCTTGGCATCTGAAGCTGGAAGAATCCACCTCTGAGTGGTGGATTCTTGGTGGCAGGCAGGATTCCAACTTCCATACAGAAAGCCAGATAGTTTCTCTATGACTTACAAAAGCTAGGGTATTTGCTCCTGCCTAACTTAAGCCAATCAGATGCCCCCATTTTGGACTCCAAATCTAAAATAAGTGGTGCAAAAATTTCTTTTGCTGGGCGCTAAAGTAGAATTCAAAGTGGCAGAGTGGTGGTGATCTTGGACTTCCTCAGTAGGGTGCCTGGATAGTGACTGCTCTACCTGAGCCAGGCTGTTCCTGTGGCATGACATGGGTTCCATTCTTGTTCCTCCACCTCTCTTTGTTTCTGCCTATTTTCTGAGTTTCCTTTCACAGCTTTTCTATTGATAGGTGGTTATTTGATACCCGTCCAGCATGTTTCTGTTAAGGTAAGCTACATTGAGATTTTTATGCATACAGATTGTCTTTGACTTACAGTGGAGTGACATCCTGACAAATCCATCCCAAAATGAAAATATTATAAGTTGAAAATGAGTTTACTGCACCTAACTTACTGAATATCAAATTTAGCCTAGCCTACCTTAGACATGCTCAGAACACTTACGTTATCCCACTGTTGGGCAAAATCCTCGAACACATAGACTATTTTATAATAAAGTGTTTAATATACCTTCTAAATTATTGAATAATGTACTGAAAATATCAAACAGAATGGTTTTATGGGTATGAATTCAAAATTCAAATTATAGCTTCTACTTAAAATTATTTCTTTCATATCATCATGAAGTTGAAAAATCCTGCTGAACATAGTTAAGTTGGAGACTCTGTTTCTATATTTTTATAACCAAAGACCTCTTTTCTTTTCTCTGATGCATTTAGGAATTTATTTTGGTACTTTGTGTTCCAAAATGTCACAATGATGTGATTAAACAGAAGGTATCTTAAAATGGACTGTTCCAAACCCCAAGCGAGGCATTTCTACCTGAACACGTGCATCCTTCAGCTCTCAGAAGCACCTTGACATCTTTCCTGTCTCCTATTGCCTCTTTCTGGGAATTCTATTAATTGAATTGCTCCTATGTAGTTTTTTTTCTCACTTTTTTTCTTTTTCTTTTTTGGTCTTTTCATTTTAATGTTCTATATCCTGGTATATTTTTGAGAATTTAATCCTTCCACTCTTTTATCAACTTTAAAATTTTTTTTAGCAATGATAGCCTTACTTCTCAAGGATTTTCCTTCATCTCTGATGATCTCTTTTCTATATTGTTTGTGGATGAAGCATCTTTTCATGTGTCTCTGGAAGTACTAATTAGAGTTTTTAAAATTTTAATTATTTTTTATCCAAGATCATTTTTTTCTTTTGTTCCTCTTGGTCTTTCCATTTCACATTTGGGCTTCTCTCAACAGGCTGCTGATCTTGGATGGAAAGATGCAGCTATTCCTTCCTTTGGAGAGTCTCTGAAGGTCAGAGAAGAGTTGGGTGTGGCAAATAATAGTCCTATACCATATGCCCCAAATTCACTCACATTTCTTGTATTGACAGAATTTCAGCTTTATTCTGGGAATCTTCCTCCCCCAGACTGGAATGTAAGTACCTGGCTGCCAGGTGCTTTGTAAGCTGGGCCATGAGAGGAAAATGTCAGGAGGATCGTTCTATGTACACACTGAGTTCGTGACCCTGCTTCCACCCTCTGTTGTTTTGTCCTTTTTTCACAGTCTCCTCTGCTCAGCTCCTACTCCACAGTCCTCCATCTGCTTTGTGTGTTACAAGACACTGAAATCCTCAGTCTTCTGATGTATCTCTCTTGGATTCTCTGTAGACAGAAGAGATAAACCTGAGAGTGGAGTCACTTCAGACTAGAAGCCCTAGGTCCTTTGGGTTTTAAATGGCTCTTTAATGTGCTTAAAAGTATGTAGCTAGACATGACACCTGACAGCTTCCCTAGACTGTCCCCATGCTCTGTAGTTCTCTTTCTCATTTGGTCCAACACTACCCTGGGGCCACTGGGGAGGCTGGAGTGAATGCAGCTGGAGAAATAATCTGGAACTCTACTGGGTAGAGAGCTTTTGATTGGAATGACAAGAAGACATCTCTACTACTTGTCAGAGAACTAATGGAGAGGTATTCTGGGTTAGGGCATGGATGAGGCCGCAGGTGAGTAGGATATAGGAAGAGCAGTCTACTCAGCTGTTGCTAAGAGTCTGAGTTGGTAGTGGGGGGACATGAGAGAAGAGCTGAGTGATCGCCAGTGTGGGGCTCAGAGTGTATAAGGTGATAGAAGACATCAGGTCTGTTAGAAACTTAAGCAAAAGTCCTGCTGATGAGAGTAACTTGGAGGCAGAAAATAACATTGTCAGCAGTGTCGGTGGCACACACAGAGGACAGTGACAGATTGCACAGGCCCCATCTCACGTTTCGGGACTAATGGAAGGAACAAGCAATGTGGATGCATGAGAGCCACAGCTTGCCCATTCATTTAGACTTCCTTTCCCAAAGACTTTCTGCTGGAGCTTGCACACTGTGCATGTCACCTCTTTGTCCTTCCCTTGCCAGCCTACTGTAAGAGACTGATAGGACTGTAGAAGCATATCCTTGGAGAGAGGGATATGTCATTGGCCTCTGCACGCTAGAGATGGAGACCAGGCTGCTTCCCACAGTTCCATTCCTGATGTGATGTCCTCTCACTGCCGCCTCTGCAGCCCAGGTGGATCACTCTGCAGCAATAAACAGGGCTCTGGGGGAGCGCAGCAGTCCTGCTGGCCCTCTGCATGCTAAGCAGCCCTTTCCCACCGGGCCTCGGGCCTCCGGGTGAAGGCAGCTGGAGTTTGCCCCACCGAGCAGAGGAATCCTATCTGCCCTAGAAGGTTTACACAGTTGCTTTTTTATTATTTCCTCAGGGTTCCTCCTTTGAAACGATTATTTAAAACAGGTGATTTCCCCCCTCCTTGTTGACTCCTGGCAGCAACCAACACCATTCAAAATCTGTCTCTTGGAATTCCCAAGGCATATTTGTGATGTCCTCAATCATGGCTGAATTTTCTGCTTTATCAGTGCCCTGTATTTCTGTCTTTATGTCTCTGTGTGTCTTTCTGTCTCTACCATACATGTGGTCAGCTGTCCCCAAGTTCTCATAGCCCTCTGGCTTTAAGAGAGCAGCCTGTCATACCCATCCTGTGCTCAGCGACAGAACGTGAGGCTTATTCCCTCAAAAAAGAAAGAAAGAAAGCTTTCAAAGTCCTCTCGATCAAAATACCCCGTTAACCACTTTCTTTGGACCAGATGAGCTGCTTCTGCCCAGAGGCCCCTCTTCCTTCTGGGCAAGCCCCATAGCAGGCAGGTAATCATTCATTTATGAAAATGCAAGATTCATGAGGGACTGTGCTGGGCTGCCAGCAGAGTTTAGGCAGGTTCTGATCCTGCTTTAATTTAATTAAGCCCTGTTTTTTTAATCAGCCCAGAGATATGTATCCTCGGGCAGGAATTTGCCGCCTGCTTTTGAGCTGTGTTTTTGTCTGTGGGAGGATGAGAGCAGTGATCTGCCTGGTAGTTTTAAAGAGTTTGGAGCCCAAGAG
Source organism: Geosciurus inauris (assembly GCA_004024805.1). Taxonomy (NCBI): domain Eukaryota; kingdom Metazoa; phylum Chordata; class Mammalia; order Rodentia; family Sciuridae; genus Geosciurus; species Geosciurus inauris. Next base: position 247,905 of record PVHX01000457.1, on the reverse strand, counting down.
ACAGCCTGGTGGTCTGGAGTCAGGCCAGGCACTGTGAGGACAATACCTTCAGCAGCTGTGCCTGTGCATGTGTGTGTGCAGGTGTGACATATGCACATGCAGACTCCTGACGCTCAGAGCCCACAAGTCTGGTTCTTGGGCAGGACTATCAGAGAAGCCTGATCTGCTACCAGTCTACATTGTTTGCCATCACAAGAGGAAGGAATTAGGGAAACAAGGTCACACCGTCACTAAGGACAGTGTTGCTCAGAACATGCTCCACAAATCCTGTGGGTGCCAGTGAAGCACACTGATGCCCAGGTCCCACACCCAGACTTGCTGAATCACAGTCAAGTTTAAGAACCACTGTGTTCTCAAGTGTTGTTAACTGCAGGAGTATCAACATTTTCAGGATGGAGGTGGGGCAGGCAGAGGGCAATGATTGAAATCCACCCGAGGGAAACGTAATGGGGGAATCACTATGGTGGGAAGACATTCGGCGTTTTCTAGAGCCTCCAGAATTCCTCCATTTAGAGGAGAGCCTTTATCTTCCATGTCCAAGGGCAGATCTGAGGGGAACAGCTGAGATGATATGGGTATGAGTCAGCATGGTGGTGGTAAGCGCCTAAGCCCTGCACCTGGGTCTGTGTGGTGGTCAGCGTGATTGACAGTGAGGCAGAGCCAGGGTCCTGGCCAGACTGTCACAGGCGACTGGAGAAAATTGATGTAATAGATCTTTCAGAGGAAGAATGTCAGGATTTGTTGACCTTTTACAGAAAACGGAAATGCAAGGAAAGAGAAGGGAAAGGAACTTCCAAGTTCAGGGGCAAAAAAAAAAAAAAAAAAAAAAAAATACATTCGGCTCTAATAATGTGGAAATCAGTTTTGGAGAGTCACTACTTTTCTGAGCTCTCCCAATTCCTCTGCTTTTTCAGCCTCTGTCATCTCTTTTAAGAGAGCGCATCTGTTCATGTAGTTTTAAAAAACAGACAGTCCTGTTTGTGCAGTTGATCAGTTCTCATCTTTTGTAGGAGGGCAGCTCTATGCGTTTCTAGAGACCTCCTGGTCAGTTGCACTTTGAGAATCACCATAGTATCAAACCAAATCGCAATGTCTTCCTTGTATTGTGGCCAGGGCCAGCTCTGCAGCCAGTTCTTCTGTCCCGTGGTCTATGAACTGCGAGGAGAAGGACGAGGGAAGAACAGGGACCTAAAGGACACCCACAGGCAGTTTCTAGGGTCCAGGGAAAGAACCCTGAGGAGGGGTGACAGATCTAGACCCGTTCCTCTCATCACATAAGCTCTGTGTGCAAAGTGAGTGAGAATATATGTCTTCATGTGTGTATGTTTGTGTGTTAGAAACGAACCAGAAATTCTTTCCCAGAATGAATTATGCTTAAAAAAATACTTCAGAGATCCTGTTTTTGACGATCATCAGTTGGCGGTGGTGGCAGTCAGCCTCCAAGATGACCCCCAAATCCTGGCCTCCTAGTAGTCATACTTTTGAATACTTTCCCTGATGAACAGGGCTGACCTGTGTTACCAAGTGGATATTGCAGGAAGAGTTGTGTGTGACCTGTGAACCTAGGTCATGAGAGACATGGTGGCTTCTGCCTTGTTTCTGGGATGGCTCGTTCTAGGAGAAGCCTTGGGAGAAGTCACAAGGACACTCAAGCACTGCCATGGAGAGGTCCAAGTGAGGCCTCCCACCAACAGCCAAGTGAGTGGTAAACTGTCTTGGAAGTGGGGCCTCCAGCCCCTGAAAAGCCTTCAGATGACTGAAGCCCTGGCTAACCCCTTGACACAGTATAATGAGACACCTTGAAGAAGAACCCCCAGCTCAGAATGCTCTTGCATTCATGACCTACAGAAACTATGAGTAACAAATATTCATGTTTTTAGAATAACTTGTTATATAGCAATAGATAACTAAGACAGTAATACTAAAATAATATGCTAATGAAATCTGATATCCAAACCGAATCGTAAAATGTTTGTGGATGTACAGTGTTATGTTTCTTTATGTAATAAGAGTCATCCTATGTTTTTCTGATCTTTCTCTCAAGCCAAGGCCTAACGCGCCCCTCTTCTGTGAGTTCAGTGTGAGGACAAGCTCATTTTATAGTCCAAGCCACTGAGAGCAGAGGAGATGTGCGAGATTCATTACTCACTGGTTTATAATACAGTGTAGCTTAACACTTCACTCTAGTGCCCCCACCCAAACTCCTCCTAGGTCTGAGAAGGATCACGGTCAAGCAGTGAAATAGGAGTCATCTGCTGACCCAGAAAGTGAGCACTCCTTCTCCTTTCCTTATTTTGCTGAATGACTTTCATATTAATGAAGAGGAATAGTAGAGAGAATGCTGGAATCTGCTTTAAATTTTTAAAAAAAAATTTTAAAAAATTGACAAATAATAATTATACATATTTATAGGATATAGTGTGATGTTTTTACCTGCTTAATTTTTTTTATCAAAAATCACATCATCTTGCACTTAACACTTTCACTTATATTTGCTCTATAATTCCCCCCACTCCAAACATTATTGTTTTAGTTGGCTTTGTGTCACTGAGACCAATATACCTGAAAAGAACAACTTAGCAGAGGAAAAGTTTATCTTGGCTCAAGGTTTCAGAGGCTCAGCACATGGTCGGCCAACTCCATAACTCTGGGCCTGAGGTGAGGAAGAGTATCATGGCAGAAGAGTGTGACAGAGGAAAGCAGCTCAGAACATGGCAACCAGGATTCGGAGAGAGAGAACTCTGTTCACCAGGGACAAAATATAAACCGCACAATAAATATAAAAGGCACACCCCAGTGACCCACCTTCTCTAGCCACACCCTACCACCCAATTAATCTATACTGGTGAATTCATCGACTGCTTGGGTTACAGCTCTCATGATCTAATCATTTCACCTGTGGACATTCTTGCATTGTTTCACACATGAGCTTTTGGGGGATAACTCATACTTAAACCATAACAATTGTGATTAGCTTCATTTTACAGATGAAGGTTAGACTGTCATGGAGATTGACTCAGGACAGAACTTGAACACACTCTAATTCAATACCTTTTTCTCTAGACTTACCCCATCTGATATCATAGTTGCTAAGCCACACATGGCTAGTAAGTACATGAACTTATGGCATGTTTAAGCACTTGAACTTTTATATAATTAATATACTTTTGAACTTACCTATGGCTAGTAACCACTTGAAATATGGTCAATTTGAACTAAGATATGCTGCAAGTATAAAATCTACATGGCATTTCAAAGAGCTAGCATAAAAAAAGGATGCACATATTTTGTAAATTTTTATAGTGATTATATGTTGAAATGATATTTTGAATGTAAATTAAATGTTATTAACATTAATTTCTCTGGTTTCTTTTTACTGAAAAAATGCATATAGTTTTAAAATTTTAACTAACATAATTATACATGTTTATGGGGTACAGTGTGACCATTTGGTACATGTGAGCAATTCAAGGTAATTAGAATTCTATCACTTTAAACATTTATTGTTTCTTTGTGTTTGAAGTATATGAACTCCTCTTTTCTAGTTCTTTATAAAATGTATACGTTGTAAACTATAATCACTCTGCTGTGCTGTAGAACACTAGAACGGATTCTTCCTATATAACTGTGTTTTGGTCTTTCATACCCAACCTCCCTGCATCCCTTTCCCCTTCCTCAGCATCTCTTTTCCCTTCCCTATCCTCTAGTAATCACTGGTCTACTTTCTCCTTCTAGGAGGTCAACTTTATTTTTTATCTTTCACTTATGAGTGAAAAAATGCTGTATTTGTCTTTCTATGCCTGGATTATTTCACTTAGCATAATGTCTTCGAGTTCCATCTGTACACTTTTTAAATCTAATGTGGCTACCATATCATTTAAAATTAAATCTATGGCTTACATTTGTGGTCCACTTTATATTTCTATTGGACAACATGGCTCTAAACCAAGACTGATGTGTTTTGAGACTCACAGCTTCAAATCACCCCAAGTCAGCCCTCAAATTACACCAGAACCCTCTGGAAGTGAGAGAAAAATCTGGCAGATTGCATAGCTGGTAACCACCTGTTTTTCATGTTTTGATATTTCAGCATGAAAGGGAAGAAACTGAGCACTGTGGTGGTGACCCAGGGAGGGACCAGATGGTATCCGATATCCTAGGTGACTTTCTTTGAAGTGTGGTCTTGTGTCAAAAGGCTTTTCCAGGCTCATCTGGGTGTACAAAGCACTAAGCAAAAGTTCAAATCCCTGAGCCAGAAAATTTGGTTTTCCCTGTTCAAGCCAGGGGAGCATGTGGGCAAGATGCAGCACCTCCGGTACTGGGAAGCCTGGGAACATGGCCATACAAACTGGGAGAGGTGGACAAAAGGGGATGGACAAGGAAAAGCCTGGGCAGAGAGTTAGCAACGAGAACCAGTGACTCATTCATGCTTTCATCTAGTCATTCTTATTGCAAATACTTACCATGTAATTATCACTTTTTGTCTAATGTGTCCTTATTACGTATCAAGTGCACTTCTGAGTTCCAGGGATATGGTCGTAAGCAAGGGTAAAGCTTTCTACCCTCTTGTTTCGTAGAAGTAATAGAGAACAACAGCATATAATAAGTAAATAAATGTGATAATTTCAGATTATTTTGGATTCTAGATTGGTTGCTATAACAGGCATAAATAACAATGGTTTAAGTAAGGCACACCCCCAGTGACCTAAAACTCCCCATTAGCTCTCGTCTCCTGAAGGCTCCACCACTTCCTGATAATGCCATGGGTGGAGGACCAAGCCTTAAGCACATGGGTCTTTAGGGGACATTCCAAACTATAGCAAGAGATTGCAATAAATTTTTGGAAGCCTGGTTGATCCCCTTTATGTCTTATCCTGCAGGAATATAGTAGGGTGATGGGATGGAGAGAGTGGGTGGCAAGTATTAAATAACTTATTCGCCAGTGTGTCTCTAGGGAACTATATTTGAACAGAGATCTGTGGGTCCCATAGAGTTCCTTGTGCAAAGCCTTTAAAGGGCAGGCAGCAGCAAATGCAAAGAATCAGAAATAAGAATGGCCCTTATGTGCAATAGAAATAAGCTTGTCTAGGACAGCTGTAGTGTCCTGAGAAGGAGGAGGTGGATATGTGAAAAGGAAAAGAAGGAAAATGGGAAAGGGAAGGGAGTTCTCAATTTTGGCCCTGAAGAGACATCTTTATTAGACAAAGAGCAGAATCAGTTTCCATCAGGTAGTGTCCAGTGGTTGCCTCTGGAAAACTTTCATCTGAATTACCCCAAACTAGAGCTGAGAAAGGGAACTTGGTATCAGATTAAAGAGGAGGTGCCCAGGTGCCTGTCATGTGAAATGCTGGGTTCTGGGAGAGGGAAGCACGGTGCGTAGCACCCAGTAGGACTCTGTATCATCGTCTTCATTGCTATGGTGGCTGGTTTTGTCACTGAGGCCTTAAGTACAGTCTCAGTGAGGATTTTGAACACTTTCTTTTCTTAATGTAATGATTAACCATAGGTTTGTTTTTTCTTGTCTAACAGGTGATTAGATAGATTTTAGAAGACTCCCTTTTGTCAGAGGTCCCGTGGCTTGCTCTGCAGGAGTGCAAGTTGTGCCCAATGGAACATTAAAGTCACTGGGTTAAAACTCTGTCCTCTGCATCCCTTTAGAATATAGCTGTGGACGTAACTTTAAATAGAAGCCAGTTTCTGAGTTTCTTTTCATGCCAACATGGACATACCCTGTTTAAAAAAAACTGTGGCTGGTTATTAAACTATATTTGTTTTGTTGTCTCCATCTCTGCCATGTGCTTTCCCCAGATAGCTCACAGAACTCTGCTTGGCACTGGGCTTTGGGGCCATTTTGCATGGTTCCACTTTCCACTCCTGGAGGATGGAGTTGGGGAATGTGAACAGACAACCTCCTTAAGTCCAGTTTCATCATGGTTTCCATCACCTACACATTCAGATCCACCTCTATAGACCCCTTTGCACCCATCCTTCCTTTGAGCATCTATGTATCAAATATCATAGCAGAATGCAGAACTATAAGTACAAAGATGAACAAGATAGTGCATGTCCTTCAGATCCTCCAAATCGAGTAGGAGGACAGTGCATGTATATTATAAAGCAGTGCACTAGGTGCCATGAGTGAGGGATGTGTGGGCAGGAGGAAGCCCAGAGGACAACCCCTCACCAGGACTGAAGGTGGAGGGAAGTCTTCCTGCAGGAGATTGCACCTGAATCGGATCTTGGAGAATAGAGGCAAGTCAGGGAAGCCTTTCCAAGGAGAGGGAACAGTGAGTGCAAAGACATATTGGGGTGGAGAATCTGGCAGGTTATGGGAACTGCAATCTGTTCTAATATAGTCAGAGCACAGAACACAGGAGTGGGGCGGAGGGTGGAAGGAAATGATGCCAAAAAGGTAGGCAGGAGCTGGATCATGCAGTCCTACAGGCCATGGCAATGTGAGTTTGGATCAAGGACCTTCCACAAGAGAATTAAAGGCAGAAAAGTGGTGATGGGATCTACAGTCTTTGCAAGCTTCTTCCATCTTCAGGGTGCAGGTTGGACTGAAAGAAGCAAGGAAGGAAATAAGAGCAGTTGGTGGCTTTTGATGTGACCATAGGGCACAATGTCAGAGTCCTGAAATTAGGTGGTGGTTGTGAAAGAGAGACGAGAAGAATTAGGGACACTCCCAAGGAGTAGACTTGGCAGGAGTTGGTGCTAGACTGAATGTAGAGGTGAGGGAGAAGGAGGAGGCTTCTGTCTGGTTGCCAGAGGTGTCATTAGTTCTTGTGTGTGACACAGGAAGGAGGACAGCTTTTTGGGATCCCACTGAGTTCAGGTTCGCTGTCTAAATCTTGGGTGAGAGATCTGAGCAGAGAGGGGAGGAAGAGAGTGAGCGTGGTGGTCCAGGGAGAGTGGAAAGAGGGAGGGGAGAAGATGGTCCACGCTGGTACCCTGGGGAGCAATGGAAGAGTGATTAAAAAGGAACCAACGAGGAACAGTCAGAGAAGTAGGAGGAAAACTGGAGTCCTGAAGCCAGGAAAGCAGGATTTCAAGGAGTCACACATTGAAAGACAAGTAAAATAAGTACGAATAGCGCCCCCTGGATTTAACGAAGAAAAAGTTACCGACTCTCACAGGGAACATTCCTGGGGGGCTGAGGGGTGAATGGCAAGTGAGGAAGCTGACACAGAGAGTGGAAGCATCTCTTTAAAAATCTGGCTGTGAACAAGAGATAGAGATGACTAAAGAGGTAGATGGAAGGTGAGTTATCCAGGGGCTCACAGTGAGTTCATATGTTAAGTCACTTGCCTATTTATTAGGCATTATTATGCAACAGCGCTGTGCTAGGCACCAGCTCTAACGAAATTTAAGACATGCCTTCCAGTATGTGCAGTTTAGTAAATAAAACTCCAGAAATGCAAGGCCTGTTGACCCACTCTCCTGTGTTTGCTAAGAAATGGTATAGTATTGTAGTATAGAAAGTGTACAAATTTTGGAGTTCAGATAGATCTGGGTACAAATCTTGGCTCTTCTCCTTCATGAATCTGTGATGTTGGGCAAGTTTTTAAGTATGCTCAGTTTTCTTGTCTGTAAAATGGGAATAATCATATCAACCATTCATATTTCTTGAAAGGATGTGGAAGAGATCTATTACCTTCATAAGGGTGGGGGGTTTGTATTTATTGCTCAATATTGTGTCCTCAGCACCAAGCTAGCATAATGCCTGGCCTAATGCAGGAAGTCACTAGATACTTTTTAAAATTTTTTCTAAATGATTATACTTGAGAGTAGTTCATTTTGATACCTTGTGCATAAATGGAGTATAACTTCTCTTTCTTCTGACTGTCCATGATATAGTATCACACAGGTTGTGTACTCATATATGCACATAGGGTCATAATGTCCTCTTCATTCTACCATCCTTCCCACCCTCATACCCCCTCTCCTCCATTCACTCTCCTCTGTCTAATCCAAAGTACCTCTATTCTTCCCTAGTGCCTCCCCCTTTATTTTGAATTAGCATCTACATATCAGAGAAAACATTCGGCCTTTGGTTCTTTGGGATTGGCTTGTTTCTTTTAGCATGATATTCTCTAGCTCCATCCATTTAGTGGCAAATGCCATAATTTTATTCTTCTTTAAGACTGAGTAATATTCCATTGTGTATATATACCACATTTTCTTTATCCATTCATCTGTTGAAGGGCATTGAGGTTGGTTCCACATATTATGACTTGAGCTGCTATAAACATTGATGAGGCTGTGTCACTGTAGCATGCTGATTTTAGGTCCTTTGGGTATAAACCAAGGAGTGGGATAGCTGGGTCAAATGGTGGATCCATCCCAAGTTTTATGAAGAATCTCCATACTGCTTTCCTTAGGTCATTAGATATTTGATGAATGAACAAATGAGTGACTGAAGGTATGTGAAAATAAAGGCATAAAGGATAGTTATAATGGATAGTCACTGTTCCTAGATCTGTGAGGATGAGACAATGAGTCACTGAGAAGAATGCTCAAGTCTCTGGTCATTAGTAACTTACTGTAGATGTCCCATCCTGAACACTTGGCTCATGACAAGAACAAGTGGCTGAGGGAGAGGAGAGGAGTTCCAGAGAACAGCTCATGCCTTGACCAGGGGCAGGCCATTGACAACCCTTTGCAGGGGTCAGGTGGGTGTGGAAAAGGAATGTTTATCACAACTGGTGTTCCATCGTTTCACCTGAATGAGCAGTTTCTTACTCTCAGTGGCCAGGGTCAGCCAAAAGAATCCTGCCCTTCCACAGATGCCCACCTCCCTGTCCTTAACTTTGATTCTCAAAGCACAAAGGTAAAAACAAGAAGCTGAGGCAGTTCACCTCCTTGTTAACTCCTGCCTGAATAAAAATAAAAACAGGTTGTATACATTTTCTCTTTGGAAGAGTAATACTTACTACTACAAAAATAAAATCTTAGAACAGCACAAAGAAAAAAATATTACCCCTCAGAGATAATTGATAGGAATATTTTGGTGTGGTTTTGGTCAGGGTTTTTTTTTTTTTTCTTTTCTTTTCTCTGATTTTTAATATGCTCTCTGCTTAGTTTCTTTGTATTCTTGAACCTAGAGGAAAGCCAGAACTGCTCCTCTTCTGGAAGAATGGTACTCTGCGACTGACAAAAGCAGTGAGAGAGACACTTGGGGACATTAAGGCGAAGCCAGAGACTCCTTAGTGTTAGCAGCTCTTTACCACCTTGCAGGATGCTCCAGAGGAAGAGCCTGAGTCCCTGGTCTCCTGGCGGGGCTCCCCAGAGCTTTCTAGCTCAGGAAGTGCATAAGGAAGCCCAGCGAGGGGAAGGTGGGAGAGGAAGATGCTCACAGGGCCTGTTGTCCAGGGGCAGCCTCATCTTTCCCCAGCTCCTGGGAGCGTGGGACATTCTGGGTAGGAAGGGATGATTTATTATCTCCTGTCCTTGGGCCTGGTAAGGATGCTGAGGGAGAAAGGAGGCTGCTGTGCATATATCATACACAGAGGGTCCCTAGACACAGCACACACACAGTCCTGGATTGAAGTGACCTAATGATTATCTCATCAGTCCTCTGAGTCTGCAGAGGCAAAAACTGAGGCACAGGGAGAGGATGTGGCTGGCTGAAGGCCTACAGGTAGCCCACGGAGGAGCAGAGGAGAAGTGCACAGATGCCTGCCTAACCTAATGCTTCCCTGCATGGAACAGATGCCTAAGTCTGTATGACTTCCCCACAAATCACCTCTCTGAGTCCTGCATTTCCCATCTGGAAAACTGAGCTTGCCTATGTCTCTCTTTCTCAAAGAATGTTTTTAAACATGACATATAAAAGAATATAAGATTTATGGAAGAAGACTGTAATAAGAAGACTGGTTTCAAATCCTAACCCTGTGAGATGTTGGGCAATTTACTTTATCTATTTGAACCTCAGTTAAGCCTCTGTAATATGAGAGGAATGACAATAATAGCTAGCTCTCCTGCACCCCGACTATGGGCCAATGTGCTACATGCTGAAGTTATTTCATTAACAATCTTAAGAGGAAGGTATCATCATCCTATTTTAAAGATGAAGAAACTGAGGCTTGGAATTTAATTAGCTTGCCCGAGGTCAAAGCCAGGCTATAGTAGCTACATCATAAGGTTTAATGTAACAATTGTATGAGCTATTAATGAATGAGTTTTTCAACTATGAAATGCATACATGCAAACATTTATTTGAATTTAGTTTTCAGTGTAAAGATATATTGAGTTATTTAGGAAAAATTCCTGAATTCCAAGTTATTACTATTTGATTTTATTCACTAAATGTTATTTAAATTGCTCCTAAATGTGAAGAAATGTGCTAGGCACTGGATGGGAGGGCACAATAACCTTCCCTGGAGGTTGAAGGTTATTAGGAAATGCAGACATCCAGGTAAAGATGGCTGTGGTATTTATAAACTGACATTCAAGGGGATGTGAGTCTGGGAAACACAAGAATGAGCCTAGTCTAGAACAGTGGCTCCCAGCCATGGCCTTGGCTATGGCCAACTCCAGAGATTCTGATTTACCAAGGAAGGGATGGGGCCCCAGCATCTTTTTTTGTTTTTTTAAAATTCTTCTGGGATTCTAATGGGTCACCAGGGCTGAGAACTGCTGATCTAGACCATTGAAGACACATCCCTGAGGAGGTGACACCTAAGTTAGGGTTCATTCTAACTGCAGCTGACAGCTTTGTCAGGTGGACATTCCCTGTTCTGACAGGGAGGGCTGGAGACCACCCTCTGGAGGGGCCCCCAGGTGAGCTGCACCTCTTGAGAGAAACTTAGTGAGACTGCAAGCCTGCCTACCCCAGCCATCCAAATTCATGCCCCACATCATCAGAGAGAAGGTTTCCTAGGGCACATGGAGGCTGCACCTCTCCTCTGCTCAACCAGCTGCAACCGAGCTTGAACCCAGTGAGGACAGATTGAGAGTTCTTGGAGCTGTGACTTCGAAGACAGTTTTCTCCTGGTATCCATCAAGCTGTTGATGAGGCGGGGGGCTACTCCCCAGACAGACTTTATCACATGGTCCCCCTGTATGTCACTCAGTCAGGCCTGGTGACACAACCTTGAGAAACATATTCATCGACTTCTCATACAGTCCTCATACCCTGTGAGGTGGGTGCCGTCTCCCAGCTGTGGGACCTTGGTCAAAGTGTTTAAAATCTGAGCCTCAGTTTCTTCAACTATAATAACAGCATTTCCTTCATAAAGTTGTTTTATAAAAGAGTCAATGAAAATGACTTGACAGGAGGATCACTTGAAACCAGGGTGGGAGGCCAGCCTGGGTAACATAGGGAGACTCTGTTTCAAAGAAAAGAGTCAACAAGACAGAGGAACTCCCTTTGATGTAGGCATGCAGGCTGGATGAGGGCTCATGTCCACCTCAATGGCCAGCTCTGCCGGGTCAGCTGTACTGTGCATTCAGCTTGTGAAATGAAGTGATGTTAGGCCAGATTGTCACTGGACTGTAGCCAGGCGAGCTTGGTGGTGCTGAGCCCCCAGGTGAGGAACATCTGCCTCATTCCAGGCAGTGCCAGGTGGAGGCAGGCTCACCCTAGGGAAAGGCAGCTGTTCTTGAAGGCAGAATGGAAACCAACTGCTTGAATCCTGTGCCAAGCAAGAAGATGGAGTCCAACATGCCCACTCATTCCTCCCCAAATTACCAACCACTTAAGTCTCCACCTTCACAGCTATGGTGTGAATAGAAGGGCAAAGAGAATCCAGAAGTGCCCTGCTGGGGCAGATTCCTCTATCTAGAGACACACTATAAGAGGAAGCAAATTTTTTGCCTACCCCTCAAATCTTGCACATTAAACCCTGGAGTTTCAGAACTAAAAGTGCTTTAAAGATCATCTACTTACTTATTTACAGAAGAGGAAGCAATCCAAGAAAGGGAGAAAAACTTGACAAAGGGGCAGAGTTGAGACCAGAGCAGGGCCACTTGGCTCCGGGACCTGTGTTCATTTCCTGTCTGGGAGGAAGCTGCCAGGCTGGTCCAGGTCATGCTCTCAGGGCATGAGGACCTCCAGCCAGACCCATCCCCAGCAGCTGTGCAAGTGGGAATCTGCACTGCTCAATTTTGTCACTCCTTTGTTCTAGTTAAATGTTTCTCCGGTGAATGAGGCAAGATGCATCTGAGCTGCATCTGCTCTGATTAATTGTAATGTGTAACTGCTAATCAATATATAACCTTTAATATATGTCTATTTTAGTCAGCTTTTTTAGTGCTGTGACTAAAAGATGTGACCAGAACAATTTTAGGGAAGAAAAGTTTATTTAAGGGCTCATGGTTTCAGAGGTCTCCGTCCATAGAAGGCCGGCTCCATTCCCCTGGGCTCGAGGTGAGGCTGAACATCATGGTGGAAGAGTGTGGCAGAGGGAAGCAGCTCACATGATGATTAGGAAGTGGAGACTCCACTCTCCAGATATAAAATACATACCCCAAAGCCACAGCCCCAATGCCCACCTCCTCCAGCCACACTCTACCTGCCTTCAGTTACCATTCAGTTAATCCCTATCAGGGGATTAATTCACAGATTGGGTTAAAACTCTCACAACCCAATCATTTCCCTCTGAACCACCTTTCATTGTCTCACACGTGAGCTTTTGGGGGACACCTCATATCTAAACCATAACAGCATCTATCAAGAAAACATCTATTCTTTAACATGTACTTATCATTGAGTTGAATGCAGAGCTGGAGCCAGACAGCCCTGCCCCGTCACCTTCCTATTGGATCTGATATTTTCCCATCCCAGGTCTGCCTCTACAGCTCGGTCTGTTTCTTTGATGACACGTCTAGGATAAGGCCACTCCCCCTGGCTCAGCTCACGACAGTATTTCCACCTGCCTCATGATGACCATGTGGGAGTCTTTCTAATCATAAAATATGAGAACTGAAAAGGATCTTACAGATGATCTGATACAATGGTTGTTAAGATCCTTATTTCCTTAGTGGAGCTTTTTAATAAAATCTTATGTGGGATTCTAAAGATAGAACTATTTGAAATGCAGCAAAGTCTGTAGAGCCAGAGGCTTACCCATTTAGCTTTCCTCTTGCTCTGCTCCTTCTCTATTTTCCAACCCCCTGAGATAAAGACCCCATTTTACAGATGAGCAAAGTGAGTTCTAGAAGTAAAGTCACACAAGAATAGACTTCTGAGCCTAGATTCTAGAGTTTGAGAACAAGTTGCTTACAAAAAATGAGAGGTGCTTTTTAGTTTCCATTGGTTAGAATTCTAATATTTTTGGCATTAAGTGAATGAATAAAATAAGACTTTTCTTAGGGAATTAGTCTTTTAATTAGTCAAACATTTGTTAAGCACATGCCCTTACCAGTTGCTTAAAAATTTTACAAGCTGAATACAGACACAATGAAAAGCAGCCTCTTGTGCTAATGAAAATCAGAGAGTGTCTTTAATTAAGATTAGATTCCACTCCAGACACTCCAAGTAATTGTGGCTTAAACAAGATGGAAGTGTGCTTCATGGTCACGGTAAGAACTGAAGGTGGAACAGTCCAGGGGTAGTTCCATGGAGTTCTCTGCCATACTAGGGTATGGCCCTCGACTTTCTGCAGCCAGAGGGTGGCTGGAACTCTTGCCATCATCTCTACTAGACATCATGATGGAGAAAAGGATAAAGGAAAAGGGGACTAAGAGTCTGGGCCACCTAAATTTTAAGGGTTTCCCAAACATTGACTAAAGAAACCATTGCTTTGACTAGTTTCATGTCATCTCTGACTATACAGAAGGCTGGGATAGAGTCCATTGCAGGTAGTCATCTGCTCTGCCCCTAATCAGGATTCTGTTGGAATGGAAAGAAGGGAGAATGAGTTCGGGGACTGTCACAGTGTGTGTCCCTTATGTTTATTTTCCTACTCTTTGTTTTTCTAAGCAGAGTTTGAAGGAGCCTAAAGTTATTCAGTGTGATGAAGGGTATGAAAATGGGGGAAGGAAGAGAGGGAGGGGCTAATAATGGTCTCTGTAATAATGGGCTAATAATGGTCTCTGTAATAAGGGGCTAATAATGGTCAAATGCACTGTTGATGGCCCCATGATCTGTCTATGTCAAGTGCTTACCAAATTTTGTGCCCCAAGGCACAAAATGTATCTTATACCTCAGGCAAAGTGCCCTAGGCCAATTATTTAATAATTGACAAATAATAATGTAGCTTCATGCAATAAAACATTATCTGGCCCTAGATCCTGGTTTGTGGTAGAGAGGATTATGGTAAAAATTATTAAGAAAACAAAACAAAACAGGAAAATTTATGAGAATATTTAGTACTGAATATTCAGGGCATGCCAAAGACCAAAAATACTTTGTACAAAAATGTGATTAAGCTAATGTGGGAAAAATGAAAGCCAATGTGAGGTTAGACTGTATGAAACAATATTATTTCACTTTGGTATTAATGTGGGCAGCTGTGGACAGTCAGGTTGTTTTAAATAATGAAAAATGGTTATTGAATTATATTATTGATAACATTTCTTTTCAAATTTAAGACCAAGTTGTAAAGTGCTCGGGCCTTATCTCCATGCACAATGTAGAAAGTATGGACAGTTTCGTGGCTGCTAGAGCTCATCCCTGCATCTGAGATAGGAATGTATTTAATAGACTGAATCAGTGCAGCTTTCTTCTGGGAAATTTCAATTTCACTGCAAGCAATTTACATAGAGAGTCACAGCTTGAATTCATAGCTCATATCTTGGTTGCTTTGGAGATAGCTTCTCTGTTGGAAAGGCAATTACGGTCTGCAGGAGAAGCCTGTCTACCATTAGTCTCCAGTTTTAAACGTTGACAGGTGGAGATGGAGGTGGGGGTGGGGTGATTAATAAAGGGCTTTGTCTTTCTAGTCCTGGGAAGGAAAGGGATTTAAGTGTCACAATTTCCTAGTCTCCAGAGATTTCTTTTTCTTGAACATTTCAAGCTTTCGACCAAAACGAGAATAGGAGTCTTTTATAATTAGTGAGCTTTGTCACATTACATAATTTGGCAACAAAATGGCAAAAGGGTGCTCCCTCAAAATTTACTAAACCATGGGGAAAAAAATCTAGTGAGACTATAAAAATCACCTCTAGCCCCTGGATGTGGATTGCTGTGAAATCTACGCAGAGATTTGTGCTATACTCATTGTCCTTAGGGGAAATGGAACTGAACTCTGGTGATCCTTGGTACCATTGTACCACAAAACAGTCCTGACAATAATGTTCTTGAGATGGCTTTTCCCCTTAACTGCTAATATGGGAAAACTGTTGTGTCTGCAAATTAGATCATGGTTCAGCCAAACAAATGTGTATTTTCTGAGTGACTTATTCTCTGCAAGGCCCTAACATAGCCAGAGGCTTGTGCATTCAAATCAGAGGCCTGAGCCAAGACCTGCCAGCATTTTCATCTAATTGACTTGGGCATGGGGACCCCTAATTCCTTCTCCTTTAATTGTCACCTTATATTCAGGGCTAAAAGGCTATAATTATTGGAAGTAGCTGAAATTTGAGTGACCCAGATAATTACCTCAGCAAGATGGGCTTAAAGTTTATTGACACAAATGCCAGTTTCATTAAAGGTTTGGTACAAAAGGCAAGTCCGTAAGACAGCTGGTTGACCGAGGTGAATTGACAACGAACAGCACCAAAGACACAAGATTCACCAGGGACTTTGTAGTAATTACTATCATTTCCATAATGCAGTTAGCAGAGGATTATGGGAGGCCAGGAAAAGCTTTATAGTTACCATACTTTGCTTTCCCCAAATTGAGACTAAGCTGCTTAGAATCAGACTTCTGTCATCATGTCTCAACAGGAACACCATAACTCAGACTCAACAGGAACATCATGGCTCAGACTCCACTCAGGCAAAAAAACATGGTGGATGAGTCACAAATGAATCAAAATTATACTTTTCCCTTGATTGTGGGCAGCCACAATGACAATAGTAAATTTTGCACAGATATAGATTTTTAGTCCTACCTTATTCATTTCTCTCTTCTGCATGATAAAAAAGAGCACAATAACTGCCTGCTGTAAAGTTTAAAATATTTTTAAAACAATCATCTGAATTTAAACATGCACAATGAAGCCCTCTATACTGCCTTTTAGGGTTTATTAGTAATCATTAAATAGTAAGAATTCCACATGTAGCTTCATCAGAGATCACCATGGGAATGAAACACGTTTTTATACCATTCACCAAATGCTACATCCTAATGTTGGTTAACTTAGAGTAGGCAGGTCATGCTTCTCTAACTAGATCGTAAGCTATTAGAAGCTGGTGCCTCTAGTAACAGCATTGCACATGCTCAGTCATTTAAACAGCACAATTTCTGTGGGTCAAGAATCCAAGCATGGATTTGCAGAGATGCAGAGAAAAGAAGAAATTTAGATCTCCAATTCAATTCAATTTTAGAATGGCATTTATTTCCAGGAGCAGGTGTCCTGCTGAAGAGCTGATGCCCTTGCCACAGAAAGTTGCAAACAAGCCTATCGAAAGATTCAGAGAAGCCAAAGAAGCTGCAGGCCAACTTGCTGCAATAGGGAGACTGAGCAAGAGCTGGAGGAACTGGTTTCTGACCCCCACCAAGAAGTTCTAACTGAGGAATTGGATTCTGTAACCAATGAGCTACATGCAGTAGACATTCATATTCAAGAATTCATGGAAAAGCAACAAGAGCTTCAGAAAAAAATCTGTCCTAACACAGAAAGTGCTGTTTAGAGGATTTTGATGCTGGGGCAAGCAATGAATGGGATTCTTCACCTCCTGCTTAGAATATAGATTTTCCATGGTCTGGTAAAGTTAAAGATGTTCTGCAAAATGTCTGCAGACAGTTTGAAACTATTAATGTAACAATGGCTGGAAAGGAGGCACTTCTTTTTATGCCTTCAGGATGTGAAAAAATTTATGCTACCAGTTACCAGCATTATGTTCAAATGAATTTACAACTGATGATTTATGCTTATTGATCTCTCTTATGGAAGATCATTTAATGGTTTTAAAAGAATTAGGAATTTCAGCTACATGTTAAATTCTTCTAATTCTAGGGAGCATGTGAAATGAGTTCATGCTGAAATGGTAAATTAAAAGTCCAAGTTAAAGCTAATTTGTGTGACTCCAGAGAAAATTGCAAAAGGCAAAATGTTTATATCAAGGCTAGAGAAAGCCTGTGAAGCAAGGAGATTTACTCAAATCGCCGTGGATGAAGTTCACGGCTGTAGTCAGTGGGGACATGATTTCAGACCTGATTGTAAGGCACTTGTTATCTTGAAGCAGCAGTTTCCTAACATGTCACTAATTGAGCTGACTGCAACTGCAACAAATCACATTTTGAAAGATGCTTAGAAAATTTCATGTGTTGAAAAGCATTTTACCTTTACAGCTTCTTTTAATCGTCCAAATCTTTATATGAGGTTCAGCAAACACCGAAAAATTTATTGAGAATATGGTAAAGCTCATTAATGGAAGATACAAAGGACAATCAGGAATCACAAGTTGTTTTTCTCAAAAAGACTCTGAAAAAGTAACTGTTAGTTTACAGAATGGGAATCTGTGCAGGTCCTTCCCTGCTGATATGCAACCAGAAGATAAGACCAAAGTTCATACAAGATAGTCAGCTAATGAACTTCAGGAAATAGTGGCAGTGGTTAAATTTGGTATGGGAATTGACAAGTCAGATGTGAGGTTTGTTATTCATCATTCAATGAGTAAGTCCATGGAAAAGGATTGCCAAGAGAGTGGAAGTGCAGGTTGAGGTGACATGAAAGCAGACTGCATTTTGTATTATGGCCTTGGAGAGAGCTACTCAGAGTAATTTTGATGGTGGTCATGGAAAATGTGGGACAATAGAAGCTTTATAAGGTATTGCTAAAACATAAGCAAATGTTCCCATGTATTAATAGCTCAGCACTGAGTGAAGTGCTGAACTCAGAAGCATATAATAAAATGTGATAACTGCTGTAAAGACTTTTCATTTGAAAATAATAAGATAATAGAATATTGTAGATATCTGATAAAGATCCTGAAACAGGCAGAACTGAATGTAAAACTTACTCCACCAAAATGGATGGATTCTTGGATAGGAAAGGGTGCAGCAAAACAGAGAGCAGCAGGAGTGGTTGCTCCTCTAATTCCTTGGGGAGACCTGAAGAAAATCATCACACACTTTCTTCTGCTGTAGTATCCTAAGACTATAGTTTTACAGCTTATGCTACTGTTTAGTACTTGAAAATAGGACCTAAAACTAATCTCTGCACAGTGAAGCACATGTTGTTACTATACAAGTGAAGAAGCACACACAGAGCTGTTTCAGGAATGAGACGTCTCATTCTGAACAAGCTGATATAAAAGGGGAAGAAAGTATTCAGGTAACTTCCAGAAGTCTGCTAACATACTTCAACAGTCTGGTGCTAAGAATACAGGGGCTAAGAAAAGAAAAATTGATGACAGCCTGAAATGACTGCTACAAATTTACTGTGAAAACAACAGTTTATTAATGTACACACCATTAATTTTGTAGTTAATAGTTTAATTTTAAGAACAATTTCATTGATACTTGATATAAGAGAGCTACGTTTTCAGAGCTTATCTCTGAAGAGTTGAGAATTTGAGACCTGTCAAAAATTGAGGATCAAGAATTATGTAATTTTATAATATGAAACAAGGAAAATAAATCATTTTAATGCAACATTTTACAAATATAAAATACTTGACAATAAGTTCATGACTCTCTTAAGCTCTTTATGCCTTGGTATACCTACTTGTATTCTTTTCTTTTGACATAACTACCTTTTTGATAGCAATAGCAAGCTGACACAGGCTCATTGATACAAATGAGTGATATTTTAAGCTGAACAATGTAGATGACTTTAGATTTTAGCTGTATAATTCAAACAGAAAAAGAATAAGGCATCAATACAAATAAGATAGCAAATAAGATACCGCTACATTTCTATTTCAGTAAAATAAAACTATAAGCTTCCTTAAGCTACATCCCTACTTTGACATTTTACAATAAAAAATGGATCTGGTCTGTTAGAATGCATTTTGGCTAAGTAGATAACAATTTAGTTAAATTCTCTCCAAGTCTAAATCCCAAGTGAAATCTTAAAATTTAAAACATAAAAATAAGTAACAAGATTTCTTATATAATAAGTGGTCAATTGTGTGTGTCTTCTGCAGCCGAGGTCTCATTTAAAGGCTTGAATGAGGAAGGAGCCACTTCCAGCCTCGCAAATCTTATGTTTTTGTGACTCCTCCAGCACCCAGCACTACATTTTGCCCATGTAATTGGCACTTGTTAAGAACAAGTGGGGATTTTGACTTCCAAATACAGAAATCTTGGATAGGTTGTTACGTATGAGTTAGGCCACTCTCTTGCTCTGGAGCACCTCTTCAAGGGCTTAAATGTGGATAGAGGTCTGGGTGAACTGTAACCTGGTTTGTGAAAATGTGTCTGGACAGAACACATCTCTGGGTGAAAAGGTGTAAATAGCAATGATAGTAGCTCCTAGTTATTGAGCATTTAACATGTGCCAGGTACTGGGCTGAGAAAAATGATAAAGCAGAGGCCTAGAAACGTGAAGCACCTTGCCCAAGAATAATAAAGCTAGTAAACGGTCAAGCTGGGAAATCTTTTTCTATTAATGCCAACATGCATGTTCCAACCACCAAGCTTTACTGCTGGTGATAGATGGCACTTTGGATAGGAAATGAGGCATACAGCTGCCTAATCTCAGGTTGTTTTATCCAAGAGAAGGGTTAAAAGGGGATAAAAACTCACAGCAAGGTACTGTTTAAATTGCTTTTCTTTTTATGTAGGCCAATTTTTACAGCAAACAAGCAATAAATCAATTTCTAACCCCTGGCACAATTTAGCAGCTATAAGTGGGGAGGGGAGACAACAGTCATTTATAGTCTCCAGCAGTGCCTGTGATAGGCAGTGAGGCTGGTCTTCTGGCATGGGAGGTCAGAAGGGCAGGATGCCATGGAGCAGAGCAGGAAACTGGTTGCATATGTGCAAGCGCAGCCTAGGTTCTTTGTCAGAGGTCCACTTGGCCTCCAGCCAGAGCAGGATTTTATTCCCCAAGTCCGGTTATTATGCCCTTGTGACTTGGGGGTTTCAAGGTCCTAAACCATTAACATTATATGTAATCATATCACCCTGGGCAGATTTCTGTCCATGTCCTTTGTGACTTAATGCAAGGACAAATCAAAAACACATTTATCAGTCAGGACAAGCCAGCCACAAGCCATATTGACTACTAAAAAGAACAGTTTGATAGTTCTGTATACTACACCCAAACCTACACAGACATATGCCCTTAAATACAGGCACTAAGGAAATAACAATCATTATATCATGATTTATCAAGGGAAGAAGGAAGGCCATGGCTTTCTCCCAAAGTATTTATATCCAACATTTACTGGGTGATAACGGTACACACCCAGCATTTACTGCATATGCTTCTGATGGTGTCTTTCTATTTTTTTATTTATTTTTTTTAGTTGTAGATGGACACAATATCTTTATTTTATTGCTTTGTATGTGGTGCTGAGGATCAAACCCAGGGCCTCATGCATGCAAGGCAAGCGCTCTACCACTGAGCTACAATCCCAGCCCCTCTATTACTTCTTATAATCTAGCACACTTAATGGTCTCTTGAAACTTCTTAAACAGTGTCAAGACATGTTACTCATGGACCAAAAATGCTAGACCTCATTCCAGATTTTCAGTTCCCTCCCTGCTGAAAAGACCTTGTTGTCCTGCTGCCTCCCCAACTTGGAACCATTGAGTCAAGGAGCAGGAATCACAGAGAACGACTTGTCCCTTTTCTGAGTGTCACCAACATCTGTGATGCCTTATAAATGTCTGGGTTCATCAATGCTGTCTGAAACAAAAATGTGATATGTTCAAGAGAAGGATGGATTATGCATACCCAGGCAGGTCAGTACTGAAGCAAGATGATTTGTAGGATAGAATCTAAGAATAGCAAAAGAGGTGACAGTTGAAAAAGAAGGGAAACATAAAAAAGTGCCTATGAAGTGGGTCTCAATCTTTGCTACACATTAGTATCATCCAAGTTGTTCTGAAAATTCTAATAGCCAGGTCACAGCTTCAAACCAACTGAATCAGGGTATCTGAGGATACAACTAAGGCAAAGATATTCATTAAAATTTCCCTACACTGATGACCTAACAGAAGAGGAGGGTTGTGCATTTCTAGGTATAAACATAGTATTACTTATCTATCACTAAATAACAATATTGCTGCAAACTCAGTGCTTAAACAACACAATTCATTATCTCATAGTTCATGTGGGTCAGGAATTCAGGCATGAGTTAATTGGGGGGGCTCTGCTTCAAGGTTTTTCATGAGACTATAATCAATGTGTCATACAGAGCTGAGGTCTCATCTGAAAGCCTGAACAAGAAAAGAGCCCTTCCAAGCTCATATGGTTGTTGGCAGGATTTGGTTTACTGTGACCTGTAGACTGAGGACCTCATTTTATTACTGAATATTGGCTGGAGTAATTTTCCTTTCATGCAAGCCTCTCCATGGAGCACTTGCTCATCAAAATATGCAAGCTGAAAACATATTAAAGACTGTCTGATAGCAAGGTGAAAGCTATTATAGAGCATAATTTTTTTTTATTTAGGCTTACATGTTAACAGTGCAAATTGATTCATTGTACATAGATAGAGGATAACATATCAATTCTCTAGTTGTAAGTTGTATAGAATCACAACATATATGCAGTCATACATAAAGTTAGGGTTATTATGACCATCATATTCTACCACCTTTGCTGTCCCCATGCCCCCTCCCCCCTTACACCCCTGTGCACAGAGATCCACCATTGTTCCCATGTCCTTTCCCACGTTATGGATCAGCATCCACTTATCAATGAGTATATTCGGCATTTGGTTTTCTGAGATTGGCTTACTTCACTTAGCATGATATTCTATTACCTTTACCACATACCATTAGAAGCAAAATCATAGAGTCTGCTCACCCTCAATGGGAGAGGATAACACAGAGGATAAGTTTCAGGAATTGGGGGTAATTATAGGCTATTTTAGAGTCTGTCCATCACAAATACTATACCTCACAAACTCTACTATTCTATGTGCAATATCTGACAGTCAATAAAATTACAAGGCACATGAAAACCCCAATACATTATCAATAGATGGAAAAATTACCAGAAAAGACTCAGAGATGATCCAGATGTTGGAACAAACACAGAAACTTTAACATAACTATAGTCAATATGTTAAAGGATCAAATGAAAAACATGAACAACATGCATAAACAGATGGGGAAATGTTAGTAAAGAGAAGAAAACTATAAGGGAGAATCAAATGGTAATGCTAAGAAGAAATTTAAAAATTCTGAAATAAAGAATTCCTTTTATAGGCTCCTTAATAGAATTAACAGTTGGGGAAAAACTCAGTGAACTTGAAGACAGGGCAATAGGAACTATCCATACTAAAATGCAGACAAAAGAGTAAAAAAAATAAAAATGGCATGTATCTAAGATCTGTGGGACAACATCAGTGGAATCACCGAGAACCCCAAGCAAGATAAACATCATACACATGCACACACATAGATAGACACTAGATTTGTTATGTCCAAACTTCTGAAAATCAAAAGCAGCCAGAGAAGAAACATACTTTACACACAGAGAAACAATGATAAGAAGTACTGCAGACTTATCATCAGGAACTGATCAACCAGAAGACCAAAATACCAGACAAGAACACTTAGAGGAGGGAAAGCTTATGTGGGGCTCACGGTTTCAGAGATCTCAGTCCATAGATGTGTGACTTGATTGCTCTGGCCCAAGGTGAGTGTGGCAGAGGAAAGCTGCTCCCCTCATGGCAAGGAAGAAGAGAGTAAGAGACAGGAAGTGGCTGTAGGGAGGAAGTACCTTTCCAGGGCATGTCCCCAGCGACCCACCTCCTCCAACCAGGCCTCATCTGCCTACAGTTATCACCCAGTCAATCCATTCAAACTAGAGTGGACTGATTAGGTTACAGCTCTTATAATCTAATCATACCACCTCTGAATATTCCTGCACATTTAACAGGAGGTTTTGGGGGATACCTCACATCTAAACCATAACATTTGCACATTTTCAGTTATTTAAGATGTTCTTAAACATACCTGAACTCTATACTCAGAGAAAATACTTTTCATAGTTGAATACGAATAAAAACTTAAGAAAAAGAAAATCTGAAATAATTTATTGCCAGCAGAACTACATTATAAAGAAATTTTCCAAGCAGTGGAAGTATTGTACCAGATTGAAGGTTAGAGTCATACAAAGAAACAAAGAACTTCAGAAGGGGTAAAAATGAAGATATGTGTGTGTGTGTATGTGTGTATCATAGACATGCAAGTACTTTTATATATATGTAAACACTGTTTTATTTTTCATGATAAAAAAGATTACTATTTAAAGTAAAATTTGTAACATTGCTTAATGGGACTTATATGTAAAAGTAAAATTAAGGCACAAAATATGAGACAGATCAATTAGAAGGGTATTATTGTAGGAATTTTTATAGTATTGTGAAGTAGAGCAATAGCATTTGAATGTAAATTTTGGTAAATAAAAATGCATACTATAATCTCTGGGAAATCAGCAAAAAAAAATTTTTTCCAAAGAGCTATAACTAAGATATCAAGTGTGAAAATAAAATGCAATTATAGGAAATACTGAACTAATATAAAAGAAGGCATAGGAAAAGGAATATGGAAATAAAGAATAGATGGGATGAATAGAACAACAGAAAGATGATCAGTTTAAGTCTAACCATAAAAACACAACTTATCAACATGTGTCAGATATAACCAAAGAAGGGGCAAGAGGGAAATTTACAGTGTTAAATGCTTACATAAGAAAAAAGATATTGAGTCAATAAAATAGATTTCCATCTTAAGAAATTAGAAAAAGCAAAATAAGCCCAAATCATGAAGGAAGTAAATAATAACAATAATCAATGAAATAAAAAAGAAGAAAAACAATGAAGAAAATCAATTAAATGCAAAATTGGTTCTTTGAAACGATTAAGAAAATGGACAAGCCTCTATTCAAAATGACTAAGATAAAAAGAGTAAAGACACAAATTACCTATATCTGGAGCAAAAGAGAGACCATCAGTACAGATGGCATCATTTGATAACTCAGGAAAAAATGGACAAATTCCTTAAAAGACATAAACAACCAAATCTTACTTAAAGCAAAATAGATAAATCTGAAGAGTCTATGAAGGAAATTTAAAGGAAAATTCTTGACACAGATGTGTGGTAGGCAGTCTCTAAGGTGGCCCCCAAAACTCCCCATCTCCTGATATTTCCAACATTGTATATACTTTCTTCTCCTTGAGAATGTAAAGGTTTATACTTTACATACTTCTTACAAATAGAATATGGAAGACATGAAGAAATGGGCTAAAACACTGGCTTCTGTTTTGGGTTGTCTCTCTTTACTCACTATATGTAGAGCAAGCTGTCATGTGGGAGCAGCCCTGGGGTGAAGACCCACATAGTACGACAAGAAAATGAGGCCCTCGGTCCAACAACCCACAAGGAAGAGAAGGCTATCAACAACCATGTGGGTGAGCCTGGAAGTGGATCCTACAGTTCCAGTCAGATTTTTTTTTTTTTTAGAGTCACACCATTTGTGTCTTCCTACATGTACTTAGGGTAATGATGTCCATCTCATTCCACCATTTTTATATATTTTGGCTATTAATCCTCTTTAGGAAGGTTGGCTAGCAAAGGTTTTCTCCCTTTTTATCTTAGTCGGCTTTGCATTGCTGTGACCAAAAGATCTGACAAGAACTTTGAAGCTATATGAATGTGTTTTCCTGATTTATCAATGAAATTTATGAAAGGTTTTTCTATATCTATTGAGATGATCATGTGGATTTTGTCCTTGATTGTACTTATGTTATACATTACCTTCATTGATTTGGCAATGATTGAAACATCCTTGCATCCCTGAGATGAAACCAACTTCATAGCTATGCATGATCTTCTTAATATGTTACTGAATTTTATTTGCAAGTATTTTGTTAAGAATATTTATATCTAGGCGTGAGGTTGTGGCTCAATGGTAGAGTGCTTACCCAACATGTGTGAGGCACTGTGTTCGATACTCAGCACCACATAAAAATAAATAAACAAAATAAAGGCATCGTGTCAATCTACAACTAAGAAAACTTTTTTTAAAAAAAAGAATATTTACATCTATATTTACTAAAGATATTTGTCTCTAATTTTCTTTTTTTTTTTAATTTGTGAATTTTTATTTAACATTCATGCTCCGGTTTCTTGATAATATTCAAACTCATGGAACTTAAATCTGCAAGTACTAATAAGGACCAACTATACTGGGTATAGTGATTACATGAAGGAGCAGGTAGGGAGAGAGATGCAGAGATTGATTCTGTTTAAGTAAGTCTTCCCAGAAATCTTGTGAATTTAGCATCGATGCCTCAAAAAAAATTTTTTTTAAAAAGGTATTCTAGGCCAAGTGAAAGTATATGAAAATGTACAGCTTTTTTTCCTTTCGTATTTATATTTATTTATTATCTATTTATTTCTTTAATTTTTTTTCATATTTAATTTATTTATTTGTTCTATTTAGGCTTACATGATAACAGACTGCAAGTTGATTCATTGTACACAGATGGAGGATAACATTTCATTTCTCTGGTTGTAAGTGATATAGAATCACAACACACATGCAGTCATACATAAAGCTAAAGCTATGATGGCCATCGTATTCCAGTCAGATTTTAAGATGTCTCTTTCCTGATTTACAGGTTGACTACAACCTCATGAGCAATCTTCAGCCCAAGCCACCCAGCTAAGCTTCTTCAAAATTCCTAAACCACAGAAACTGATAGTATTTTAAAACATTTTTATTAATTAAAATGTAATAAATAATTGTACATATTGATTGGGCACAGTGTGATATTTTGATACATGAAATAATAATATCAGAGTAAGTGGCATATCCACCACCTCAAACATCTATCATTTTTTTGTGTTAGGAACATTCAAAAGAGAGATATAATTAATTGTTGTCAACCATAGTTATCCTACTGTGCTAGAGAAATTAGAAGTTATCCCTCCTCTCCAACTATACACCTGTACCTGCCCTCTTCTCTCCATCCCCATATCCTTCTCAGCTCTAGGTATTATTCAGGTACTGTTCAACCTCTACTTCTATGAGATCAACTTTTTTAGCTTCCACATATAAATGAGAATGTGTGGTATTTGTATTTCACTTAACATAATGTCCTCCAGGCTCATCCATGTTGCTGCAAGTGAAAGAATGTCATTTATTTTTTACTGCTGAGAAGTGTTCAGTTTCATCTGTTAATGAACAGTTAAATTGATTCCACATCTTGGCTAATGTTAATAATGCTACAATGAACATGAAAGTGCAGATATTTTTTCAACATACACATTTCATGTTTTGGATACACAACCAATTGTGGGTTTGCTGGATCATATGGTAGTCCTATTTCTAGTTTTTTTGAGTAGCCTCCATACTATTTTCCATAGAGGCTAAACTAATTTATATTTCTACCAACAGTGCATAAGAGTTCCCCTTTTTCCATATCCATATCAGCATTTCTCTTTTCTCTTTTTGATAACAGCCACTTTACCGGAATGAAGTGCTATCTCATTGTGGTTTTGATATGCATCTCCTTGATGAGTAGTAATGTCAAGCATTTTGACATATGCCTATTGGCCATTTGCATGTCTTCTTTTGGGAGTTGTCTATTCAGTTTCTTTGCCAACTTCTAAACTGGATGATGATGATGATGATGATGATGATGATGATGAGTTTGCTACTGAGTTGAGTTCCTTGTATATTTGGGATGTTAACCCCTTGTTAGATGTGTAGTTTGTGAATATTTTTTTCCTTTTTGTGTAGATTCCCCTTTCACTGTGTTAATTTCTTTTTCCATGCAGAGGCTTTTTAGTTTAATGTGATCACATTTGTCAATTTTTGCTTTTACTCCTGTACTTCTGAAGTTATAGTCAGAAAAAATATTTGTCCATAAATCAATGTCTAAATAATTTTAACCATATTTACAAATACTTTTATAGTTTAAGGTCTTACATGTAAGTCTTTGATCAATTTTGAGTTGAATTTTGTGTAAGGAGAGAGATATAGGTCTAGTTTCATTCTTTTGTGTGTAGATATCCAGTTTTCCTGACATTGTTTATTAAATAAATTAGCCTTCTCCAGTGTGTGTTCTTGGTGTCTTTGTCAGCTGGCTATAAATCTGTGGCTATATTTCTGGGTTCTCCACTTTGTTTCACTGGTCTTTGTGTCTGTTTTTGTGGCAGTATCCTGCTGTTTTGGTTTACTATAGTTTTGTAGTATGTTTTGTGAAGTCAGGCATTATGATGTCTCTAGCTTTTGTTTTCATTTTATTTTGCTCAGGATTTCTTTGGCTACTTGGAGTCTCTTTTAGTTCTATGTGAATTTTGGAATGTTTTTCTATTTCTGTTAATAATGACACTGGTATTTTGATAGGAATTGCATTGAATCTGTAGATTGCTTTGGGTAATACAGACATTTTAGCAATATTAATTCTTCCAATCCATGAATATGGGATGTATTCCCATTTGTGTGTGTGTGTGTGTCCTCTTCAGTTTCCTCCATCAGTGTTTTAAAGTTTTCATTGTAGAGGTCTTTCACCTGCTAGGTTAAATTTATTCTTGCGTTTTTGTTTTGTAGTTATTGTGAATGAGATTGCTTTTTTCAGGTGTTCATTGTAGGTATATAGAAATGCTATTGATTTTTGTATGTTGGTCCCATGTCCTGCAATTTTATTGAGTTTGTTGTTTTTTGGCAGTTTCTTTAAGTTTTCTATATCTAAGATCATGTCTGCAAACAGGGAGAGTTTGACTTACCTCCTCTCCAATTGGAGTCCTTTATTTTTCTTTCTTGCCTTATCTCTGGTTAGGACTTCCATGTTTGTTCTTTTAAGATGCTAACTTTTGAGGCAATATTTACTGTAGCAATTAAAATAGTACCACTAATGAATTTAACCACTTAGGAAAAAAATAATTTCAATTCTAAAGAAACTTTTCCAGAAAACAGAAAAGAACACTTCCTAAGTTATTTTATGAGGCTAGTAGTGTCTTGATATCAAAACTATGAAGACATTATAGCATAAGAAAACGAAAGCTCAATGTACCTCATGAACATAGACACAAAAATCTTTAACAAAATATTTGCAAGTTGAATTCAGCAATATATAAAAAGCACAATATATCTTAGCAAATGGAGTTATCCTGGGAATACAAGGTTTCAAAATTGAAAAAAAATTAGTTTTACCTTATTAATGGACTGAAAACAAGTAAGTTCTCTTTCTTTCACTCTCCTCCCCACTTTTTCTCTCTTTGGTACTGGGGATTGAACCCAGGGGCACTTTACACTGAACTACATCCCCACCCCTTTTTAAAAATTTTATTTTGAGACAGGATCTTGCTAAGTTCCTTAGGGCCTGACTGAATTGCTGAGGCTGGCCTCGAACTTATGACTCTTTTGCCTTATCCTCCCAAGTTGCTAGGATTACAAGTGTGTGCCACCATGTCCAGCTTATTCTCTCTCTTATGCAGAAAAATCATTTGAAAGAAATTCAATGTATTTTCATATTAGTAGCTCTCAGAAAACTGGTAATAAAAGGTGAGTTTTTCAAATTGATTTTAAAAAAAAGCATTTACCAAAGATGTACAGCTATCCATATCACACCAGAGGGCCTAGCCAATATAACAAGGCAAGAGAAAGAGATAAAAGGATACAGATTGTAAGGGAATAGATGAAATTATCTTTCTTGATAAACAAAATGATTATATATGCAGAAACTATTCCCCTACCCCTCAAAACACAATAAAGATGCTATTAGATCTTACAAGTGAATTTAGCAAGATCACAGGATATAAAGTCAATATAGAAAATACAAGTGTATTTCATTTTACTAGCAACACACACTTGGAAACAGGAATCTATCAAATAGAATCATTTATAGTGTATAAGACATAAAATACTAGAGATAAATCTTATAAATGTTAGCTGGCTTTGTATGCTGAAAATTACAAAACTATGATAAGCAATAGCAAAGAAGATCTAAATAAAGGAAGAGTTATACCCTTCCCATAAATAAAAAAAACTCAATATGCTTAAGATACCAATTATCTCCAACTTAGTCTATATATTCAATGCAGTCTTAATCAAAATAGCTGGCATTTTTATGGAAATTGTCAATATGATTCCACAGTTTATGTAGAAAAGCAAGGAACCTAAAATAGATAAAGTTATTTTTAAAAAAGAACAAAGTTGGAGCACTTGCAAGCTCTCCTTTCTAGATTTAATATAAAGATACAGTAATTGAGACAGTGTGGTTATGGTCACAGGATACATATACAGATCAACAAAACCAAATAGCATCTATATCTGTGTGTGTGAGCGTGCACACCTTCACAAACTATATATTTATAAAACTGATTTTAATGGGTGCAATGGCAATACAATGGAGAAAAAATATTCTTTTAAATAAATGATGCTGGAAAAATTGGGGCATCTATTGTTAGAATACTGTAGAAGACATATTTGATCTCTGTCCCTTTCTTGGCGCAAACCTCCTAAAATTCTTGCTGTTTCCAGAGTGACAGGGGTGGTCAAAACATGTTTTGTCATGATGCGTGGGCTTTAGTCTCTAGTTCTGGCACAAGAGCTGTTAAGAGCTTTGAAATCTCCCAAGTGATGATTGTCTTTTTGTATGATGAGATGAGATTACTGGTGGCTGAGGGCTCCTGGGCAGCTTCAGATTGGTGTCTAGTCACCAAAAAGACCAAAGCCTAATTAGAAGTTTGGAATTTTTATCCTCACTTCCTGACCTCTAGGAGGGAGGGGCCAGGAGATTGAATCCAGCCATTAGTAGTCAAAGATTTAGTCAATCGTGCCTATGCACTGAGACCTTCAATAAAATCCTGAACAATGGAGTTCAGAGAGCTTCCAGACTGGTGAACACATGGAAGTGGTGGGAGGGTGGCCCACCTGGAAGATGCATAGGAGCCTAGCATCCCTTCCTCATTCTTTGCCCTATGTATCTCATCCATCTGGCTGTTCCTTAGGTATATTTGTTGTAATAAAAAGTAATTATTATTAATTACTTTATTAAAAGTAAATATTATTAATTTTTTGGTATAAAAATTGTACATAAACTATTTTCCTGAGTTTTGTGACTTGTTCTAGTAAATTATCCAGCCCAAAGAGGGAGTCTTGGGAACCTTGGATTTATAGCTGCTTAGTCTGAAGTACCAGAGGCCTGGAACTTGTGATTGGTATGTGTGTTGGAAGACAGTCTTGTGGGACTGGGTCCTTTATGTGCAGGTGTGATGTTAACTCTAAATAGTTAATATCAGAATATAATTAATTATTGGATGCCTTGTTGGTACCTGGAGAGTTGGAGAATTGGTTGTTGGTGAGGTTATCAGAAATGTTCTGTGGGTAGAAAGAGATCACAGGAATTTCAAAAACAAATACACACACACAAAATCTCCATCCATAATTACTTCATAGAAAAAATTCACTGGAAAGACCACACAAAGAAATATAAAAGCCAAACACTTTAAAAATCCTAGATGAAAACAGAAGAAACTCTTTGAGAACTTGGATTAGGCAAAGATTTGTAATGGTGACAAAAAGCAACAAACCGTAAAAGACAAAGTGAATAAAATAAACTTCACTACAAGGAAAAATTCTGCTCTTTGAAAGACACTATTAAGAAAATGAAAAGGAAGCTGGGTGCCGAGGTATTTACCCATAATCCCAGCTACTCAGGAGGCTGAGGCAGGAGGGTAGTAATTTCAAGTTTGAGATCCTGTTTCAAAATAAAAAGGGCTGGAGATGTAGCTCAGTGGAAGAACACTTTCCTAGCATGCCCAAGGCCTTGGGTTCAATCCCTAGCACTGCCAAGAAAAGGAAAAAGAGAAAGACAAAGTAAAGATTGTTGGGGGAGGGGGAGATATTTGAGAAACAGAAGTCTGAGAAGGACAGTTATCCAGAATATCTAAAGAACTTTGAAAACTCAATCATAAGAAGATAAAAACTCAGTTTTTAAAAATACACAAAAGTTTAATAGATACTTCAGTAAAGAAGCCATATGGATGGAAAATAAGCCCATGAAGAGGTGCTCAGCATTCTTAGTCATTAGGGAAATGGAAATTAAAATCACAAGAAAATTCCACTATTTGCCTACAAAAATGGATGACATTTTCTAAAATCTGAAAATACCAAGTGTTGGCAAGGATGTGAAGCAACTGAA
Organism: Geosciurus inauris; assembly: GCA_004024805.1. Classification (NCBI taxonomy): domain Eukaryota; kingdom Metazoa; phylum Chordata; class Mammalia; order Rodentia; family Sciuridae; genus Geosciurus; species Geosciurus inauris. The sequence goes on along the minus strand of PVHX01000457.1, from coordinate 216,512 downwards.
ATCTCATACATTGCCACTTTGCTAGTACAACAACTTTGGGAAGCAGTTTGGCAATTTCTTACAAAGTTAAATATACACTTATTGTATAGCTCAGCAATCCTACTCGTAGGTATTTACCCAAAATAAATTTAGACATATGTTCACAAAAATCTTGCACATTAATACTTACAGCAGCTTTATTCATCATTGTCCCAAACGAGAGACAACAAATGTCTGTAAACTGAATAGATAGAAAATAATTGTGTTACAGCATTAAAATGGAATACCACTCAGTTATGAAAGGCAATGAACTATTGATTTAAGTAGAACTTCAAGGACAAAAAGCAGATCAGTAAGTGCCAGGAACTGGGAATAGGGAACAAAGTGGCTACTACAGAGGGACCTTAGAGAATTTGGGGCTAATAGAACTATTCTACATTTTGGTTGTGATTATAGTTGCACAAAGATCTGTACACCTGTGAAGGATGCATGTTACTATATATGTAAATTATATCTTAATTTTCCTGACTTTTAAAAAATCATGAAAAAGACTTGGAAAATCGGTTGTAATATCATTACTTTCAGTTGACATAGTTCTAGAGGTCCTGATTGGTATAATAAGTAATAAAGAGGCAATAAGAGACTTCAAGTCTGTCCCTGATGGCAGATGATATAATTTTTCACATGGAATGTAAAAAAAAAATGATCAAAGAAAAATCATTATGGTTAATAAGAGAGTTTAGCAAGTTCACATTTGTAAAACCTATATAAAAAATTCAATTCCATTTCTATTTACCAGAAATTTTACTTTTACAAAGTTATCATTTGTAAGGCCAGCAAAACAAATTGTCTATAAATAAATCGAACAAAAGATGTGGGCAATCTTCCTGGAGAAAATTTACACAAAAGAGGGGAAACCTCTGCCCTTCTCAGGAACCAAAGTATTGCCTCGTTAGATGACTTATAAAATTATTAATAGGAAATGATTATACTTTTGCTAGAACTACATTGGAACAGACTGAAAAGATGAATTGGAACACACAAAACCTCTCACCTGGAACAATATGAAGAAGGTGTGGAATAACATAAAGGAAAACAACTTTGGGCACATACCCAGGACCCAGGGCAGTTAACTCTTCATACCCATCAGAACCCTCCAGCCTCACTTTCCATCCGGGTGTCTACACAGCCACTGAGTAGTAGCATTGACAATTGAAATGAAAATTTTGGTCTAGCTGTTCCTTGTAATACTTGATTTATTATTAAATATTAAAAATATTACAAAATGCTTACATAGAATAATAGAGTGATCACCCTTGTTCCCACCACCCGGCGTTGTTAACACTACTATATTCTAGTAATGATTTCACTTTATTCCTTTTCTCATCAGGAGGAAATAGCCACAGGGAAGAAAAGGTTCATTTTGTCATGGCAGGTAACAGGTAAGCTTGTTTGCCTTTACCTCTTTTCTTTCCATGGTTATAATGGGAGGCAAGGATTCCATTCACACTCCAGATACGTTATGAGGCATGGTAACTTTAGCATGGAGTCAGAGAGGTGGTGCCCAGAGGATTAAGAAAGGAAGGGAAGGGTGAAGGTTTTCTTCCAACAGCCTCCTTAGGTGAGGAAATAGATCAGCAGGGAGACAAATGGCCTTGGATTTGGCCTACTAACCATGATGACTATAAACCCAAGGGTACACCTGGTCCCAGTGCTCACAGGTCAGCAGAATTCACCTACCTGGATCACTTGGTATTTCTGGTGTATACTCCCATTTCTTGATTTTAGCCCGAGTAACTGATTAGGTATTGAAATATATGTGAGTGGTTAATCAAGGTCAAGCCACAAAAATTATAGCAGTGTTTGCAGAGTTTAAGGGTCTGCATTGTCCTTGGATCAGACAGTATTGGGAAAGGGAGCTAAGTAAATGACATGGCCCTCAGGCCCCAGGCTCAGGTCAGGGATGACAGACTCCAGGAACAAGTGAGGTTTCCGAGGGGATTTTCAGCCTTGTAGGGGGCCTGCCATGACAAAACCCACCTGCTTTAGTAGTTCTGTGCTCTTATTGTTTTAAGTGTTGACCTCTTATTTTAGATATCTTTGCCTTATGGTTTAGCTGCATTTCTTTCTCACTCAATTGAAAAAAAAAATTTGGACATAGGTCCAAAAACCTCATAAGGATGTTTAAACCTGTTTCACTGATCCAGGAAATGGTGCCTGGTAAGAACTAAAAATAACCCAGAAAGGCTCAGGGTAGGCTTCAATAGCAGAATCCAAGGAGTTCGAAGGATTTCTAAAGTTGGCCAAAGGCTTTCCTGCTTTTCTATTTCAAGATCAGACACTTGAGAATCTTCAAAAATCTGAAGATCATTCCTTCCTTTTTCTGGGATTGAAAAATAGGAGAACCCTGGCTTAACTGTGGAGCAGATTGCAATTTATATTTTGGTCCTTCTGTCAGGTGGTGATGATTGTATAATGAGGTGGTTAAGGGCATGGGCGTTGGAGTCAGACATCCTGGGTTCAAATCTCATCTCTGTTATTGACCATGAGGCTCTGAGTAGGTGACTTAACCTTGCTCAGTCTCAGTTCCCTGGTCTGCAAAATCATGGTTACTCTAAGGATTAAATAAGTTAATTTTTGCATTTAACATAAGTACTAGAATATAGTAAGTCACTCTTACATTACTATTTTTTTTAATATATATATATTTTTAGTTGTTGATGGATCTTTATTTTATTCATTTATTCTTTGTATGTGGTGCTGAGGATCGAACCCAGTGCTTCACGCATGCTAGGCAAGTGCTCTACCACTGAGCTACAGCCCCGGCCCACATTACTATTTTTATTGGAAACATAACCATCTCTTGGTTTTCAGTAAAGAATCAATACTTTACTTTTGATTGTAGGTATGAGGCCAGTAAATTTTTTTTTTTTTTTTTTTGGTACTGGGGATTGAACTCAGGGGCACTCGACCACTGAGACACATCCCCAGCCCTATTTTGTGTTTTATATAGAGACAGAGTCTCACTGACTTGCTTGCTTAGCGCCTCGCCGTTGCTGAGGCTGGCTTTGAACTCGCAATTCTTTTGTCTCAGCCTCCCTAAGTGCTGGGATTACAGGCTTGAGCCACCGCGCCCAGAGGCCAGTAAATTTTTGTAACTTCTGTGTCATAGTCTGCTAATTATTGACAAAACCCTGTTTCCTCATATTCTTGGGCAGGCAGCTAAAACCACATTTCCCAGCTCCCTTGTAGTTAGGGGATGACATGTGACTAAGTGCTGACCAATGGAATGTGAGCAGAAGAGAAAGGTGCCATTTCTAGGCATGCTCCATAGATACCTCCCACAAACCCTCCTCCATTCTCTTTCCCCTGGAATAGGGAACAATTATGGTGACCCTAGAAACTGTATTAGTCAGCTTTTTGTTGCTGTGATCAAAATGACTGACACAAGAACAATTTAGAATAGGAAAGATTTCTTTTGGTTCTGTCTCAGAGGTCTCAGTTCATGGTCAGCTGACTCCACAACTCTGGGGCAGAAATGAGTCAGAACATCATGGCGGATGGGTGCCACGAAAGAAAGTTGCTCAGCTCATGGCAGCCAGGAAGCAGAGAGAGAAAGAGAAAGCAGGCTTTCAGTAAAGAATCAATATTTTACTTTTAATTGTAGGTATGAGGCCAGTAAATTTTTTTTTTTTTTTGGTACTGGGGATTGAATCAGGGGCACTCGACCACTGAGCCACATCCCCAGCCCTATTTTGTGTTTTATGTAGAGACAGGGTGTCACTGCCCCCCTAAGGGGACACTTCTAGTGATCTACTTCCTTCAGCCACACCCCACCTGCCTACATTTATCACCCAGTAATCCATTCAAATTATTAATCTAATGGATCAGTCCACTGAATAGGTTACAGCTTTCATAATCTAATTATTTTATCTCTGAATCTTCCTGCATTGTCTATCACATGAACTTATTGGAGGACACCTCATATCCAAACCATTACAGAAACTTTATGTTGAAGATGGTAGATCTCCTGCCATCTAGAGTTCTTGCACGGCAGGTGGACAAACCAGCCTCCACTGAGAAAGGACACCTGGACTGTGATAAAGAACCTTCTATTGTGTTTGAATGACTGTGTATTTTGTTACTTGTTTTAGCAGGTGGTTGCAAGTGTTTTGTACCTCTTTGATTATCTCCTTCTTTAACTAATACTTCTTTCCTGCTTCTCATTTCCTACTTAAAATTCCTGACTTAAGAGAAAGAGTTAAAATAGAAAGTTTCCTGAGGAAACCATTAACCAAAATCATCTGGAAACTCCTGCTGATTTTACAGAGTACTTCTGTTTCTCTCTCTCTTCCTCTCTTTTTCTAAGACCCAGGAATCTTGGGAATTATGCCTCACACGGAGGATTTTGAGAGTGGATGTGGGAAAGCTCAGATTACCTGGATTTTGTTGTTCTTGACATCAGAGCCTTAATTGTAATGAGGAGGGTCCACTTGGCCATGTGTCTTTATTTAAATATATTCAAAAGTGTTCATGAAATGAAGAGAGGCTTAAACTGAGAATAGTTGAAATCGTTAGTTGAAATTGCATACAATTTGGTGCCACAGTGGGTTTTGACATCAGTCTTCACTCCTGCTCTCTATGGAATAGTAGGTTGCCCTTAACAAACAAGACTGAAGCAAATTTCTGCTCCAAATCAGTCTGTGTCCTCTTCTGTAGGTTCCCTGCAGCTATAGTCCTCAGGTGACTTGCCGGAATCTTGCTTCATGTACGGAATCTTCTTATTGTCTCCACACAGCTCTGCCTTTCTCCCATGTGCCCGGCAAGGTGTTGCTGTTTCCTTTATCTATTAGTAAAAATGGCTGGCTGCTAATGAGAATGACTTGTTTACCAGAGCCCTCTGGCTGCCCTTCTCTGCAGCAGAGATAAGAAGGATGTTTTAAGCTCCCATGTTGGAAGGAAATGTTCCTTCTTGCTTGAAGTCTGCAATGATATCCCACCCTTGGATAGCACTTTGACACTTCCTGTGTGAGCTGCCCCATTAACTCTTCTCCAGTGACAGAGGCTGAATTGGTCACAATCTGGGCTGCTTTTCTCACTGCAGGGTTTGGCAGTAAGCTGTGTTCTTAGGTTCTGTTCTACAGCCTTACCATCTCATTAATGAGTCTGCAGTAGACTGGATGCTAGTGACTCCTCAAAATTCTATGTTGAAACCCAAATCCCAGTGTGATGGTTGGGGAGATAATTAGGTCATGGGGGTGAAGTCTTCATGAATGGGATTGGTGTCACTATAGAAAAGGCCAGACAGCTAGCACTCTCTCATTCCTCCACATGAAAATATAAAAGTTAGAATCTCTGAAAACTAGGGAGATGACACTGGATCTGTTGGCACCTTGATTTTGGGCTTCTCAGCCTCCATAACTGAGAACCAATGATTATTATCACCTGGTCTATGATAATTTGTTATAGCAGTCCTATCTAACCAAGGAAGCAAATATATTGTTTAAATAAAAGACAATCACAAACCCAAGCCCCTTTTTAGTCCCCTAAATCTCCCTGAGAGATCTGAAAATATTTCTAGCAATCTGAAAATAGTGTTCGAAGAGATATTAAAGGGTTGCCGGAGCTTGGGAGAAATGACTCATTAATTCAAACTAGATGCTCTATAGCTTATAGATGTAGAGATGAGTAACTAGAGCCCTTGATTGTCAGTGGGTTGGCACTCATAGTTAAAAAACAGAACCACGATTAATGATACAGTTTTCCAGGATAGCTCACTATAATCCACACTGCAGTTACAAAGATTAAAATATTATACAAAAGGAAGGAATTTGTATGAAGAAAAATTCTAAAACCCCATAGCCTTCCTATTCCAAAAGCATTTTCTCAGGAAGAGAATTCCAGAATATGTTGCAAAATATAGAAATTTCTAATTTTTAGATCTCATTAGGAAAACTAATTCTGAAATTATAACAAGCAACAATTGATTAGGACAGGTAGTGAATAATTAACTGAAGTCAAGTCTTAAATTAGAACTCGACTCAGGACAATCGGTCCTTCTTGTCTTGGAGCTTTGGGCTGTCTTCAGCAGTTTTCTATGGTACCAAGTTGGTTGTGATGTTTTCCTTAAGAACTTCCATGGAATGGGAAACAATTATTAGGATCTGGACATACACTTTCCTTAGGGAGAAAAAGGAATGTAAGTATTTATTTGATTCTCTCAAATATCAAGGTTAATATCATTGTCCTCACTTTGCACATATAGTTAAACGGATTGAATAAGGTCATACATAGGTAGACAAGTTGAATAAGGACTATTAGGAGGAAGACACAGTACTCCAATGCAGGCCTGCCTGGCTCTAAAACACATGTTCACTGTCAAAAGCTCTGATATCTATGTTATATGTATTTATGAATATAGCAAAATGAACACCACTATTCTGTGTAACTAGAATGTACTAATAAATACATTTAAAAAACGCCCTGATGTCTGTCACAGAGTGTGGTTATATACTGGGTTCTGTTACTACTAAAAGGGGATGATTTAAGAAAACAAATAATGCAAGAAGGTTGATTCTAATGTCAACAAAAAAAATTCGAGTTCTACCGCTAAACCCTAGAACTTTCTCCTTAAATACTTCAGTTAAAGTCTTGTTTCTTCTAAAGCTGAACTCACTTTTGACCCAGGCTGAAAAATTTCTTTGAAATTAGAAGGGGTGCAATTCACAGTGGTACAGTGGTACTGAGAAAAGGTCAGGCTATGAGTTTCCAGCATATCTTGGTCATCAAACTCCGCTCTGCTTCCTCTGGCCAATAGTTAAGAAGTTTTCTGGTGTTGGAATACCCAAGAAACAACTGCTGAAATTATTTAATAGTAAATGCTTTGGCTTCTTCCTTAAGAGATTCAAGAGGTTCAGAGTAAGGCCAAGAGTCTGCATTTTTCACACACATTCCAGATAACCAGGGAAATTCAGTTTGTGAGTGCCTTAATTTTCCTTATCAGTCTCATTTCCCCTTTTTCTTTTAATCCCACACCCCCTTGAGGTTGAAGTTTCTTCTTTAAGCCACACTCTTTAGTTCTCTGTCCTTCTAGAGCTACCTGCTGGTATGTGATCGGGGTTTATGAAGGCTCAATGAGAAAGCCAGAAAAGCAGAGGTAAGATCTCAAAGCCAGAGACTCTGGAGGGAAGATTCCTCAGTGAGGAGGGATAGAAGAGGTTGCTAAGTAAAATATGAGTGATATCATATTCTTTTGGAAAAATATAAGCATATAGTCCAAGACAAACATAAAAGAGTGATAAACCTGGCGGAATCATGCCAGAAAGGTGCAATCCCAGAGCAGAGGCTCCTGGAAAATGCTAGGGGCATAAATAAAGGCTTTTAAGAAGCCACACAGGGATCAAAAGCAATGAAGAAATAAAGGCCAGAAGCAGATGATGTAATGTTGGCAGACAACAGGGTGAATAGCACTGCTTATTTTCCGTTTTTCTTCCCCACTCCATCAGGGACAAGGATCTCCAAGCTGAAAATTTGCAGAATAAACATGCTGAGAGAAAATGTCATCCAAAGATTGGAGAGGAGTTGGGAAAGATCAAATTGCAGGAAGGGAGTGCAACTTTAAGACCAGATGAATTACATCACAGAGCACCCCAAATCGTTGGCTATCTTTAAAGCATATGGAGAAAGAGGGGCCAAATGACTGGGACAAGCAAATCTGAGTTTTCCTGAAGTTTGTTTCCAGAAGCCACATTAACTAACTGCAGTGTTAATCCTCTTTAAAAATCTTAGAAGAGATGACAAGTTAGGTAAGTTGACAGAACTTAGAAAAGAAAGTAGCAATCACCATGAGCCAGCATAGGATCAATGGAAACGTGTTGTATCAAAGCCTCCACATTTTCTTTTTCTATAATGTCATCCTGTTGATAGATCGGGGAAACTTGTGGACATGGAGTTCAGCAATGTCAGATCCTGTTTCAGAGGATGTGCCCAGTACATCACTTTAAGAACGAGGCCTGCTTCAGAGCCCAACCATTTAGATGGCCTCTGTACTCACCCTGGTGGTTTCTCTTGCTTCCTATCCTTCTTTTCCAACCACTCAAACTCAACATCATTTCTGTGTATTCCATAGAGCAAGTTGCCATGGTGACAAGACTCCACCTGACTTCAGATCTGGGGACTGAAGATTTTTGTTCTGTCTCCTTGGTTTGCACAGGGCATTCAGCTCCTGACTCTCTAGTTCTGACATCTCAAACACACTGTTCTCTAGTGTGCATTCTGATGTCTCTGCCACCTTTCTCAGCTCTCCTGATCCTCACAGCTTACTCCAAAAAGCTCTAGCAAAGGCCCTTAGGTTATCCTGAGGAGTTAATGTGAAAATAATTTAAAATTTTACAAGATTGTACAATTTTTGTTACAAGCTCACTGTGCATCATTAATCTGATATGGCTACCAGGAAGTCAATGTCACCACCAGTTGTGCTAATAAAAATGTATAGAGTACCAAGGGAGATATTGGAGAAGTAATGGTCCCAGTGGTTAAGCATATGAGGAGAAATTCTGAATGCAACATAAACCAGAAGTAAATTGTGCAAGGACATTTTTGTCACAGAAGGAGCTGATGCTTGCAAATACATTCTACATAGAGAATATTTATTATGCGGGTTGCTGGTATCAGTTGCAATAAGGAATGATAAAAAATAATAATATGTGGAATTAATTCTGAATGTAGTTGGCTCGTCATATCTGTGGGTTCCATACCCACGGACCTAACCAACTGCAGATCAAAAATATTCACCAAAAAATTGTGTTTGTATTGAAATACATACAGACTTTTTTCTTGCATGATCTCCTAAACAATACAACTATTTACACAGCATATACATTGCCTTAGGTATAAGTGATGTAGAGATGATTTTAAGATTATAAGTGGTGCTATGTAGGTTATACGCAGGCATCATGCCATTTATAGAAGGGACTTGGACATCTGTGGATTTGGGTATCTGTATGGGGTGGGGGTGCAGATATCGAGAGAAAAATTGTATGAGAGAGACATTGGCAAAGAAAGATACATCCAGAGAGGGAAGACAAGGCTAGTATTGTGTCTGCAAATTGTATCACAAGACTGGCATTCAAAGGAACTAGTTTATATAACCTGTGAGGAGAAGCCTCAAGAGACATGGTAATGCATCAAATGTTTTGATTGTCTCTTCTGCAGAAGAGAGTGAGTTTCATTCTTACAAAGGGAAATATCGGGCTCAAGGGCAGAAGTTGCCATAGATCTGGGCTCTTCACACAAACACCTCTGACCTGTAATGTCCCTGATGCCTTGGGAGACAGTGAATGCTTGGCAGAACATTCGCACTAGTTTTCTAAGCTTTGGAAGGATACTGGGTGGTTATGAGGATACCACATGGATGGGGACAGCTTTGGCGTCCTGCAAATTGTATGTTCCCTGAAGTTCTCAGCAGGTAGTCTTCTGTGATCAGAGCCTGAAAGGAATGTCTATAAAGGAGTTGATTCCTCTCTGGGCTCAAGTGCCTACCAGAGGAAATTCTTAGGATAATTCATTTTTAACTTTGGACCCTTTGTACAAGGCAGCCTGGTCCTGGAGGATGAGTGGCTGGCTCACCTCAGCCTTCATTCAAAGGAAGAGCCTGCTGGGAAGCAGTGTGCCCAAGAATGCAAACAAGTTACCGGCAACAGTCTGTTGCTTTGCCAATGTCTAGTGAGAGAGGGAGGTGGAGAAAGAATAGGAGAAGCTGAAGGGTGGTCCCTGTATCCCAGTGGCTCTGGAGGATAAGGGAAGAGGATTGAGAGTTCAAAGCTAGCCTCAGCAGTGAGACCCTAAGAAAATCAGGGAGACCCTCTCTCTAATATTAAAAAGGGCTGGGATATGGCTCAGTGGTTAAGCACCCCTGGGTTCAATCCTTGGTACCAAAAAAAAAAAAAAAAAAAAGGAAAGTCACTGTTAAGAGGAAGAGGGGAGAGAGAATAGGGAGAAGGGGAGGAAAAAAAGGTCTGTCTCCATGCATCTTCCTGTTTGCTGGCATCTGAGCACCAGCAATTTTTCCCAATTAATCAGGCTCAACCTTGCCTAGCTTTTGAGACCAGATGAGATGGAATGTGGGTAGGATGGTATGGCCATGGACTGAGTGTCACCAATTTCTGTGTTGATGAGAGTCCAAAGTGAAGGAATATCTCAAAAGAGGGGAAATAATGGGTTTATTATAGCATCCAGATGCCTCTCGGATCTTCTCAGCTAGTGGTGTCATCAGGAGGAGGACAGGAACTTCTTGTAACCGAATGCAGGCGGTTTGCATTTTAGCAAGTGTTTGCATCTTAGCAAACACAAGCAGGAGGTAAAGGAGAGGAAAGAGATTTATTACTTGCAGCAAGTGAGGAGAGCACTGGAGAGAATTCTCAAAACAGTGTTCTCCCCTTGAACAAAAAAAGCTTGGCTTTTATCAGGAAAATTGAGACATATCTTATAGGAAAATGTCATCATCACATGTTCAAAAGAAAAGACAGGGCACATTTGCCTCTGGGTAGAGATGTAGCATTATAATAAGCAAAGTTTTCTCCAGTTCACCTAAAAAAGAATGAGTCACAATGACACAGTGATTTTGGCTGGTTCTTGTAAGTTCCTCCAAAGAGCCTTAGCTGAAATAAAAGAAAAATAACTCTGAAGACATATTACTACAGTCTTTTAAAGGAACAGCTTTGCCCCCTTAAGTGTAGGAGCCAGTCCCTAGAAATGCCCACCCCACCTAGTGACACTGAGTTCTGAAGGCATGTGGCATAATGGTTGTGGCTCTGGCAGTAGGCCCACGTGGGTCTTGATTCATAGTTCAACTTTGCCATTTCAAGAGGATAAATTATCCAATCTCCCTCTAATCCTCAGTTTCCACATCTATAAAATGTGGTAATGCTAATATCTATCTACCTTATTGGCTTGTGGTAAGATCTGAGAAATCCATATTAAACACTTTGCCTAGAATCTAGAATATAGTAAATAGTGGGATAGTTTTCCTAATTTCTCTTTCAGTTGATTGATTTATGGCTGTTAATTTTATATGCTGCTACTTTGCTGAAGTCCTTATGGGTTCTAGAAGTTTTCTGGTGGAGTTTTCTGGGTCTTCTAAATACAGAATCATGTCATCAGCAAATAGTGATATTTGAGCTCTTCTTTTCCTATGTATATCCCTTTAATATCTTTCTTTTGCCTAATTGTTTGGGCTAAAGATTCAAGGACTATGTTGAATAAAAGTGGTAAAACAGGGCATCCCTGTCTCATTCCAGTTTTTAGAGGGAATACTTTCTTTCAATTTTTCTCCATGTAGAATGATGTTGGGCTTGGGTTTAATATATGTAGCTCTTATAATGTTGAGGTAGGTTCCTACTATCCCTAATTTTTTTTAGTATTTTGAACCTGAATGGATGCTGTATTTTGTCAAATGCTTTTTTCTGCATCTATTGAGACTCAATATGTATTAGTTATAGTTGATGTTTATGGTTGGTTGTATTTCCCCAAAAACTGCTGCCACAGGGTCTCCCATCTAATATGCTCTTCTTACAATGTGGCTCTTGCCCATTGTAAGGATCTGGGTTCTCTTCTTGTGCATGTGAGTGGTCATGTTGTTAGCTGCCAAGCAAGGCAGGCACACAAAGTGTCCTTTCTCTTGTTTCAGCTATAATTTTTTGGAGAGACTTATGAAGAACCAGACATGATCTACAAGAACATGGAGCCATTCTTTGATTTTTCTTTTAGGTTCCTAGAGAAAACTTGGCTCATTTTAACATTGAACTGAGTATGTTCAGCAGGATTCCCATCTGCTCTCTGCAGCCCTGAACTGAGCATGTCAAGAAACATTCATGTCTGCCATTTTAACCCTTTATCATATGTTCTCTGACTCTGAACTGAGCATGCTCAGGAATACACCCACTCCTGAAGTAAATATGTATAGTCCCCAGGATAAAGTCCCCATGTTCAGGGAGTGCACTGCTTTTCAGACAATTCTCTCCTTACTCTCTGTGGGTGATAAATCTTTCTCTGCTTTCATCTTTTGGACCTGCCCATTGGCTTCACTCTCATCAAAAACTGAACTTTTTGCATTTGGTTATAATATGGGGGAAGTGATGCTTTGTGACTTCTGGGCCTAGGTCATTTAAAAAGAACACATCTTTTGGGCATAAAGGCACATGCTTATAGTCCCAGCTACTTGGGTGAGTGAGACAGGAGAATCACTTGAGCCCAAGAATTTGAGACCAGCATGGGCAACTTAGTGAGATTCTATCTCAAAATAAAAAAGATATAGGAATGTAGATCAAGGGCAGAGCACTTGCCTAACATATATGAGGCCCTGGTTCAATTCCCAGTACCAAGAGAAAAAACATGATACAGTTTCTGCTTGCTTCTCTCGAGTTACTCTTGACACCTGGCCTCCATGCTATGAGGAAGCACAAGCCACTCTACAGGGTCTTTTGAAGAAGCACTAACTTGGCAGCCATGTGAATGCACTGTGGTAGAAGTGGAACTGTGTTCTAGTCAAGCTGCTCCAGCTGATGTTGAGTAGAGAGAAATGAGACAGCCACACTGATCCAATATATTCCCATCTGTCCATTGCTTAAGAGTAGTAATTTAGGGCTGGGATTATGGCGCAGTGGTAGCACGCTCGCCTAGCTTGTATGAGGCACTGGGTTCAATCCTCAGCACCACATAAAAACAAAATAAAGATATTCTGTCCACTTACAACTAAAAAATAAATATTTTTAAAAAAAGAGTAGTAATTTAGTCCTCCTCTTCCTGGTGTAAAGAGGGAAATAAGCTTACAAATGGAGATTTCCTTTGTAAACATATTTTTTTCTTACAAAAGGTTGATTTTTCAGAACTGTAGTGGTTTCTCAAAACAATAACTTCAAATGACCTTTATGCCAAAGAGGCATATTTTGGGGTAGCATGTTTTGATCTCCCGCAGTTGTATTCTGAGGTGAATACAGTATCCTGAATCCAATCCCATGAGTGACTTTTGTTTTTCCACCTGACTTTATTCAGTCCTCCATTCCTCATTTATGGTTTCAAAGGATGTGGGATGAGAGTAGAGAACAGAGTCTAATGATGAACTGAGGAAGATTTTTATCCTTCTTAGGAAAGCAAACCAATTCACTATCCCAGTCATCATGCATACATGTGTGTCTCTATGTATATCAGATGGACGTGTTTGTGGAAGAGGGCTATTAGACTTCCCCTGAAGTGCAAAGGGATTAGAAGTTGAAGGACTTCCCCACTCTTCTTTCTGAATACAGTAGTCGTTAAGAATCTCTTTTATTTAGCCCCATTGGAAAGTCACCCAGTGTGATCGCTCATAACCTCAGGACTACTGCACCTGGGGCAAGGTATCTTCTCCTGGGGTGGCTAAATAGGGGTATAGATCAAGTAAGAACTCTGTGTCTGTTTACCAAAACAAACTAGCCCTGTTTTCATCCCTGCCCCATGAGCTCCTTCTGATGAGCATGTGAAAATGTCCCCATCTCTCTTGGGGCAAGTATTCAAACCTGGGATGCTAGACCAGAGGAAAGGCATGCAGTTTCTTGCTGCTTTCTGGAAAGGAGACCATATGCTAGAAGCACAACTTTGCCCTGTATCAAGTAGGAGGTTTCACAGTCCTGAAAGCCTTGTCTATCCTCCACCTCTTCAACTTGTGTGACTTCATTTTCCCAAAAGGGAGCTCTGGATTCTGCTCTAGGGTACACTCAAGAGAAACAAGTGGAAAGTGGACTTGATACCTTCCATACATTCCCCAGTGACAGTGGCACTGAACCTCACTTTTGGAAATGTTAGAATGTAGTTGAAGAGTGCTTTTAGTCTTCCACAGAAGGCAGCTGTGGGGTTCTCAGTTGTCTTTCCAAGTCTGACCAGAATGATGACTCAGTCTGGCACCTTTACTACTATGTGGTATTTGAATAAGTTGTTATCAAGATGCAGTTTAGGATGGGAGCTGTTTCCTTGGCTCTCCTGCTTAGTCTTCCTGGAAGACAAAGAGAGCATGTTTCCTTATGATATTAAGTTATTACAGAATAATTTCTAGCATGATGTTGGCTGGCTGTCACATACATAAGTTCTATGAGCCAATAATCTGGTCCTTAAGAAGCATCCAGCTAGGTTGTTTATTAAAAGTGGTGCAATTCAATCTTTTAAAAGGTGGCTATTTGGTCTATGAGCTTAATGAAGCAGTGTAGAGGAGTGGCCTCTCTATCATGTCACTGGCAGAGGAGGAAGATGCCAAGGCAGGCCACCATGGGGGAGACTGGACCATGAATCACGCCAGCACCAGTAAGTTTGTTGGCAGCGAGGGCAGATGACCCTGTATTCTAAGTGTCTGATGGATTTCCTGGGGGAGAGGACAATGTCTGACCCTCTTTGCTGGGTTATAATGATCTCATTTTTTTTGGCTTTTCATGGTTGGCTGTGAAAATAACCTTTCACCTCCAATGAATCACACTTAAACTGTTCAAGGAGTATAGAGAGTAACGTGATTAATGTGCCTTCTCTTAGACTTCCCATTAAGTGCAAAGGTCAAATTTGTGATACTTCGCTGGAGGTAACTCTTTGCTTTTTGATCTCTGGACAGAACTGGTCCAATTCAGACACCTTTGAGGAATGTGAAAGGGAAAAAGACAAGAATCTTTTTTGTCCCACAACAAGCTGCTAGTCTCCACTGCAGGTCAGACTAAGCTTGAGCTCTGCTAAACCCCCTTCTTGGCCAGGGTCTGCTGTCCCTGGCTGCCACAGGGGCTAAACTCTCCCAGGGAGAGAGATTGGACTTGAGCATGAGTGGAGGCTTCTTATCTGGCCCCCGCCAGGGCTCTTGGAGCAAAGCCAAGCTGCTTATACCATGTGACTGGGAATGGTCCTGACTCAGGAGGCAGCAGACTAGATGAGAAGGAGCTGGTGTCCTCAGCCATTGTTGAGAAAGAACAGAGGAGCCTGGGAGGAAGCTCTCCAGCCCCACGAAGCCTGAGTGGGTTGCCTAGCAACAGTGACCCTGAGCCTCTCTTCAAACGCCACTCACCACTCTGGCTGTTGGCTTCTACCCTCCAGTTTCTTCCTCTTAGCTGCCTTCCATATGCCTTTTCAGCAAATTCTACCTGATTAGAAATGCTCCTAGGGATGGGGGATATAAGTTAGGGCAAGCTCAGGGCACATTTCACTTTGGACAGTGGAACATCTTAGAGAGTTCTGCTCTGGATTGTTTTTCCTGAGGAGGATAGTAATGGCTGGGAACTCAGACTCTAAAACCAGACCGGGTTCAAATTCCAGAGCCCACATTTATTAAATGTGTAATACTGGACAGGCTTCTTAACCTTTGAATGCTTTATTTTCTCCATATGCAAGACAGAAAATCCTGGTAACTTCTCATCACGGCATCTGGCCTTGAGCTCAGGTTTGATGCCACATCACACACACATGTGGGGGACCCCCTATTCCCATTTGCTCCTCTGTGCC
This sequence comes from Geosciurus inauris, assembly GCA_004024805.1. Lineage (NCBI taxonomy): Eukaryota > Metazoa > Chordata > Mammalia > Rodentia > Sciuridae > Geosciurus > Geosciurus inauris. The sequence continues at coordinate 201,032 of PVHX01000457.1, read as the reverse complement.
TGATTCTGCTCACACTTTCCAGCTCCCAGGGTCTCCTTCTTAGGGGTACTTTGGCTAGAAACATGGAGTGTCTCTCTGAATTGTATCCATGGAAGCAGGAGAAAACTGAAAGAGAAATAATAAGGAATCCTCCCTAACTTTGCACAATGGGAGCACTTTCCCTCAGTTCTTGTGTCTAGAAAGATGAATTTTTCTCTCAGAATTTTAAAAGCCTTTACCACAGTCACATTTAGCAGTAGAGCTGCCAAAGGGCAAGGGCTGGTCTCCAGACAGGGTCATAAAAGAACAAAGGAAGCTGGGAGCAATGGCTCATGTCTGTAATACCAGCATCTCCAGAGGCTGAGACAGGAGGATTGCGAGTTCAAAGCCAGCCTCAGCAGTGGTGAGGCACTAAGCAACTCAGTGAGCCCTGTCTCTAAATAAAATACAAAATAGGGCTGGGGATGTGGCTTAGTGGTTTAGTGCCCCTGAGTTCAATCCCCAGTACCAAAAAAATAAATTAAAATAAAGAGAAAAAGAAATAGCTCCTGGATTCTCCTATATTCTCCAGCTCATAGAGGCTCCCTTTCCCAATGCTCTGGCCAGGAAAACAGGCTTCTTTCAGAATTTTGCTCTTTTTCTGCCTGGCACATGTCCTTGCTTTGGCTTGTTCTTGATTGAATCCCAGCAGATAATGACAGACGCAAAAACCAGGAAACTCACCACAAATACGTTGGTTGTTCTTCCAGTTTCAATTTCCTTCCTAATCCACCAATTATGACTTCCTCTCATTTTTCAGAGTCCTCAGGTGGTTGCTTTGTATCTTGTTCAGAGTTTTTAGTTGTAATCTATAAGAAAGACTAGCTGGAACAAGCTCATGCCATCTTGCCTAAAACTGGAGGCTTTCAGTTGGAGCATTAAAAGATCTTTTTATTTTGAGATAATTTTAGGTTCACAAAAGTTGACACAAATACAGAAAATCCTTGTATTGACTGATCTAGTTTCCATTTATACCAACATCTTACATAATCATGATGCAGTAATCAGCACTGATAAATTAATGTTGAATTTACCATCTTTAGAGTTTATTTTGATTTCCCTGGTTTTTTTCCCCCTTTAATGTCTATTTTCTTTTCCAAGATATCATGATATGTTTAGGCATCATGTCTTACTAGTCTCCCCCGAACTCCGATGGTTCCTCCATTTTTCTTTGACTTGCCTGACCTTGACAATTTGAAGAGTCAGATATTTCATAGAACCTCCTCAGTTTGGGCCTCCCTGATGTGTTCTCACCAACACAGCAAGAAGGTGGATTTGGGGGAAGAATTCCACAGAGGAGAAGCACCCTTCCCACCCTTGGTACTGTGGGTATGTGGTATCTACATGCCTCGCTGCAGGTGTGGCTGACCCCTGCCACTCTGTGAAGGTGATATCGGCCAAGTTCCTCCCCTCTGAAGTCACTGCACCTCTCCTTCTCCTCTTTGTGAGAAGTGAGTCTCTACATTTAACTCACACCCATCGGGAGGGAATTAGGCACCACCTCCTGGAGAACAGGGTATCAGAGAATGTGTGATCATTTGTTAAAAATCACAGTAATTAATAACAATTTGGGAGAAGTATTTTGAAGCCATTTGCTTCCTTAAAATTTCATATACTGATTGGATCCTCTATTGATACTTCTGCCTGCAGCAACTGTTACTGTGGCGTTTTAATGGTGATTTTCTATTTCACTCATTCCTTCTCCAGTTACTCATTAGAACTCTTCTGTGAGGAAGAGTTGTCCCTTCTTTCCCATGCATGCATATAATTCAATCACTTATGTCAGAATAAACCCATGGATATTTATTCTTTAGGTTAGCATCCAATATCACCATTGTTTATTCTGTGGCACAAGTTGTTCTGGTTTTGCCTGTTGAAAGCTTTTCTGGCTAGATCCTGTATCCTTTTGACAAGCTCTCATCATTTTTCTCCCACTCTAGAATCAGCTGTTTCTCCAAACAACCTTGGATTCTGTTATTGGAGAAAGATATTTAGAAAGCATGATTGTAACTTCTAGGATGTCACTGTTTCCTAGATTTTCTCAGTGGACAGAGCTGAAAAATACATACAGGGAGGAAATACATGTTCTAACCCATGTCTGACCATGGAATTTGGTTCAGGCCTCACATATAATGAGATCTCCTGTAAGGTGCCATCATCTATCCCTTTGATGGTTGTTTGTATACACAGCTTGTATTCTCTACCATTCCATAAGCTCTTCGAGAGCAGAGTTCCTGCCCCAGGCATTTTTGTATCCCATCTGGTAGGACATAATAGGAAATCGGGGAGTACTCGCTGTTTGCATAAATGAATTTTGGAAATCACAGACTTTATGATTATCTTTCTTTAACTTTTTCCTTCCTACATCCCTTTTTCCCTCCCTTCCATCTCCCCGCCCCTGCCCTCCACTTCTATACTAAGAGATACAGGTATTGATTTGAGAGATGATAGTTAAAGTTATTAAAATAAAAAAGTCGTGCCATTTGAAGGTGATCCCACTCCTGTAGAACAGCGTGGACCTTCACAATGCTGGAAGCAAGAAGGGCTCCTACATTGTTAGTGAAGCAGCTGCTGTTTGGAGAACTCTGATTGGCTGCTTGGCAGGGGACAAGCTGTGCTTCTGTTTGAGGTTCCCATATTTAGCTCTCCCACAGATGCCCTAGGCTAGGGATTCATCTACCCAGCCCCCCACCCCACCCCCAGGCCTGGTCCTGCTGCCTCAGGTCCCAGATTAGCCTGCCACTCTCTCACACTAAATAATTTTGTGTTTTCATTAGACTACTCATTCTGTGCTGCCTGGACCTGGGGACTATGATCATAATTTCATGACTCAGGAAGGCTGTCAACCTGTCTTCTTGGCTTGGTTTTAGCTTTTGGTTTTCTCTAGGATCTTCCAGGTGGAAATCTAGATTTTTCCAGTTTCTGGTTGTGATGTCCCTGCTTCCTGTCCCTGGGCACCAGCACCCCACCTGCCCTCTTCTGGCCCTGGTTTGACTTAGGAGGTAGATATTCAATAAGCAAATGTCCAGCCAGTCCCCTGAGATGAGTGTGCATGTGGAGATTGGCTTGCTGAGAAAAAGTATGGCTGGAGCTGCCCCAGATGACAGCTTTGAGAAGGGAGCCCAACCCAGACAGTAGTTTTCCTCTCCTGGTGGTCTTCCCTTCTGCCTGTTAGGACATAGAGCAGCCTGCAGTTCCTAAGTCTCTGATTTGAGTGTCAGAGCCTGCAAGTGCAGAATCAGCTCCTGTTTGATCTGCTTGAAGTTGGCTCAGCAGCTGACAGGGAGCCAGCCAGGCAGAGTGGCTCCTTGTGGGTATTACAGAATCCCTTGGGTTTCTGTGAACCACGACTTGGAATTTACTCTGGCTGTTTGTTGTAGAGCTGTCTGCGAGAAGCTAAAGCACCACCCGTCCCCAGCACATTTATAATAAAGATCTCAGGGTGGAATATGATTGGGGGAGAACGAATTTTCCAGAGAAGCACAGGAGGAATTCAGAGTAAGAATGGGCCTGGGGAGATAGGGGTCAGATGTGACAAAGGGGTGGAGGAAGCATGAGTATCTTCCCAGGACCTTGGGATCAGCTGGCGACGAGAGTCACGCCCAGAGCATCAGCATGACATGGCATCTTTGTCGCTCATGTTCACACTCTCTCTTCCTCCTATTTCCCTCCCACTCAGAGGACTGCAGTACCCTGAATGTCACCAATGGAAACAGGATAGATTCTTCTGACTGCCACGTGCCCCTCTAAGGTGCACAGCTGAAGTGTCCCTGGGAGCTTGTGGAACAGCCAGCCCTCCTCATCATCCCCACCCCAGGGACCCCAGGAGTTGTTTCCCAGGTAATCTCTTAGGAGCTCTGCAAAACACTGCCTGTGTTTGCTTCCTGTACTCCCAGGGCCTCCTTGTCCCTCAGGCCCACCCAGCTGTTAGGTCTGAGCTGGATGGGAGGCTAGCAGGCATCAGGAGCCTTTGGGATAGGCTGTGTTGCCTCAGGGCAGGGGCAGTGCTTGTATTCCAGCAATTAACTCACTTTTGAAGTGGCTCCAGTCTGGGCTTCCTCTCCTCTGACAGAAGAGGCCATTCTATGGTACTAATTTCTTTTGCATAATGTTTTCCCTGAGCCTGGCTCTCAGAATGTTATCCTGAGAATACAGACAGACATGTGGCATCCGACCTCTACCCAAACTTAGCAAACTCCTCAAGGTTGGCAAATATTTTTTTTTTTTTTTAAGGAAAATGCATTTGACAAGGTTCTAAGATACAGGATACCCCAGGAATTGCTGGGAAAATGCCTGATTGCCCTGGTGGTAGCCAGGGTAACCATGGGTTCTGGGAAAAGGGAAGACAGTAAACTTGAGGGAACATCTCTATGAGTGAAACTTCTAGAGGAGAAAAATGTATTCTATCAAATGTTACAATTTTAAAAACCATTACTCCTTTAAGTGTTAAACAGAAACCTATATTTCTTTTTCCTGAATATCAGCCATTGAACTTATTATTAGATTTTTGGCGAGGGGTAGGTACTGGGGATTGAACTCACAGGTACTCGACCACTGCGCCACATCCCCAGCCCTATTTTGTGTTTTATTTAGAGACAGGATCTCACTGAGTTGCTTAGTGCCTCGCCGTTGCTGAGGCTGGCTTTGAACTAGCGATTCCCCTGCCTCAGCCTCCCAAAGTGCTGGGATTATAGGTGTGTGCCACAGCCCCCGTCTTGATTTATTTATTTTTAAAATTTTTCTTTTTGGGAGGCTAATTATCATGGCCTGCTAATGCCATGGTGCCTTCAGTGGCTTTTGAGATCTGTGGCACTACTCACCCCTATCCTGAAGGATCTCAGATCTCTGAGACTCTGGAGTTCTTGCATCTTTTTCCTCTATCTTTTCCCTTTGTCTTCTTTAGAGTTAGATTGTATATGAACTCTTAGGGATTCCAGGGTATCTATTTCTTGGACTGCTCATTTTCTTGGTTTGTTGCTCCTTATCTGTCATGAGATATTGAACTGGATTTAAGCTTATATGATTGTGTTTCAGGAAAAATTATTAGATAAAAATCCTAAGGAACACACACATACATACAATTGTTAGAATTAATAAAATGTCAGCAGTGTCACATGAACCTAATTGAAATTTGATATACGAACAAGAAACAATCCAAAAATAAAGTTAAGAAGACAATTCCATTTAGGAGAGCATTAAAAAGAATCAAATGCTCAGGAATAAATTTAACAAGAAAAGTGCAAGATGTATGTGGAAAATTATAAATCATTGCTAAGGGAAACCTAAGAAGATCTAAGTAAGGGGAGAGACATTCCATGTTCATGGATTAGGAGACTCAGTATTAATGTGGCAATTCTTCCCAAATTGATCTATAATTCCTTTAAAAATTTCAGCCCCCCCCTTTTCTTTTCTTACAAAAAGTGACACGCTGACCTTAAAATGTATATGGAAAAGTAAAATAGCCCAATTACTATTCTATTACTCTACTAGCATAATTACAGAAGAGAACCAGATTAGGTAAAATGATTTTGAAAAAAGAATAACAAAGTTGGAAGCCTTTTACTTCTAATTTCAAAACTTAAAAATATAAAGCTACAATGATCAAGAGAGCATCATGCTAGCCTAAGGACAGGAATATGGGTCAACGACAGAAGTGAGAACCCTGAAATAAACCCTTATACTTACAGTTAATTGATTTTGACAATGATGCCCAGGGAATTGAATGGGGGAAAGTTTTTTCAACAAATAGCACTGGGACAGTTGATCTCCAAATGCAAAAAGTGAACTTAGAAGATTGCCTCATATAACACACAAAAATTAATTCAAAATAGATTGTGCACTTAAATGTAGGTGCCAGAACTATGAAAGTTTTAGAAGAAACTACAGAAGAAATTCCTCAAGACCTTGAAATAAGCATAGATTTCTTGGTTATGACATAAAAAGAATGATCATCAAAGAAAATATTGATAAATTAATAAATGGAAGACTGTTCTTCAAAAGAAAAAATGAAAAGACAAGCCATATACTGGGAGAATATTTGCAAATAGCATCTGATAAAAAATCTTATGTCAAAAATACACAAAGAAGCCGGGTGCAGTGGCGCAAGCCTGTAATCCCAACACTTTGGGAGGCTGAGACAGGAGAATCGCGAGTTCAAAGCCAGCCTCAGCAACGGCGAGGTGCTAAGCAACTCAGTGAGACCCTGTCTCTACATAAAACACAAAATAGGGCTGGGGATGTGGCTCAGTGGTTGAGTGCCCCTGAGTTCAATCTCCAGTACCAAAAAAAAAAAAGAAAAAGAAAAGAAAATACACAAAGAATTCTTTCAATTCAATAAGAAGATAGCCCAATTTAAAAGTGGGCAAGACTCACATAGATGTATTATTGAGAAGATATACGAATGATTACTAGGAACATGAAAATATGCTCAACATTATTAGTCATTAGAGACATGCAAATTTAAACCACAATGAAATACATTTAACACCCACTAGAATCACTATGATCAAAAAGACAACTGAATACAAAGCCTGGGAAAGATGTAGGAAATGGGAACCCTCTGTGAGCATGTGTAATAGTAGTATAGCTGTTCTGGAAAACAATCTGATAGTTTCTTAAACAGTGAAATTTAAATATACCATACTTCCCAGCAAATCTGTTTTTAGGTATTTACCCAAGAGAGATGAAAACATCGATTTACACAAAGACATATATACAAATGTTCATAGCAGTGTTACTCATAATAGTCCCAAAATAGAAACAACCCAAATGTCCATCAACAAAATGAATGTATACATGAAACACGGTATTCCACAGAATGGACTATTCTTCATCCATAAGAAAAGAATAAGGTTGACACATGCTACAACATAGATGAACCTCGTGATCTTTATGTTATTTAAAAGAAACCAGACACACAAGTCTATGTGTTATGTGATCCCATTCACATAAAATATCCAGAAAAGCCTAAATGGAAATAGAAAATAGGCAAGTGGTAGGCTGGGGCAGGGGCCAAAAGGATGAATGAATTGTAAATGGGCCTGAGAGTTGATGGAAATGTCCTAAAACTGGATTGTGGTGATGGCAATACATCTCAGTAAACTTCCCCAAAACCCTTGAACTATAACTCAAAATGGGCAAATTTTATGATATGTAAAATATATCTCAACAAAGTTAATTTCAAGCAAGAGTAATTGAGTTTTGAGGGTTCCAGATATACTTTCTCAAGTAAAGTACTTGAACTTTGTGTGTTAAATTGTGAGGGTTTTTTTTATTTGTTTTGTTTTGTTTTCATCTGGGAGGGCAGGGTTCTGTTTCACGTATCTCATTTCCCTCCTTTCTGGGGTATAGTTAGGCTTAATTAACTCTATGGGAGAAAGTCACCTATGAACTGCAGGGTGGCCAGTGTGCTTGCAGAGAGGTGGATGGTCTCTTTTGTTTTTGGCTCTTGGGTGTTGGATATGTTGGAGTTGATGGTAAGTGTTCCCTGAGTCACCTCTGTTCCAGCCCTTCTGACCAGCCTCCCCCTGCAAAGCCAGGGATTGTTCTACAGACTCAGTCCCTTTGGCACGCTGTTGTTCCATGTGTACTGTCAGGAGGGCAAAATTTTGTCCTGTAACCCCTGGTGTCCCTCAAAGTCCCAGCAAGGCCATCTCATGTCCTCTGTACTTCATCTTACTTGCTTTTATCCCTGAGGAGTCTTCGGGAAGCAGATCCTGAGAGATGGGGCTTCTGGTTGGGCTTCCAGCCAAGGCTCACAAGGGCTGAAAGGCACAGCAGCCAGGTGGGTGTAAGGAAGTGGATGGAGCCAGGCGTCTATAAACGCGGGCTTCTGAGGCCAACCACAGGATGTGGCAGTCTGTGCAGGCCGAAGAGTTATGTGTCTTGCCTTCTTCTGTTTATTTACTTTGCCTCCAATATCTGTTCCCTCCATTTGTAAAGATGATAAAATAACACAATGAAGTGAATGTTCTCAGATCTACAGAAATGCTATGTTGTCCTTTTTGTAAATGGAGAAAAGACAAAACAGATTGCATAAAAAGAGACATAGTTTTGTGATGGATATGTTAATTTGATGCACTGTCATACCCTTTTGGCTATCTGTGTGTATCCCATAACGTTACATTGTATACCTTAAATATATGCAATAAAATTAATTTAAAAAGTAAAATGGATGTATTTTTTAAATCTTTGCCTTTCATTCGTTCATACCATAGAGATGATCTAGTCCAGCCCTGTGCATTTTACGGATAAGGAGACTGAGAATGAGGGATGAGGACCCTCACCAGATTAACACAGCTGGAAAGTGACACAGGAGAGGTTCCAGCCTGGTTTAGTCTCTGCAAAAGTCAGCCAGCTCCAACCACCAGAGCCAACACTATGTGGGAAGCACAGGCAGAGTGCCAAAGTGGGATGACTTTATTTCTATATCTGGGTAAAAATAATTCCCCAACTTGCAGACACCTAGAAGATTAGGGGCTCCAGGGTAAAAATAAAGCTTGCTTTCTGACAGAACAAATCTTGTCAGACGCTTCTAATTTCTCCCTGCCTGGGAGCTGGGCTTGGCTGTTAGAGGAAGCAGCCTGCTCGGTGGGGGTGTCTGTTGGATGAGGCAGGACCCCTCTACTGGTGAAGGTTCCCTTGGCATCTTTGGCCCAGGTGTCTCTGGAGCTTCCCTAGCCTTTTCTCTCCCCAGGATGAGAGTCCTGCCTAGGGAATATGGCACAGGGAAACGGAAGTTAGAAGCCACAGAGGCTGATCCCAACAAAGAGTGTCACTAGCCTTTATTTCCTTTTATTTGATGCCAGGTATTTCCCACATAGCTTCCATCCTCTACCTAGAGGTAGATCAATCATCCTTCCCCGGTAGTTTCCAAACCCCAAAGCTGATGTCTCCCTTGGTGATAAAGACAGACTTCAGAGAAGTTTGCTACAGTGAACTCCACAACCCAGTTCTGAGGGTAGGGAATGTTCTGACCCATTTCTTATTTAGCCAAGGGCAGAAATTAAGAGCCATGGTGACTTCCCCTCTTAATTATCTTTACTTCATTTGGATGTGGATTAAAAAGCTTTCCCCTCTTCTCCCCTTTAACAAATGAGTGGGCATGTGCATTGTGTCAAAAGAGCAACCTACTGTGATTTCTAAATCAAAACTTTTTAGACAGTTGTGCTTCCTCCATGGCTGAGGGTCCTTGGCTCATCTCTTGGATGAGCTTCAAAGAGGGTTGTCACCATGTGTCTCTCCAATGAACTTTCACCAGAGGGAAAAGTGTTGGGCCATAGCATGCGGTCCCTAAGATGCCCTCAGGGCTGGCCTGTGCTAGAGATGCTTGCTGCCTGGGGTTGAGCCAAAGTGAGACCCCTGTGAAGGAGGCCTGAGGAGCAAGGCAGTTGCTCCTATGAAGTGTTACATGCCGTAAGCATGGGGGGAGGGGCTTTTTTCACACTTGCTTTTCTTCACTAACATGCCTCCTTCACCAAATTTGAACTTTCACAAAATTCACATTTGCCCAATTTCATGGTCTCATTATTTAAAACCTCATTATTACCAAGTGTCCTTATAGCCTCCCCATCCAACCTGACCTCTGCTGCTCAGCTCATTTTCTCAAATGTTGTTTTTATTCCAACAAGTCACATGGCCTGGCCTGACCCCTGACTGGCATCTCACAGTGTTCCCAAGTCCAGACTCTCATCGCCAGTGCGAGAAATAGAAAGTCCAGTGGTCCATTTTCAGAATAGAGTATTTAGTCTTAAATGTAAAATTGGGATATAAGAAAGGCAGCCAGAGGGGAAGCAGAGCAGAATGGAAAGTTACAAGCAGTTGACTCACACAATAGCACCACAGCCCATGGATGTGGCAGATCCAAAGTCCATGCACCTGAACAGTCCCTTGACAAACAGGAGGTGGGGCAAAGGGTCAGCCCGACCATCAGAGATAGAAATCTGTTAAGAAAAAGTAGCTTAGGTAAAGAAGACTGTGTACATGTCCGAATGCACTCACCCCAGGAAGGCCCTTCCCTGACAAGAGAACAAAGGGAGGGGAGAACAACTAAAGGTATATTTCTTTAAATAACCTAGTAGGAGAAAGTAAGACCTAGGCAACATTCGGGAAGATGCTGCACCCCATAGTACCTCAGCCAGGAACCAGAGAAGGGACCTTGCACGCTAGGGGATAAAATACTGACTATAACCATTTTGGGGGTCCCTTACCACCAGGCACCTTCTCTTGCCTGGAGAGACCTTTTGTCTCTCAGTCCTTTTTTGGGCTTGGCCAGGTGAGTGTGTTTCTCACACCAGTTTTCATATCTGGCTTCAAACATTCCCCCTGTCCCATACTTTACCAATTAGTCTAGTTCACACCAGGGATGGAGCAAGGCCAGTGGCAGTGGTGATCATGGTCCTAGCAGGAGCAATGACAGATTACTGAGCACCTCCTGTGTCCCAGTGTGGTGGAGTTGTTAGGATAACCGTTTCTAGCTGGTCTGCCTGGGTTCAAATTCTGGTTCTGTCACATACTGGCTACCAACCTTGACCCAATGTTCTTAATGTCTCAATGACTCAATTTCCCTCTTTATACAATGGAGAGGATAGTTGTGCCTACCTCATCAAGTTCATCTATATAATTGTACCTGGAATATAGGAAACACTACAGATAAGGTATTACCATAATTTATATTTATTATGCATAATCTTTAAAACAGTACAGAAAGATGAGGACCCTTATTTCCATTTTACAGGTAAAGAAAGTGAAGCTCAAAGAGATCGTCCAAGGTTACATAGCTAATGTTTGGTGGGACTGAAATTTTAATTCTGGTTTACTTGCTTCAAAATGCATCATGGACCAAAAGCTAGGATGGACCAAAAGCTAGGACAGACCAAAATTGACCATATTGACCAAAATTGACCATTGACTATTTCCACAGTTTAGTGTTTGAATGATAGCTCAGTCTTCCATGCCTACATGCCTGTTTATCTCCCCAGATTTTAAGCCTCTGAGGGCAGGTCTATTTCTTACATACTGTGCAGTAGTACAGTGACTGGTGGCACAGTATCAGGACACTGGTATGTTCTTGTAAGCCAAGGACACCCATGGTTAACCATAGGCAGATGGCTGTGCATGGCAGGAGATGCTACAGGCTTATCCCCCAAAGTCCCTACAGGGTTGTCCCGTGGTCAAGGATCCCATCAGGGTCTCTGAGACTTACTTCCTTGCAGGGTTATATGAAATCTCTTTAGTAGCCATGGAGCAAGGACATCAGGGCATCAGGACTGCCTGTCAGAGTTGTCATGCCCTCTTGACCTCTCCCAACTATCTGGAGATTCTGGCCTGTTTGGTATTCTTATAGATGTTGGTCAGTCAGGTGCAGTCACAAGGAGAAGGGGCCTGGGAAAGGATCAGAAAGAAAAAGTGTATTATACTCCCGGCTCCCAGAGAGACAGAGAAGGGGTTCCATGGGAAGGAGCACCATGGAAGTGGTAGGGAGCAGAGGGAAGGTGAGGATCTGTGGACAAGTGCCTTTTTTCAGGGGGTCAGGGTGGAGTACATGAGCAAAGGTGCGAGGATAGTTCACTGGTGCATTTGTGTTCCTAGGTCATGGTCAGGGGAGTATAAGAAGGGAAACTGAGGCAGGGCCACCCTGATTACCCTGTGCACCCGTGTGCTGTGCAGGGTGCTCACAGCGTGTTTGTGGGGGTATTATAGTGCCAGGGAAATCTGCTTTGAAAGTTTACAATACCTGGTGCCACATTGCCTAATGTGATAGGCAACAGATACAAGTAACTGGTTACATCAGTTCCTCAACACTACAGCAAGACTGTATAAAGGGAAAGGAAGTTCCCCAGGGTCAGATTCTCTCAGAAGGCCCTGTCAGGAGTGTCACTTATGGTTGTAAGATGGCTGTTATACTTCCAAACATCACATCTGAGGAAGAACTAGGCCCTTCGCCTGAAAACTTTTGTTATCCTTCTAGGTATTCTCTCTATTCTTTACCCTTTGCCCAAGAAACTGGTATATAAGGAGCTTGTCTTCAGAGTTTGGTTGGGATAGGCCCACGGGACTCCTCAGCGGGAGACAGGGAGGGAGGAGAGTGAGGTGAGGGTATGGATTTCCTTGTCCCCTCTCTCTAGGGTTGCCTGGGCCTGGAGGCTACAGAGGCTCCAAGCAGCCCTTCAACACAGTGCTCACCTCTGGGTTCAGTGCCTGTCCTTCCCCTGAGTCCTTTGGGTCTAGGGACAGAAGGAGCTCTGCTGTTACTAACCTCGGGCTCTGCACTATTCTTATGGTTTCCAGACCCTTACATACAATCTCCATAAATAGTTCCCTTACTCTCTTGAGTTAGCCTAATTTGAATGTTCTCTGTGTTTGCTGATGGGACCAGAGTGCTGTAGGCCTCACAGGTTTCCTCCATTTTACAGAGGTTTCCATTTGTGTTCATGATCTGCTCTAGTTACAGAGGAGGCTGGAAAAGCAGAAATGTCTATAAAGGAAGACAGCCAGGGAGGAGGAGATTGGAAATCGCTTGAATTAGCCAACCACGGTATCTGCCAACAACAGCAGAGATGTGAAAGAATTCAACAAACAAAAAGACTTCCAGGCCCAAAATAGACCCCCTGACCAAGCCTCTTGTGGGCTCGGCACCCCAATTCGGAGGCTGAGTGCTCTGGTCAGATGTTGAGGCTAGAAAGAACCTTACTGTTCACCCGATCGGGGCCCACTTACATGATTGCAGATCATTTGAGACAAGCCTGCCGTGTGGCCATCTAGATTCAAACACTTCAGGCACAGGAAGCTCACTACCCAGAGCTCCAGTCATTAGAAATTGTTCCCTCCCAAAGAGCCTGAATCTTCTACCCCACATTTTACATTGCCCTCAAGAGGGGCCCAGCAAAGACCCTTTTCTTCATGTCCACCTTCACAAGGAAAGTCCTGAAATCCCCTGCCTGGGCCTCTTCTTTTCCAGAAGTTATATATTCTCAGTTCCTATGACTCCTGATTCCTGCAATATAAAGCCCCTTTACAAAGAGTCCTCAGAGTGTCTGCTTTTTCTTTTTCCATTTTAAAGACAAGTTTAAATCATTTCCTTCCAAGTATGTCGGTTTCAAATCAGAATTGTAGAATCTTTGCTGACTCATTTGCCACATCTCTGCCATCACAGGACAACACTTCTGGCCTTGAGGGGTCCCGTGCAAGGGGAAGCAACAAGAACACTTCCCTGCCGGGAGCACTCTGCATCTGCTCTTCCAGCTGCCTGCCCAGGAGCTCCAGGCAGGGCCCTGCGATCTAATTCACACAGTCCTCCCTGTCTGTCTTGCCAAGGCCGCTGAATGGAGGGAGTAGATTCAAGGAAAATAAGCAGCACCCAATTAACAGTGTGCGCACTGGAGTGACGGTAATGAGAAGACCTCTAATGCAGCATGTCCTCCAGTCTCTTTGTTCAGATACATTAAAAACACCTCACACTGGCAAATTAAAAATTAACCCTTCCCGACTGACTGCTAATAGGCAGCTCCTGATTTGTTGCAAAGCACACAGCTAATAAGTGCAGGAGCTGGACTCCAGGCAGAATTTCTGACTCTACACCTGGTGCTCTCTCCCTTTCATGAAACTATGTCATTGTGCTTTCATTATGCGTTTTATTCAGGAAAGGTTTTAGGTCAGTCACTCATTTACTAAACATCTATTATATAGCAGACATCATTCTAGCTGCTGGAAATAAACACAAAGACTCCTAGCCCCACCCCAGGAGCTCACAGTCTTGCAAGAAAAGCGAATGTGGAGAAATAATTATAAGCAATCCAGTGTGAGCTGTGGTAGGGGTCGGTGGTGGGTGTGCCGTGAACATGGAAGAGGGTGCTGGGGTTAGGGACAACCAATAAAGCAAGCCATTCATTCTCAAAATTATTAAGCTTTCATTTCATCCCATCTATGCCAGGCACTGGAAATAGCCCAACTGCAAAAGAGGGTGAGATGGGAGAAGGCAGCCTGGCACTGCGATGGTGAGCGTGATGCAAAGGCTTTAGGTCAGACATACCTGCCCTCAGATCTTCTCTGCATTACCTCTTCTTCGTGTGGCGGTGCACAGCCATGTTTGTTCCTTGGTGAAGTGGAGCTACTACCGCACAGATTTGGTGGGAGCATGAAATTAGAAAGTGCAGGTAATGACTTGATCACAGGGTCCAGCACACATAGTAAGCCCTGATTGTGGCAGGCTTTGTGTTACACTGTGTGTTCCAGATTCTGTGATTGCCTCGTTGGTTGACTTCAGGAATGAGGACCTTGCCCCAGACTGCCACCTGCCCTTCATTGCAGTGGTCAGATGCTCTGACTTTACAGAATCTGAGAGCATCCGCTCACAGCTCCCCTGAGAAGAGACTGCTGCTGGGAGAACAGCTGCTTCCAAAAATTCTGATGTGCTTCCTCTCTCACTGGGGGCCTGCTGTTAATTAGGAAGACTGCATGCGTGAACACTTGGCTTTCATTTGCTTTTCTTTTTCAGACTCTCAAAAAAAGCTCTTTTGATCAGTACCATGAGTGAATGTGCAAGGTCTTGAGTCTTGCAAAGATGTGTTAAGAATATGAAGGAGGTGCTGCCTCCTTTGACACCTGCCTCTACATAGCCTGAGATGGAGGGTTAGAGCCTTTTGTCTTCTGTTCCCAGCTCCCAGATGGCCTAGATGCCTTGTGCTTGCACTTGGGACAGCTCTCTTACTTTCTGCTCCCACGTAGGCCTAAGCGTAACAAGTTTGTGCAAAACTGGAAAGGACAGGCATTCCTGGCTCTCTTCAAATTATGGGTGAGCAGTTTGGAAGCAACAGCCAGGAGGGACCTACTTCCCCAGGGTCTGAGCAGCCTGGGATCACTTGGTAGGTCTGGTGTTACCTCTAAGTCCTGAGATCTATCCCCGGTAATTACCACCTGGGCGGGCTTCCCTTGGGATAGCATAGGTTTAGTTGGAATATGAGTGGGGAAACCAAAGAATGTGAAGGGTATAAGAGAATGGGACATCTGGAATTCAAATTTCCATCAATTACACCAACCATCTGTTGTGACTACAGGAATCAAAAGTGGGTGTGTATGGTTAGTTTTTCCTCATGCAACTCCTCAGGCAAGATTTAGCATTTTCTTGCATTCCTTAAAAATAAAACTCAATCCATAAGGCCTTAGTTAGACATGTAGACGTCATTGACATTATTGTCTATAATAAAAGATCTGTATTGCATAGCACCTGGAATCTCTCGAGAGTAAGATAAATGTGTGTGTTTGCATGTGTGCATGCGTGTGTGCAGAAAGAGAAAAGAAGGAAGAGAGGGCAACTTCCAGCAGAGTCTGGTCCTCCAAGTCTTCTCAGTGTTCAGTCTAGTGGGCTCCTTCCCTCTCCAGTAGTTCCCCAAAAAGTACCTGCCATTCTTCCTTCACTCCTGTCTACATCACTGAGAACTTTCCAGAAGATCTCTCTATTTCTTTCTGTTTCATCCGGGCATTTAGGTCAGACCCTGTTCCTATAGCTTGCATCTCCTCTGTCACCACTAGCTCAGCAGTTTCCTGCACTGCTCCAACACAGCAGGGATCATAAATAACCAGTATTTGTTCTTGCAACCAGTAAAATGAAACATGTGAAAGTTCCAAGGGTATAGAAGTGTGTGGAGCTGGACGTGAGGGAGCCTGTCCGCCTCTCTCCCAGCCTTCAGTCTTGCACCTGGTGCCTTTGTGTTCCTCCGGTTCTCTCTTCTGCCCCCTCAGCTGCTCTCAAGGCTATCTGCAAATGGTGCAGGACCCTTCTTTCCAGACCCAAGAGGTTTTCTTCATGGTTGCATTTAATTTGTAATGAAAATTTGGGAAAGTGCCTTCAGTTCACCAGGGGAAATCATCTTAAGGGACTCTAATTTGCCTCCCAAATAAACATAGAGTCTCATAAATGAAAATGGAACTTATCATAGCAAATTAGCTTTTCTGGTACAAAACAGTCTTTCCAAATGTGCTGGAGATCTTGTGCTGCACAGCGTCTTTCTTGGAGTAAAACAAAATATGTGGCTCATCTAGCCTGCTCCTCTACCTTGTCTTGGCCTCCAGTGCAATGGTGCACTACTGCCCCAGGCAGTGGACCTGGCTACGGGCAGGTAGTAATGAGACTGCTGTATGGCAGGAAAACATTCATGTGGCCTTACCACCTGCTAAGCACTGGCAAAGGCGGTCTTCTGGGCCAAGTCCCCAGATTGTTGGGCCTTGGGGTCTCCAACTGAGGCTGTGACCCATCACTAAGCCCTCCCAGAGCTGAGTGGGGATTTGGGTAAGGGACATGAGATGGATAGTTTTTTGATGAAAGTAATTGAACACACACACTCTTTGGAAACATCAACATGCAAACTGCCACAGCCTGCAACCAAGGAAATGAAATGTGTGAATTAATCCATGAGAATGTAAGTTGAAGCAACAGGGGATGTTGGCTGGAATTATCTGCGAGAGTTACCCTCTGTTTCCTTTGAAGAAAATGGAGATAGATTGACATGATAGATCCAAAGTATACGGCCCACTCGTTTGAGGCGTTTACTTACAATTATTTATATAATTATTTATATAATTACTTTTAATTAATTATATGTAATACTATCATAAAGTGTTACATAAATTGATGTAAAAGACACTATTATAATACAGGAATATATATATCAATATCTCAATCTATCTGTAACACTTTGCATTAAGGATACCCACCCTCTTCCCAGCTTTCAGTAGGTGCTGAGAAGCATGTTCATTATTCATATGGGAAGATAATAAAGCTGGCAGACTTAGGACCAACTCCAGATTGCAGCTGCTTTGGGAAGAGGGGGCAGAAGTATTGACTTCATGAAGGTTTAGCTGATTGTAGCTAAGCAACATATTTCCAACTTCCCTTATCCCCTTATGGCTTTCTGAATTCTTCTCCCTGCGCGCAGCTACCTCGTCACAACTCTGCAGGGACTGCAGGTCCACGCCCAGTGAAATGAATTACTTAGGTCCTGGTGCCTGGGTTTGGGTCCTGCACACCTCTCCACAGGATAGGCAAGCACCCCCACTGACAGAATCCTGCAATCTGAATGCAGGGTCCCTCTGGGCCAGGGGGCGTTCTATGAGGGACACTTTTGGTTGAGATAGTGTAGGGCTAGGACTGGTGAGGGTCTCCCTTTGTGCCACTGCAAAGCAGGATTGCTCTCCCCATGTGATTTCCCTTCTCTGGCGTTGTTTTTCCTTGTGGGGTTAATTATACCAACCTGAATCTCAGGGAGTGCGAGTTAATTGCCAAACACTTTACAATTACCAGGAGCCCGCGAGGTGCTTCACCACCATAAAGCATTACATCTAATTATTGTTCATAATCATAAAGGTTCAGAAGGACCAAGGGCTCCCATGGCAACCTTAACACACACTCTCTCACACACTCATGCATACACACATACACATCCAGATAGATTTTTTCATTGCAGTATTGAATGCAACTCATAAACCTGCCATATTACTGAGCAAATATTTGTTTTTATAAGCTGAGCTAAGCAAGCAGTGCTGGAGGATGATTATTCTTCTAAATGCCTCAGACACACCCACTCCTCAGTCTGATGACATACACAAGGCACCTGGATGTGAACCAGTGCTCTTTGCTGGATCTGCAGCAGCAAAATCTGTATCTGATAGATGTCATGAGGACTTGAAGTATGACTTTATATTTTTGGTTTGTCTGTAAGAATAGGCCAGAGTGATTGAGAATATTTTATAAATATAGCAGAAGCATATTCCTAAATAAGCAATAAAGGAGAACATAAACCGCAGATCAATTGAAAGGCTGATTTGCAGGGAGATGATGGGACATGTACCAGAATTAAAGCACAAGGCTATGAGACAAGTTTATCCATTTGACTAAATGAACTGCTGACAGGTTCGGTATAAAAGCAGTTATATATAAATATTCATGCATAGCAACCGCAGCATCAATGCAAAGAGATCCACCTTATTCATACAGAAGTAATTGAAACAGCGTGTGTTTAGCCTGGGGCATTTGCAATATGAAGGGTCCTAAAGAAGCTGGTTTTCTATTGTCTGGAGATCTTGCTCCTGCCAGAGGAACCTTGTTAAGATGATGGACTCTTTCCTTTTGGCGGGGAGTGTATTGGTTCACTCCCAAGCCACTATCAGGGACCAGACATGGGACTTGGCTTTCCTCTGTTCTGTACACCTGGAGCCTAAAGTCAATTTCTTCCTTGGAGAAGAGCAGCTCTGACCACTTTACTTGGCTTCAGTTTGGGGAGAGGAAGTGCTTTCAGTGAAGTCCTTGGAGGGTGGCCAGTGCCCTTGTCTATAGCCCACTTGACACCACAGGGTGGAGCTGGGCAGGCAGCAGAGGAAGAGACTATTTAAAGAGGAAGTTAAGCCAAACCTTGAGACAAGGGAGGAAAAGCTAATAAAGAAAAGGAAAGGACCATAGTGGCCTCATGAAAGTGCATCTCTGAAGAGCTAGCCCTTGCAGACTGTGTTAGGTGACCGGGCCATGTAACCAAATTGTTCAACAACATGTGGTAGGTACACTCTGTCTACACTGTCCAGGGTGGGTCTGCAAAAGAAATTTAAAAGAAACATAGAAGGCCTGCTATCCAGGTGCTCACAGCCTGGGTATGGAAAATGATGTTGGGGTCAGGAGATCCAAATGGAAAAAGATCCAAATGGAAAGGCTACAAAGAAGTGATAAAGAATAGAGAATTGATCAAGGGTAGGTTATCCCAGAGCTGCAGGGTCAGCAGTCAGGGCCAAGGTGCAGTTCAGAGAGCTCCCCACAGGGGAGAGCCACCAAGTGGATGATGGCAGGGGCTGCTCCCACCTGGGCTGGACTCCTGGTGGGAGTCCACTTTCCAAGCTGTGAGGGTTTGGGAATTAATTCACCTCACCAGGCCTCTGTTTCTTCTTTGGCAGAATGAGGGACAAGTTTAGTGTATATCTTAAAAGGCAATTAAAGAATTAAATGAGATATTGGGTGTCTCGTATACATTGACTTTGGCAAAGTCAAAGTATTAGCCACATCACCTGACACATAGTGCGTGTTCCCTAAATGTTAATGATCATTTATGTTAACTGATAAGAATGTGGGGAGGGACACAGATGGTTAATGAGATAATATATAATCACTAAGATTAAGAGTAAAGTGCTCTATTAAGGGTGATTGTCTGAGGTAAGTGTTGAAGTATAAAGTTTTACAGTTTGGACTGAGACTAAGAGCCTGGGTTTATATCCTGCCTGCCTCTTGCTAGATGCATTTGGCAAGTTACTTGCTCTTTGTGCCTTAGTTTGCCCATTTGTAAATAGAGATGATTGCATTGATCTACCACATAGGATTGTTATAGTAAATGTATAAAACACTTGGAACAGTGTCTGGCACATCCTAGTGCTGAATATTGGCTATTCTTACTGATATTTGTATATTAAAGATTTGCATATAACATAATGTACTCTTTAGTGCTAAGTAAACACCATAACTGGTTATTTACTATAAACACCAAGTATTTAGCCCTAAAGGTTTGCTGACAGCAATCCAAGTCATGACCAAGTGCCTGAGGGACACTCTCTGGAATAAGGGATGTGCTTGAAATCTGAAGTTCACGTATACTACTTTCTGACATGATCATGCCTGGAACATCCTTCACAATTAGCTCATGTTCCAGGTGAAATCATGGTTCCAAAATGAAAACCAGATGATAGACACCAATATTAAGGATGCAATAAAAATTCAGGAACACATGGTGATAGATGAGCCCATCAGCAATACAGCTAAAGAACAAAGAGTAGGCTAGGAGTCTTGTTGGGTGGCTCTACTTCAAGCCAGCCAAAGGAACTCCATCATCCTCACCAATGGTGATAAAAGTCACAACTATGAGTATGGTTGGTAGTGCTGGTACTTGTTTGGCACCCATTAGTAAGCCAGCATAGTGCTTACACATTACAAAGCCCTTGATTTTGCTTTCATTTTATCAGGAATATAATGCAAAGGTTCCAAGCCCTGGGGGAAAGTAACAGGTCTGTGCTTTTGGTCTTTGTTTTTTGTTTTAGTACTGGGGGAATGAACCCAGGAGCACTTTAAAATTGAGCTACATCCCTAGTCTTTCTTTTTATTTTTTGTTTGGGGACAAGGTCTCACTAAGTTGCTTAAGGCCTCACTCAGTTCCTAAAGCTGGTCTCAAACTTGCAATCCTTCTGCCTCAGCTTTGCAAGTCGCTCGAATTATAGGTGTACACCACTGCATCCAGTTGGGATGTGTATTCTTTGCAAATACAGAAACCAAGCCTAGGTGATAAGGAGCTGATGTGGACTGTCCAGCAGGCTCTGGCCTCCTCCTCCAAGTAGATTGTATGTGAACACAGTAGAACTGCTCACAACCTGGAGGGACAGTTGGAAAAAACATTGTCAGGACTTGCATGAGAGAGATGACTGTTAATTCATCCATCTATTTTTTCAACAAATATTTGTTGAGCATTTTTATGTGCCAAACTCTGTACTGGGCTTTGGTTTATAGCAGTGAAAGAGACAGACAGGGCCTGTGGGCTGTTCCAGGCCATTGTGGTATAGTTGGTAGGTGTCACAATTGGGCAAGTAGGAACACAGACCATTTCTGAAAAGAGAAGATTTTAAGCTACCTAAGGTGGCTGAAAAGTCAAATTCTCTGCAGAAATGGAGACAAACCACCTCAATGTGGAGTTTGTCTCAAGTAGTATCTATAAATTTTGCTGAAGTCAGATGGAATACACTAAACCACAGGGCTAACTCATGGTATATGTTTATCCCATTTCTAAGCACAAGTCAGCTGAGTTATGCCCTCCAGCTACAGCTTCATTTTCCTTCTGTCATGGGCTCCTGGGGCCTGGGTGGGACAATGCAGAGGAAGTCACAGGTGCAGCCACAGGACAGGGGCTGAGCTGAACAAAGGCTCTAAAGTCAGTTTCATGCTACAGATCTCTGCAAGGAACACACCACACTGCAGAGTGATAGAAAGATGGCTGAGATTTAAAAGCAGATTTCAATTGAATATATGTGGAGAGCCTCAAAGACATATATGAAAGGTTTGAAACACATAGTGAAATCCATGATAAATGGGTCTCCCACTCTATCGATCACCTCATGCCACAATTCTTTGTCCAGTTATCTTCCAGGCAATGTGAAGTTTCAAAATGACACGGAAACTAGGGCTGCTAGAAATGCAATGGTGCTTGACACACCAAGTTATTTTTCTTCCAAAAAAATGTTGGGACCATCTTTTTTGCACACTCTTTATATGCTCTTCCACATCTGATGGAGATCCCTCAGCAACGCCCCCTGGAGTTTTGTCATCTCCTACGTCTAAAGACGTTTGTTGGTTGGATATATTAAATTCAAATAGGCCAAGAGCATTTTCTCCAGTTTACAGAGAGAATTCTGTGTGTGTGTGTGTGTGTGTGTGTGTGTGTGTGTGTGTGTGTGTGTGGGCATGCACATGCACACTGCTGCTGGGGATTAAACCCAGGGCCTCACACATTCTAGGCAAGAGCTCTCTGCCCCTGTGCTGTACCACCAGCCCACAGAAGAATTCTCTAAAGTCAGAATGTGAATCTCTGTAGCAACTGAAAGAAAGAGGTGGGGGGAGAAAGAGGATAACTAATAGCTCTAAAGGAAAATAGCACAGAAAGAACTGAGATTCATAATTCACACAGATTAAATTACTCATTCACTGCTTGGTCTGAAGCACCATGCTATTGCTTTATATTTACAGCATCCCTTAAATAAGATTAATTTTTAGAATGACAGGAAATGCCACTCACAAGGGGAAAATAACTATTTACTTATCATCCTAGATTACATATTAAAAGGCATTTCATTGTGATTTAATTTGGTGAGTCAGAATCTTCACCCAGAGATCAGTTATCACTATCCTGGTGTGATGCTCGTTAACAAAGGGAAATGAGGAAGAAGCAAAGAGGATGGGGAGAATGAGACCCAGCGGAGACCCACAGGTTAGTTGTTGGGCCCTTCTGTGGAGGAACTACCTGGGCTGCACTCAGAGACTGTGCTGGAGATGAGGCAGCCCTTGAACAAGGTGCTTGAGCAATAGCACTGAAACATGCAACACTCACCTTTTATGATCTTGATTTTTAATTTAAACCTCATGTGTTTTCTGATTACAAAACAAACACGTGGTATTCACTGAAAATAATTAAAACAATTTTTAGAAGCACAAAGGAATAAATGGTAACTTTGAAAATTCTACACATGAACACTTCCCTTTATTTGATGAGTTTATACCTATAACATTTTGAAATGTAGGACAATGCTTGATGGGAAATACAAAGGCCCTGGGGTAGGAGCATCTTGAGATGGACAATCAGGGAGAAGGAGGTAGAAAATTAGAAAAGAACGTCAGACACAATATGTATTTATAGATCAGAATAAGGGGTTAGGGTTTTACTCTGAGATAGAAGCAACTGAAGAATATTCATCAGAAGAGAGATAGTTTTCTGAAAGGATCTGGCTTCTTGGAAGTTGGGGGAGGTTAGCAAAAGGGTGGATACAGGAAGCCATTTCATTAATCCAGGGAAGAGATGGTAACAATAGCTCAGAAAAGGACAGAAGTGGTAGAGGTAGTTAAAAAAAAAAAGAGGTTGGATTCTGGATGTAATTTGAAGGTAATGCCTAAAGGATTACTGATAAATTGCTTATGGGGTATAAGGAAGAGGGGAGCAAGGATAATCCTAATGTTTTTGTTATAAGCAACAGGAAGGATGGAGTCTCTATGTACTGCAAAGTAGAAGAACAGAGGAAATCAGATTCAAAACAGGACAACAGGAACTTAGCTTTGGGGTGATATCAAGGGGGAATTGGATTTATGATTTGGATTCACTTGGAAATATGAAAAGCCCAAGTATTCACTCAGGAAAGAGAAATGCAGTTCTGTCTATGAGCATCTTTGAGGATCAGTTTTCTGGGTTCCTGCTAAATTAGGAAGGGTGTTGATTTAAATAATCGAGAGCTTCAGAGAAATGGCATATGTTGCTGATATGTCCTTAAAGATGGAAATTAGAAACATCCAGCAGAGAAATCCTCTACCACCCATTAATTACCATCAGAGAAGCAAGACAATGGAACAATTTGGTTAGAGAACTCATGTTTTTTTCTGGTAGTTTTCACTTTGCAAAAGTGTTTTCATACATCTCACCTGATCCTCACAAAGGCGGAAGCTGGAGGAGGGAGAGCCCTTTTTTTTTTTTCCACAGGCAAGGAAACTGGGACTCGGTCAAGGTCATAGCCACATGAATATAGAAGCTGAGACTCAACACACATTTTTTGACTTCAAATTCCAGCAACTTGCTCAAAGTCACAACAAGAAAGTGATGTAATTAAGATTAGAACTCAAGCATTTAACTTTAGAACTAGTCTTCTTAACTAATACATTTAAAAAATTCATCTTGTATATATATAGCCTTTCAAGCAGAGAAAGTATAGATTGGCTTGATAAGAAGACTCATGTTGATTGTTGCTGACCATAGTCCAGAACTCTGATAATTTTGGTCAGTTAAAAGGAGTTTTATTGAGTACTTTTGAAGAGTGGCACATAGTGTTGCTACTTTGAGTAAGACATAAAAGAAGTTGAGATGTGGTGTCTTCATAGCTAATGTGCCATCAACTATCCTGTCTGGCAGCTCTACTATGATTTTGGGCAGTAGGGTAAAACATGGTGTAATAGATGATTATCTAGCAAATGTTCTCTCTCACTTCCACCTTCCCCTGACCCATCGCAAAAGTACACTTCCCTATCCATGTAGGGAATTGATATGTGACCTACTTTGGTTACTGAAATACTGGTAGATACAATCTGAGCAGAGTTTCTGTGTTTGTATAAAATGTTTGTCTTTTGCAGTTCTTCTGTCTACCGTGAGAATAACATGCACACCCATCTCCCTCCATAGCCACTGCTTCTGAAGCCTGAATCCAGACTGAGAGATCCAGGGAGAAGCCCTGACTCGGACCTGCAGCCTAGAGCCATGCCCTGGGGACTCTTGTGAGTTCAGTTGAGCCTGACTGAGCTGCAGCTCAGGCCCATGAATGAGAATAAAACATTTGTGTTTAAGCCACTGAAGTTTTTTGGAGTTGTACATTAAACCACCTCATTAGAGACATAGCTGACTAATCCATATGGGAAATGTAGATGGACAATTTACAAGTGTGGTTTGAAAATTCATTACTACCTTATAGTAATAAATTGATGGTAATATCTATCTGTGAGACAGAAATAAATCAGTTCTTTGCAGCTGCATTTAATAGCTACATCTTTCCACTAGGCACCATATTTTGAAACTAGTCTTTAAAGAGAACACCAAAGGCTTATCTGTCTCATACACACATCCACACACACACAACTGCCACAGGATAAGTCCTGTCTAAGAGAAAATGCACCAAAACCCCAGTAAAAGGGCTGACTCAAGTAGGTACATTCCAAGTCTCATACATAGAGCCCAACCTCTCTCAGCTACATCTGGTTAAACCAGAGACAGACACATGGCCTGAGAACAGCTGATACTAGGTTGGCTTATTTAAAAAAAAAAAAAAGATTAGCTCAGCCAATCAAATCCCTCCAAAATTTGAAATAAATACAGAAAATTACAGGGTTCCATAAGTAGCAATACAGAGAACAACAGAGCAGAGACAGGGAAGAGGGACAATTCCTTAAGACAGACTAGACAGCTATAGAAGGAAGATTCATGAATAGCTCCTGTAGAGGTCCCCAGTGCTGCCCTAGTTCTAGAACTGCCTTTCAACTCCATTGTTCCTGACCCTTAACTCCCAGGCACTTCTTGTTCTGGGAAGTTCCTGAGATGTTCTGTCTTTTATTGCTCAATGTGCAATCTCCCAGTTGAGCTCCAGACTTACTCAAGCTAACCTAGGAATATTTTGCTCCTTACACATCCATTCTAGAAAACTCCCTGGCTCCTCTTCCCACTCACTTCCATTCTTCTGAGAAAGGAAAGGCGGCAGCACTTCTTGCATTGTTTGGGTGACCTGAGAAATTGTGACACACAGATGAAAAACAAAAAATCAATTGAAATAAAACATTACCAAGAATCTTACTTCCAGAGTTTTTCAGAGTGTTGGTTAGCACACAAGCCACAGAACCAAGCTCAGGGTTAAGCGATCCTAGCAGACACACCTTAGAGAAGGTGTGAGGATGTGGCACCCTGGAGGAAGAAGCTGCAGAGCATGGAGGGTGGACAGGGCCCTTAGGCTTCGAGGAAATATTATTGTCCCCTATAGTAAAAAGAGCATCACCAACATTTTTGCATGTAGAGAAGATCTTCTAATTTCTTCTAAAAGTAATACAAACAGATGGGGTTCTTAACATGTCCCATTTTGGAACCTGTATCTCATCATACTTAAAAGCAAAATGAGTCATTTGTTTTTCTCATCATCCTTGAACAATAAAATGAGAAGTCTTTATTCTCTTGTACATTCTCATTCCATACACCTAACATTGTCAGGGGACCCTGTGTATGACACTGGAGGCCACAGTTATGACTTGGGAGACATCAGTATCTCGTGTCCCTCTCCCAGGTCCACCAGATATGGACAGGAGATGAGCCCCCTCCATGGACACTGTGCCTGGCACCTAGGCCTGAACATTGAAAACCCAAGGGACTATCACTCCAGTGTATTTATATGAAAGACAAGACTCTACTTACAATGACGAAACTTAAATTGGGCAATTCCTTTATCAAAAGTAACTAGATGGGGCTAGGGTTATGGCTGTAATAAAGTGCTCACCTAGCACACATGAAGCACTAGGTCCAATCCTCAGCACTACATAAAAATAAAATAAAGATATTCTGTCCACCTACAACTAAAAAATAATTTTTTTTAAAAAAAGTAACTAGATAAACAACATAATTATATACATACAAGAAAGGTTTGAGTGGACTTCAAGGGCATTATGCTGAATGAAAAATAAGTCTCAAAAAGTTATAAACCACATAAGTCCATTTATATAGCATTCTTGAAATGATTAAATGACAAAGATGGAGAATAGATTGTCCAGGGTTCCAGAGGGTAGGTGACTGGAGAAGGGGATGAATGTGACTATATAGGGATGGCAGGAAAGGATATACTTATAGGATAGAATTATTCTGCAGCAATAGTAACATATATCTATGCATGTGATAAATAAAACTACTCACTAATATTGTACCAATGTCAATTTCCTGGATTTGATATTATACTATAGTTATGTCAGATGCTACCATTAGGGAAAACTGGGTGACCTTTCTGTACTATCTTTGTAATGTCAAGGAGAGGGAGAGAGGAAGTGCTGGGGAGGGATACTGGCCAAGTTACATTGTTATATTATATGCAAGTATGAATCTGTAACAACAAATCCCATCATTTTGTACAACTATGAAGCACCAATAAAAATGTGAAAAGACAAAAAATACAAAATTATAACACATTTTAAAAAAAATAGTTTAAAAAGAACAGAGCATATACTGTGATTAAGAAAGTGAAGAGGCAAACCCCAGGCTGGGAAAGTTTTCTGCAATACATTCATTTCAGAGTGTTCCTATCCAAATACATAAAGAATTCCTGTAAATCAATAAGAAAAATACAAATCAATAAAAATGGATGAAAAAATAAAGGACACCCAAATTCCCAATAGGTGTTAGAAAAAGTGCTCAACATCATTAGTCATCAGGAAAATGCAAATTAGAACCCTAATTGGATATCACTGCATACCCATCAGAATGGTTAAAATTTAAAAGACCAGTATATCACATTTGATGAGGGTATAGAGCAATCACAATTTTCATGTACTGAACATGGAAGTGTGAATTGGATCTGCTATTTTGGAATACTCTGGAATTTGACTTCCTCAGGAAGGTTGGATGGTAAGAAATTCATTAGGGAGTATATTTGGGACCAATACTTTAAAAGGAAAGGAGAGGAGAGGAAAGGAAGAGAAGGAAGACGGATTGGGCGGAAGGAAATCTGGTCTTACAGTACAGTCTCAGGAAAGGCATCCCTGGTCCACTGAAGGAGCACCAAAGCTAGGGTGACCAATCAGAGCTGTTCTGAGTTGGGGATGAGGGAACTTGGTTTTATACCTCAGTGCCCATCAGCCAGTAGATGTGAGCTGTCCTAGGAGGAAGAAGTGACCCAGGGTGGGGCCCTCTCCTTAATCGAGGTGATTAGGAGATTAATCACACATTCCTGTGCAGGCTGGCTCCCCTCCCCCTCAGCTGGTCCCTCTGCTGGTCTCAGTGGCTTATCACATGGTATGACCCAGAGTCTCGTTCCTGAAGGAGCCCTGTGCCTGGTTACCACCCTCTTCTCAGGCCCTGGCTGCTATACTTGTCCTTTTGCCACCAAACTTGAGCACAGGAATATGAAGAGGAATCTGCGTATTAGTTATGTTCCTTCCTGCCCTTCCCTGATGACCTGGTAAATTGTTTTTGCCAGTAGTGGTTTCTTTTCCTGCCAGCTGGTCTCTTGACAGAGGAACCTAAAACTCACCAGCAGCAGCCATAGTTCCAAGGCATTCCTACTGTGTTCTCTAGTAGAAATATTCCCCTTCTGGGAACCAAAACCTCTAAACCCATGGCTGCAGTGGTGAGAAGCCAGAAATCTCTTGAGCATCACCAGGAGTCACATTTGGTGAGGTCTTTCTTCCCTTCATTCCTTGGCTTCTGTTCCAATATATTCAATCTATCGAGGACACAGTGTCACATAAAGGTTGTTGATTTAGAGTCACCACCCCGTCCTTGCAAGGCGCCATTTCCAGCTGTGTCTTTGACAGGTCACTTCATCTCTATCAGGCTTGGTTATATGGTATTGAATATAACTAGTGGATCCCATAGTTATGTGCCCACTCACACAGACCCTTTGCTTTAAAGTGGTGGCTCACTCTGTAAACTCTTGGGTAATGGATTTGGCTTAGATTTTGTGGGCAGGAGAAATCAACCCATATCCAAATATGTGTCTGTTACTGTCAAAATGAAACATGGGCTTTCATTCCATCTGTTGGATGGCGGGGATCCAGTGTAATCAACTTGCCACCAAGTGAATGGCTAACCCACTTGAAGGATGGTACCATTTTAAAGACTTACCTCTGTTGCTAGAAGTTTGGACATTCAGTAGCAGCATTTTCTGGATTCTGCCATGGCTGGTGGAAGGGGCTGGCTGATGTCAGCTGGTCAAGTCATTTGGTCTCTGGCTTTTTCATGGTTCTTACAGAGGTGAGCACTCTCTAATGGATGCTATTTGCCATGCTAAGACTTTCACGCTTTGTGTTCCTGTCTCTACCCAAGACTTCACTACTCCCGATCTTCCTCAATCTCCTTCTGAACCTTGACCAGTTGACTAGATCATTTGCCACTGCTTAATTGTATCCTATCCTCTAGTCATTTCTCCTGTCAGAAAGTAGATGACCAGATTCACTGCCCAAAGCTCTGCTCATTGAGAGGGTCTCCCCTCGTCACTGTCCTCAAGTTCACCTGTGAGTGTGAGCCATCATCCAGTCTGGGGTTACACTCATCCCAACCAGTCCACAGAGACTGAACTTACGTTTTCCCCTCCAGGTCATCTGTCGTCTCGTCATAAAGGATTTCTGTGTGGCCCTGGGGGCTGAGAGAGAAGCAATTCCTTCAGCTGAAGGAATTCCCTAAGAGGCTGACAGCTTGCATCAGTTCCACAGCTGGAGAGAATATTTTAAAGGAGAATCTGAGGGACACATTACAGCGTCCACCAAAAGTAGCAATTTAATATAAACATGTATCTCCCCTAAGTCCTAGATATTTCACTTATAGATATATATGAAAAAGAAATGAATGCATTTTTCCACAAAAAAACATAAAAGCTTTCATAGCTTTATTCATAAAAGTCCCAAACAGAAAATTATATGAATGTCCATTAATAGAATAGATGAATGAGTTAGGAGTATAGTCATGCAACGGAATATGAAACTACAATAAAAAAGAGCAAACACAAGCCCAATAATGTGTAAAAATCTTTCAGACATTTTGTCGAGTAAGAAAAAGTCAGAACCAAAAGAGTACATACTGATTTAATTTATATCCTTTATCAAGGACAGGCCAAACGAACCTAGTATTAGAAGTAAGAACTATCTTACTTCTGGCAGAGTTGGTGAGATTGCTGGGAGCTTTCTGGGATGATGGAAATGTTTGTGTCTTGAACTGGATATTGGTCACAGGAGATACAGATGTAAAAGTTCATTAAGCTATACACAAAAGATTTATGTACTTTGTACATTCATTTTTACAACTTTATACTTCAATTTAAGAACCAATAGCATATGCAACTGAAATAGGAAATAAAAGCAGTATACAATGAAAAAAAGGGGGTCTCCTATGTAGTTCCTTAATTTATGATACTTTTGCTTTGACTCTCTCTGCTATTATGAAGAGGAAAGCTCCAGGGCATAAATACCATGCAGATTCCACTTTGCTAATGATAAGTTACTTGAAGCCACAGTGTTGTGAATTTTCCTGATCTGATTTTTTTGGGGGTGTGGGAGTTGAAGAGTTTCTGCTCAACTCTGTCCTTTTTATCGATAGCAACTTCTGATCTTCCTGGAATAATTTCCATTTCTGGAGTAAACTGCATCTTGTAAAACATACACATGCTCCAGTTCCTGTTCCTCCACCTCTAAATCTTCTTCTGTTCTCTAAATCTTCTCTTCTTCTACCTTCTCTATTGGAAGCGTTTGATGTCACTATTTCTTAACTATTTTCAAACACTATTTCTTAACTATTTTCCCTTTCGCCATCCCCCAAGGCTTTCTGTGTGCAAGTGATTTAGCAGGACTCAGTAATCAGATATTTAAAGGGACTCAGTAATCAAACATATAAAGGGACAAGCATTTTTAAAAACAGACATTTTCTACACAAAACTAACTCCTTTAACACCATGATACGAGTTCTATAGACTTGTTCTGGTGATGCATATGCTTGGCATATTCAGTATTGGGGATAGAGAAGTGTCATGGGACCATTTTATTCAAGCTATGCATCATCTCTTTCATCTATAGAATAGAGAACTGATAATAATAGGGTTACTGTAGGAATTATGTCAGTAAATGGAAAATACTAAAAGAGTTTCAGGAAATGGTTACCTGCAGACAATTCTGATCAGAATCATGATGTTCACTGAGCATGTGCACAATACATCTGTGAAAAGCTACAGCAGGAAAAAGTCTCATGTGCAAATAACACACCTCACTCGGAAGGGCAAGTCCCAAACAGGAAATGATCTCCTATTGTTAACGGGAAAAGCAGAGAGTGATTTAAATTACGTAGGGAGAATATTGTTTTAAAGATTGAGCTGAATTAATTATTAAAGATGAACGTTATGAGTAGGCAGGATAATATCAAGGAGTTCTAAATTATTTACACTTTATTGTTCTTCTCTGTCTGTGGGCGTCTGACATGCCTCATCTTCTGCTGGGGGTTTCTGTAGAGTATTCTTGGCTCAGAATATTTTCTGATAATGCATTTCCTCAGGATGATCTTGAAGCATCTTACTGATTTAAAATAATCAGAATTCTTTGAATTTCCTGTCATAAAGATTCTGTTTTTAGAAATATTTTCTTTTGTGTTGCAGAATGTATCTTCTACTTTAAGAGATGTAAGAGGGAAGAGATGTTTCCGAGGACTAGGTTAGTTCTGAATGTATGATCAGCTCTGCCATTTCTGAAAATCTTGATGTAAATGGTAAAAGGAAGATTTGCAAGGTTTTACCTTCCAGGTGCACCTTATGGCTTCCTCTACTGGTGCCTTGAAGTTGCACATGGTCCAAATATGCCCACATCCTGGACTGTGTTCATTAAAGTTAAGCAACCATTGTGTCATGCCTACACATGTCCTGGGCCAGATGCATGTGAATGGGAAGGCGATCAAGATGTTCCCATGGTATCAAGTTGCACAAATATGAGAAGGCGAGGAATATTTACAAACAACTATGAGGAGAATTTATGAGAGCTCACTGACTAATCTGGCATTTTTTCCCCTCATACACAGAGAATCAGAAGGAAAGTCCTATGCCAAATTCATCATAGTAGGTGTCTCTTGAGCATCCCAAACTCACTGAGGTCCATCGTAACTCTGACATGCCTCCCCCAGGATGAATGACTATGGGGTTCCAACAAAGATCAAATGGCTGGGGTAGGTTCTAGAAGAATCCAGTACATCTATAATTTTCTGTATTAAAATATTCCCAAGACTATAGAGCTTTGTTGTAAGAAGTAGCTCAAAATTAGTTTTATGGGTGGGCATTGGAAAGAGGGAGTGCAGCAATTATACAGGTTTTGACCACCATACTCGGATAAACAAATTTCTACTCTAAGAATCTTTATCTCTAACTTGACTTCATTGACAGCTTTCAGATTAAGGAAGAAAGTAGGAATTTGGGGGACATGATCAAAAACCTCAATCATGAACCATCTGTAGCACTCCTTTATTTTTTTTTTTTGTTATCTTACCATCGTCTCTGGACATCTGACTTTTACATGGCATTTTGGCCAGCAACTGTGATTCTAATGGAGTCTTCAGATTATCAGAAGATACAAGAGGAGAGGCAAAAAGTTCTGGTTGCTAATCTGCAAGAGTGCCTGAGAAGGCCCGTGAGTCCAAAAGCCATCATCTTTCCTGTTAGGGTATTTGAACAGGCAAGCAGCATCTGACAGCAGCTCTGCTGGGGCAGATTTCAGTGTTGGTCTGGAAGGGACGTGGCCCCTTCCCCAGAAAGCCTGGAGACCAGAAGATGTTAGATGTGACAATAGCCTGAGATGCCCTGCCTAAGCCAGGCCTTATCTCTATTCTAATACTTGTGTCTTCATTCAAACTGGTGGCCATATCAAAGTACTATAAACTAGTTAGCTTATAAATAACAACAATTTATTTCTTACAGTTTTGAAGGATGGGAAGTCCAAGATCAAGGGGCCAGCAAAGCCTGAGTCTGCTTTCTGATTCATAGATGGCACCTTCTTGCTGTGTCTGCGCAGTGAAAAGAATGAGGCAGCTCTCTGGGGTCTAATCCTGATCATGAAATCCCACCTCCTATTACTCTCAACTTGGTGATTAAGATTGCAACATTTTGATTTTGGAGAAACACAAACATTCAGACCATAGCACTTCTTTGGCATTAATTGCCAGCCTCTCCGAGAAATTATTATTCAAATGAATTAACTCAGAAGAACATCTCCAAACTAATAAGTGTGGATTTTTTTTTTTATTTACTGTTCCTCTAAATTCCAGTAGATGCACTCCCCCTGCCCTTGTCCCTGGCACCCCTGCTCCCTATAGAGAGGGCACTGAGAGCCACCTGTCTCCCTGTCCGCTCTTCTTGTTTTTGGCTCACATCTCTGAACATTGTCCAGATCCTCTCCAGTTCTTTCCACAGGATTTCTGACCATCTCTAATTCTACATTCTGGACAATTCCCAGCTGTCTACTCTTGCTCTTTTCAGAAACACTGGATGAGGCTTTGCCAGGACCCAGGTCCTCAGCTGCTATTGGCCAACAAACTGGAAACCCCTTAACTCCACTGAAGGTCTATTCGTTTTTGTTTTGTCTTGTTTTGTTTTGTTTTTTTTTGTTTGTTCGTTTTGTTTTTTTGTGGTGCTGGGGATTGAACCAAGGGCCTTGTGCATGCAAAGAAAGCACTCTACCAACTGAGCTATGTTCCCAGCCCAGGTCTATTCGTTCTTAAGCTCAGTTTCCCCTTCCCTCAGAGATCTCAGAAAGTCTATGTGTACCTTTGCCCCATTCCTTGATGGTGTGTTGGGTATGTAGTGGCATTCTTTGGCCAGATACCCACCTTTTCTTTCCCCTCCTACTAGAAAGTACCCTTTTTCCTTCAGCAGAGACCTTTTGGCTGCTCAGTTTCCTCCTGCCTTGCCTTGGTGCTACTCTGCAGCAGCTTGTGTGCAAGTGTAGGAGGGGCGTGTGGGAGGGGAGGCCTGAGGAAAAGGTCAGCAAGACCAGGGCTAAATGATCACCATTCCTGGCTTAAATAGTGAGGCCCCAGGAGAAAGGGCTTGGGCAGATGAGGAGTCACAAAGGCACAGTTCCCTTCTTAGGTTTGTTTCTATTTCATCTAAAAACTGTCTTTGCATCCCATTGATACCCAAGGCCGTGCCCTCTCCCTAGACACCAAGTAGCAGTAGGTCTCCATTATTGTTAGCAATGGTAATAGCTGACATATGTTGACCACTTATGATGTGTAAGTTTAGTACCATGAATATTTCACTCAATCCATACTATGAAGCAATTCGGAGAGATGGGTCCTATTATTCTCCCCACTTCACAGGTGAGGACTCCAAAGTCCATGGAGGACCAGGGCTCTAATGCAATTCCATTCTGATCTCTGATCTAGAGTGCTTGCCTCAGCCCCAAGCTGAAAACTGAGCCAGCCCTGCCAGCTTCTCTTACCTGTCAGTTTATTTGGGAAGTGGCAGCAGCTATCTCAGTGGTGGGGACACTGAGTAAATCAGCATTGACAGGCACTGTCAGAATAGCAATGCATTCTGCCCCCGTCAGGTTGATCTTTGTCCTCCATGTGAGAGCTCTGGCCCTGTCACTCTGGGCCATCATCTGGCCTGCCCTCGTGACAGCCCTTAACACTGTTCTCCTCTTTTCCCACAGGGAACAGACCGCAAGATGGGCATCGTGTGTGTCTATTTATTTGGAGTGGCTTGTTTGTGTTCAGTGTTAAGGGTGTTTATTTTCCCCAGACAGAAGCAGATACAGCTTTTTGCCTCATCTCTTTTTGGAGGTACAGTACTGCTCTTCTCTACTCTGCAAATGACTGACCAATGGCACTCATGCTGGCGGGCGCTGTCTCTGTTTCCACTCCCTTTCGGTGACCATCTTCTGTGCTTTCAAAGGTCCTCAGGCACATTCCCTTTTCCTAAGAGATTATAACTGCACACCTTCTGTGACCCCTCCTAGACCAGTAGTTGCAGCCTCAAGCATAGAGGAGAGTAAATAAATGTTTGTTGAAAGAGTGAATGAATGAAGCTCCCAATACCCACAATCGTGGCACTCTGCTACGATCTCTTTGGAAAGAAGCTGCGTGCTTAATTTTAGGCTGGAAGGATGGTGGCAACAACTTTGTCTGATGGTCTCTTGATAGTTTCTGTTCATTCAGACCCCTCTGGCACCTGCCAAGCACACCTGTGAGGGCACATACCGGCTAGGTAAGAGGTTGTTATGGTTTGGATCTGGACTGTTCCCCCAGGGGCCCATGTTTAAAGACTGGGTCTCCAATGCAGCAAAGTCCAAAAGTGGGGCTTTGGGGCTTGATTGAATCGTGAAGGCCCTGACCTCATCAGTGGATTAATCCATTTGGTGGATTAATAGCTTAAATGAATTACTTAGAGGTGGTAGAAACTGTAGGCAGGTGGGGCATGATTGGAGGAAGCAGAGACTCTATCTTATCCTGGGACCCTTTTCCTCTCTCTGCTTCCTGACTGCCATGAACTGTCACTTCCCTCTGCTATATCCTTCCGCCATGATATTCTGCCTCACCCTGGGCCCAAAGCAATGGAGCCAACTGACCACAGCCTGAAATCTCTGAAACCATGAGCCAAAATAAACCTTTCCTCCTTAAAGTTATTGTTGGGTATTTTGGTCACAATGGCGAAAAGCTGACTAACACAAAGATAGCCCTCTGGGCACTGAGCTCTTCAGCCCACCATGCCACTTAGGGGCTGGAAAGAAAGCTGATCGTTGTCCTTTCATTTTTCAGACTGTCCTTTGGACTTTTTAGAGTCAGTGTGACAGTCATCAAGTTCGTCTCAGGCAGTTTGGCCTGTCCAGGTAGATGGGTCTCTGTGCCACATTCTGGGTTCTGGTTGATATATAAAACTTCAATTTCCAACTTGCCACTTGTAGAGGGGAGAATAAGGCCTTATCAAGATCGCCTGGCAGAAAGCATTATTTATAAACCCATCTGCTTATCACCAAGTGGCATGATATCTTTGCCAAGAAAGGCCTTTCAGATTTCTCTGCTAATGTTTGCTTCATCATTTCAGACAGTCTTCAGCTAGGCCTGACCAGACAGTTATTTCTGGCTGAGAACAAATTCTGTGATCAGAATGTTGCTTGTCCCTTTGTTCCTTTCCCCGCCACACTGCCCACCTCCTAGCCTGACTCATCTTTTCTAGAACCTTCGCTGTCCTTCCTCAAACCACTGGGAGTGATTTACTAAGTGCTTTTCCCAGCCAGCTCCCAGACGCTGGCTGGAGAGACCAATTTACAGGAACAAACTGTCCCCAGTGTAACTGGGTCATACTCCAACATTCACTTGAGAATCAGCCATTAGCTTTAACAATGTTTTTTCTCATAGCAACAATGGTGTGGGGAGTGTCTCAGGATATCCCCCACAAGCCATGTAATCCACAACAAAGCTGAATTATAACACCAATGAGGGATCTAGGGACAGACTATATGTAGGTGTGAAAGAGGACATTGTGGGTGTTGGGGTGGGAGAAGAGGATAGGAGAAATAGTACTGAGGAAGAGAAGGACCACCCCCCACCCAGTGACACACACTCTCTGTTAATACATTTCTAGTCCTGGGCCACAGTTAATAACAATCAGGTGTTGTGCATGCAGTCTCTTGTGGCATTAGAGCTACAAATGAGTGGAGTTCATGATCTGACCTATGATAAGTAAACCCACACCAGCTTGATGTACCAACTAGAATAGCAGTTACTCATCAACATTGCCGTCTATCAACCCCACAGATAAGGGGGGTTTCTCTCTGGAAGCTACCAGTGTGTTTTCTCTCTGGAAGCAAATTGCATGGGAAGCTGGAGAGAATCAGAAAGCTGTGGTGGGCTCCCATTAGATTAGGGCATCAATTGCCACTGGTCAGAACAATTTTAGACCTCTCCTTGGGCCACACTGTGCATAAGGAAAGCTCAGGACTTGCTTCTTCACTCCCCCTTTCTTGGGCTTTCTGGCCCTTTGCCAGAAACATTCTGGCTCTAGTTGTAGTGATATAGGTGGAGTATTGCTTGTTGGACATGCTTGGGACCTGAAGTGTTTTGGATTTGGAATTTTTTTTCATATTTTTGAATATTTGCATGTCTGTAATGAGGTATCTTGGGAGTGGAACCCAGTTCCAATCACAGAATTAACTTATATTTCATATACATATAACCTGAATATAATTTTATACAATATTTCCAATAATTTTGTGCATAGAACAAAGCTTCATGGTGTGAAATTTTCCACTGTGGCATCACATCAGCACTTTAAAAGTTTCAGATTTTGGAGTTTTGGATTAGAGCCACTCAATCTTTATCTTCTATCAGATCAGAATCAAAATTGGTAGGGCTGGAAGCCATTCTGATTCTTTAATGTTGATGTAGTACTACTGTACTCTGATCCAACACATGAAGATTTTCAGGTTTAGCAGGAAACAATTTAATTTCTATGTTCTCAGGGATCCTTTCAATTCAATGTTTCCAGTCCCTTGCACACATATTTGCTGTCTCAGATTCTTTACAGAAGTAGCAGAAGTCTAAAGTAGAACAAAATACATAAAGAAATATAAAGTCCTCTACTCACTTCTGTCCTTAATTAAACTTCCTTTCTCTTAGAGAAAATGATCTCGGCTAGATGTTAGAAAGGCGAACAAACTCATTCGTGCTAGTGTGTGAATGGCTAGCCAATCCTTGTGACAACATCCTTAGAGCTTCTTTCTTTTTAAAAGAGAGTATATAGTGAAGCATATGAATATTTAGCCAGTAGGCTTTCTGCCAGCAGAAGCAGCTATTCACAGAGTAGAAGAGTTTGGGAGGGTTGTGGGAAAGAGTTCAGGTTCAGGCTGTGTTTTGCTCTGTAATTCGGCTTCTTGGTTGATTAAAGCATTGTCTTTTCTTTCTGAACACCAACCCAAGAGAGTGGCAAGGCTTTAAGTCATTTATGTCAGTACAAACCAGCCTTGCTCCCATGGCATGTTATCAGGACCACTAGGTAGTGGTCTAGAAAGATTGTGGGCACCTGATACATTCACTTCTGTGGTTCAAGTTTCTCATCTTTTCTCAAGTGCTCACCCTTCCTTCCTTCTTTCCTTCTTTTCTTCCTCCCCTCCTTCCCTCCCTCCCTCCCTCCTTCCCTTTTCTTTCTTTTTCTTTTTCTTTTTCTTTCTTCCTTCCCCTCCCTCTCTCTGGCATTGCTATTAAAATGAGCCTAGAATCTTGACAATTAAAGCATCTCTCTCCAATCATTTATACTCTGTTTTCTCACCAGCCTTTCTCTTCCCTCACCTGGATCTCAGTCCCAGGATCCCACTGTATCCTATTTCATTGTTGCCTAGCAACATGGTTTGATGCTGGCTCTGCTGGGTGAGTTTCCTTCTTCACTACCTTTTGGATTTCACTTAAGAACTTTTCTACCACAGGCCTCTGCACTCTGACCTGCATGGCTGGATATGCAGAAGCCCCTCATGGGGCTCCCAACCAACAGAAAGATAAATTGCATACTCTCTTCACTGGATGATTTGGTGACAACATGTGCTTTGTATTCAAATTTAGACTAATCCCCAGCTTTGCCTCTGGACTAAGAATAATGGTCTTTAGCTGGGATGGGCTGGGAAATTACACAGAGCAGTAGTTTTTAAAAAATTTCTGCATTGTTTACCCTTCCCCCCACTGCTTATCTTATAATGCGAACGTACTGCTTGTGAGAGTCAGAATGACCTCTGAGGACCTCTGCTCTTCTTTCATTCAAGGAACCTTGGCTCCAAATGAGGAAAACCCAATGGGAATGGCACCCCTGGGGACCTTGGGGTATAATTTGAGCTGCATTCTGCATCCTCCCTCAGAGGCCAACCGAGATTTGCTCCTAGCTACTCTACTGCATTAAACTGATTTTTTGTCATCAGCTCTAAGACTCCTTGTGGCTAAGGCAAACACTAAAAAAAAATCAGCTTCTATGTAAAAAAACCTTTTTATTCATATCTGAACATTTAAGAAACCAGTAATGTCAGTACAAACCAACTGAAAATATTTTCCACATGCAAGCTTATTCTCATCTAATCAGTCTATGGAAACATTTAGCCAGGATCTATCAAGTGCCTATTAATAAGGGTGGCACTGTGGTAGGCCTCAGGGACATTGCCCTGGAGTAGAAAGGCCACCCCTGCTCTTGTGGATTCTACCAAGATATCCAGGACAGGGGAATCTCAGAGTGCTTTTGCGTGAAATGCAGAAGATTGAGCTTTCTCTAACCCAGGCCTTAGTTTATCTGTCATAGGTCTGCGTTTGAGCTCTCCTCCTATTTCCCCTGTTGAACTGTACACCTCTTGAGGACACGGGCTGTTGTTCCCAGTGCCGTTACCTGGGTTCCTCTGCTGTGCTTCCCTGAAGCATGGCTCACAGCCCCATCCCCATCCTTGCCTCCTGGGGCTGGGAGCCCAGGCACACCAAGTGCTTATTGAGTGCCACACCACCAGCATGTGTGATCTTATTTTTACCCAGACAATCCTAAAGGAAAGTGGCTGTTGCTGATCCCATATAACACTGTTAATAGCATGGTCCACAAGGCCTGATGTGATGTGGTTCCGCCTCTGCTCCTGCCTCTCTCTTTCCTATTGTTCACAGCTATCCAGTTTCCCTGGCCTCCTTGCTATTAGCTTTCCAGACCGGACTTGCTTGGATCTTGACTTTTCTCTGCCTGGAATGTTCTTCTCCCAGATCTTCATGGAAATCCTCTGTCAATTGCCTGGGATCGC
This sequence comes from Geosciurus inauris, assembly GCA_004024805.1. NCBI lineage: Eukaryota > Metazoa > Chordata > Mammalia > Rodentia > Sciuridae > Geosciurus > Geosciurus inauris. Next base: position 162,232 of record PVHX01000457.1, on the reverse strand, counting down.
TGCCTGTTGCTACCTCTTCAGAGAGGTAGTCCCTGACTTTGAAGAGGTACCCCTGACCCATCAAAACCAACAGTTCCCTCCATCCACTCCTCTCACCCTGCTTGATTTTTATCCATAGCACTTATTACTAATTGACATATTATGAATCTTTTGTTTAATTTTTAATCTGTTAGTAACTGAGCACTAGCAGTATTTGAGAGGAATTTTTGTCTGTCTGGTCCCTAGCACATAGCCCCTGGGCTCCCAATACATATTTGTAAGATAAGTGAATTTCCATTTTATTGATGAGATTTTGAAGCTTAGGAAGATTTAATGACTTATTTGAGGCTGCACAGGTAGGAAATGCTAGAGATGGCATGTGAACCGGCCATCTGATGCCAAAGCTCATATGCTTTTTGCAAGGGCGGACATGTGTGTGTCTTTCATTCTTCTCCAGTAAGCTCTCAGATTCGCCATGGCAAGGACTATTTATATTATATCTTGTAACCTAAAAGCTTAAAGTGCCTGACGCGTGGAAGAGATTCTATAAATGTCAGATGAAAAATATACAGTCTGCTAATGGATGACAGCTTGAATAGATGGAGAGGCACATTTCCTACGAGGACACTGTGCAGACATAGGCACAAAGGCCTAAGAAACACAGTGGGAACAGAGAGGGAAAATGCCTTCTTAAGTGGTTAGCTTATCACCAGGGGTGGCTGAGTGTGAGAAATAAAGTCCATTGAATGAATATAATCATTGCACGTTCCCTTTTAGCAGCTGGAGTCCTTGTCCCACGCCTTACCTCGCAGAGCACATGCAAGTGTAAATGCATGAAATGCTCTGCTAATCTTCCAAGGACTTCATTATCACGAGATGCAGTCAGGATGAAAACATGCTTGTCTTTAAAACAAGGTCAGAAGGCAAGCTGAGAGCACTACAGACTGACAGGACTCAGCACTGGTTCTGAATGTCCACCAGACAAAGATGCAAAGATAATGTTAGTGGAGAGGGTTTAATCTCAACAATTCCAGTGAATATGGAGGCAAGATTGATTGTTATTTAACTGCAACACTCGGAACCCTCAAGGGGAGGTAACAGTGTGGTAGAAGAAGGTGGTGAATAAACCAACTGTTCTATTTTTCAGAACCAATTTCGTGTTGCTTCTAATATTTTGGTTCTCTTGCTGCAGGAATCATTGCTTTCTGCAGCACAAGAAGCAGGAAGGAAATGTAACAAGAGCCCTCCTTTGGGATTGGCTCATGTGAGCCAAGACAGTGAGCTCCTCCCCACTGACTGGCTATAGGGGCATCCACCATTTTCTCCCAGCATCAGGGGTATTCACAGTGACACTCATCGCCAGGGGAATTCAGTCACTTATAATGTATTCCTTATGCAGGTTAAAATGATCCACATCCTTCTGCTTCCCGGTTCGCATCTTCTCTTCCCTCATCACTCACCCTCATCCGCCCTACTCCCAAACATATTGTTGTTGATTTTCATTAGCTCCAAACGAAAGAATAGGTGGCACCTGATAGGAAGATATTATACCAGGGAAGCAACATTTCAAAGCTTAATTACTTGTCTTGATAAAGATGCTTTCTAAATTAAGCCGGTGTGTCTCCCAGCCTCTTGAACACATTTTCTTTCTTTGGGAAGATGAAGTGAATCTGCTGCAGTATTGTGGAGAAGGACTCAGCTGCCTGCCTCCCTGTGGCTCAGGACTGCCCAGCTCAAAAGGTCTGCTGAAGGCAGAGGCAGGGACACCCAGAGCACCAATGGACTGGTGCCGAGAGGCACGTGGAGAAATAAGCAACCTGAAGACTCTATCTGAGCAAGGAATGTGCATCCCCCCACTGGCCAGGCAACCCCTGAATAATTCCTACCTAGGACACATGCAAACAACAAGGTTAATAAGACATGTTGAGAAAATAAATCTCTTGCCAGACCAACAAAATCATAGACATACAGACTTGCTGGCAGGAATTTGGGGGTAAATGGTACCCACATTCAAAACTGGTGGAAATGTGAATTGTCGCAGCTTTTTTGGAAGGTGATTTGGCCACAGATATTAAGCTGAAAGTGACAACTGCTCAGAGAGGCCTTCCCTGACCATCCTTTCCAAGTAGCATACCCAAAGAGTCTCTATGTGCATCTTGTTTTATTTTCTTCATAGAATTTCCTACTATCTGAAATTATGTATATAGAATAAGTTGAAGTATGTCCTCTTTAAAAAAAAAGATTTATTTTTATAGCTTTATTGGAATATAGTTTGTATATACTAACATTTAACCATTTTAAGTGTATGTTTGATGATTTGGGGGGGAAAATGTATACCTTATGCAACCATCACCACAATCAAGTTTCAGAATACTCTGTCACCCTGAAAATGTGTGGACAATTATAGTTTGATCTTTAAAAATCCAGTCTACCAATCTGTATCTTATTATTGGAGTACTCCGTGCATTCACAGTTATTATAATAGTTGATATGTTTGACTTTATATGTGCCTTTTTACAATTTTCTATTCATCTCATCTCTCCTTTGTTAAGAGATGTTTGTACTTCTGTAACTGCTTTCTAGGGTGTTTTTGTTTGCTTGCTTTCTTGTTCTTTGTTTTGTTTTGCTTTTGCAGTGCTGGAGATTGAACCTAGGGCCTTACACATGCCTGGAAAGTGCTCTGCCACTGAGCTGCATCCCCAGCCTCAACTGCTTTTCTTCTGACTTTGTACTATATAAGTATTTTTATCATGCCATTTTAGCTCTTCTACTGATTTTTAGTTATATTTCCTTGAATTATTTTTAGGTGGTTACTCTGGAGATTAAAATATGCATCCTTTATATAAAGAATTCAAAAAACTTAACACCAAAAAAATAAATAACCCAGTCAATAATTGGGCTAAGGAGCTAAACAGACACTTCTCAGAAGAAGATATACAATCGATCAACAGGCATATGAAAAAATGTTCAACATCTCTAGCAATTAGAGAAAGGCAAATCAAAACTACTCAAAGGTTTCATCTCACTCCAGTCAGAATGGCAATTATCAAGAATACAAACAACAAAAAGTGTTGGCTAGGTTATGGGGGAAAAGGCATGCTCATACATCGCTGATGGGACTGCAAATTTCTGCAAGAATTTGGAAAGCAGTATGGAGATTCCTTAGAAAACTTGGAATGGAACCACCATTTGACCCAGCTATCCCAGTCCTCAATCTGTACCCAAACAACTTAAAAACAGCATACTACAGTGACACAGCCACTTCAATGTTTATAGCAGCTCAATTCACAATAGCTAAACTATGGAACCAACCTAGATGCCCTTCGATAGATGAATGGATAAAGAAACTGTGGTGTATATACACAGTGGAATATTACTCAGTATTAAAAGAGAATAAAGTTATGGCATTGGAGTTACATGGGTGGAGTTGGTGAATATCATGCTAAGTGAAGTAAGCCAATCCCCAAAACCAAAAGCCAAATGTTCTCTCTGATAAGTGGATGCTGATCCATAATGGGGGAGGGGGCATGGGAAGAATGGAGGAACTTTGGTCAAAGGGGAGGGAAGGATGGAGAGAGGGCACGGGAAGAGGAAAGATGGTGGAATGAGATTGACATCATTGCCCTAGGTACATGTATGACTGCACATATGGTGCGACTCTACATTGTGTACAACCAGAGAAATGAAAAGTTGTGTTCCATTTGCGTACAATGAATCAAAATGCATTCTACTGTCATGTATACCTAATTAGAATAAATAAATTTTTAAACATAAAATAATAAAAATTTTTAAAGTAGTTAAAAAATATGCATCCTGGGGCTAGGGTTGTGGCTCAGTGGTAAAGCGCTTACCTCGCATGTGTGAGGCACTGGGTTCAATCCTCAGCACCACATACAAATAAATAAAAAATAAAGACATTGTGTCCATCTACAACTAAAAAACAAAAACAAAAAAATTAAAAAAAAATATGCATCCTTATCAGAGCCTACTTTTTAAAAATATATCTCCTGTAAATAACATAAATTGAGTATTTTGTTGGTTGGTTGAATTTTTTAAAAGTTCTGGTTATAGAGCTTTTTTTCATATTTAATTTATTTATTTGTTCTATTTAGGCTTACATGATAACAGAGTGCAATTTGATTCATTGTACACAGATGGAGGATAACATTTCATTTCTCTGGTTGTAAGTGATATAGAATCACAACACACATGCAGTCATACATAAAGCTAGGGCTATGATGACCATCATATTCCACCACCTTTACTGTCCTCATGCCCCCTCTCCCCTTACAGAGTTCCTCCATTGTTCCCATGTCCTTCTCCCCATTATGGATCAGCATCCACTTATCAACAAGCACATTCGGCATTTGGTTTTCTGAGATTGGCTCGCTTCACTTACCATGATATTCTCCAACTCCATCCATTTACCTGCAAATGCCATAATTTTATTCTCTTTTATTGCTGAGAAATATTCCATTGTATATATATACCACAGTTTCTTTATCCATTTATCTATTGAAGGGCATCTAGGTTGGTTCCACAGTTTAGCTATTGTGAATTGAGCTGCTATCAACATTGAAGTGGCTGCAGCACTGTAGTTTGCTGTTTTTAAGTCTTCTGGGTATAGACCTAGGAGTGGGATAGCAGGCTCAAATGGTGGTTCCATTCCAAGTTTTCTAAGGAATCTCCATACTGCTTTCCAGATTGGTTGTACCAATTTGCAGTTCCACCAGCAACGTATGAGCGTGCAGAGCCTACTTTAAATACTGAATTACTTTCAATAAAGCAGTGTATCTGTTCCAACATAGCTCCAGCTCACTCCCTTCCCATGCTGCTGTTGTCACAGATGTGTTATCCTTCAGCCTGTGGACCTTTCTTGTAGCACAGGTCTGCCAGCACAATCTCTTCATGCCATGTTTATCTTGAAATATCTTTATTTTGCTTTTGTTTTTGAAGAATACTTTTGTTGGCTATAAAATTCTTGGTTTACAGTATTTTTATACTTTGAAAATGTTTATCCAACATATTTTGACCTCCACTTTTTATGAGAATTCAGCCCTTCACTGTATCGTAGTTACACTCTATGTGATTGTTGTTATTCTTTTGTTGCTTTCAAGATTTTTTTATTTTCTTTAGCTTTGAGGGGTTAGAGTATGATGGATGGAGATGTGCTTTTCTCTGTTTACCTACAGGGATGCATTGAGCATCTTGGGATCTTAGGGAGAACCCTCAGGAGCCAGTTTAAAAAATAAATAAATAAATTTGAGCAGAGACAGCAATTTCACATCATGGGAAGACAAATTTTGCAGCTTTATTTCAAACAATTGAATTGTCTATAAAAACAAATAAAAAACCAAAAAATCAATTTCCAGAAAAACAACAACAAAAAATCCAGACTTTTTATCGGATTAAGTTAATGTTTTCATCAAATTTGGAAAGTTCAGTGATTACTTTTTCTAATATTTTTTCTGCCTCTTTCTCTGTCCTTCTGAAACTCCAAATACATATATGCTGCAATGCTTCATATTGTACCATAGATTTCTCAGTCTCTGTTTTTCTTCCATCTTTTTTTCTGGTTTGTTTTTTTTTTTTAGATCTATATTCAAGTTCACTGATTCTTTCCTTTGGTTTTACAAATCTGCTATTGAAGCCATTTAGTTGAATTTTCATTCTAGTTAGTGCATCTTTTAGGTTCAGAGTCTCCACTTGATTCTTTTTAGTTTCTTTTTTTAAGTGAGGTAACTTTTTTATAGCTTTATTTTATTCATTTATTTTTTATGTGGTGCTGAGAATTGAACCCAGGGCCTCACACATGCTAGGCAAGCACTCTGCCACTGAGTCACAACCCCAGCCCTTTTAGTTCCAATTTTTGTGCTGATGTCTATGACTGGTCATGCATTATTAGTATATTTTCTTTTATTTGTTTAAATAAATATTCTTTCAATTCTTTGAATATATATTTTAAAAACTGCTCATTTTTAAAATGTCTTTGCTCAACCCACTGTCTATGCATACTTGAAATCAGATTTTTCTTACTTCATTTTTTTCTGAGTATAGGTAACACTTTACTGCTTCTCTGCAGGTCTAGTAATTTTGGGTTTAAGCCTGGATATTATAGATAACAGACTAGCAAATCTGGACTTTTGTTTTATTTTTTTCTGGTAATTGCTTTTTTTGATTTTATAAGTAATGTAATTGTTTGGACTAAAGCTACAAAATCTTTCTCCCCTATCATGTGAAATTGCTGGTGTTTATGCTCAGATTTTTTTTTTAAACTTGACTCCCTAGAGTTCTCCCCTTGCCTGCATAGTTTAGTGGTCAGCCAATATTTAATGCAGAGGGTGTGCTTATACACATAAAGCCAGTAAGACTTCCACTTTCTGCCCCAGAGAATATTGGCAAGCCTCCCAGTCTTTCACTTTTCACCAGGCTCTCTGATATCTCCTGTGCACACATGTAATGTTGTTGTATTAGCAGTCACACAGGGATGTGCAGAGAATTCGTTATTTCAGCTCTTCTATGCTTCTTTGGCTTCCAAACATCTCCCCCCTTAAATTTCTAGCAGTTTTCCCACCAGCTTTAAACCAAACCTACCATTTTTTTTTTCCAGTAAAGCTGCAGAGTTTCCCTGCAGAGCTGTGAGTGATAGATTGCCCACTACCCCCGCCTGCCTCAGACAAGCTCACAAATTCACTGTTCTGTGGAAGGAAATCACCCATCCTTTCTGTACTGCCATTGCTAGAAATGGAGTGTGAGATATGCTTTTCCTGATATAGCCTTCATGCACTGTCCCCATGATTTTCTGTGGTTCTTTTTTTTTTTTTTTTTTGGTACCAAGGATTGAACTCAGGGGTACTCGACCACTGAGCCACATCCCCAGCCCTATTTTGTGTTTTATGTAGAGACAGGGTCTCACTGAGTTGCTTAGCGCCTCACCATTGCTGAGGCTGGCTTTGAACTCGCGATTCTCCTGTCTCAGCCTCCCAAAGTGCTAGGATTATAGGCTTGCGCCACCACGCCCGGCTTTCTGTGGTTCTAACCCAAGGAACATCCTCTCTACTAGGGAGTTTTGTTGAACTAGTTACTGGAAACTTTCTTCATCCTTTAGATATAAGTTCACATCTGTTGGGCGTTCACCAAAAGTATCTGTGAGTCTTAAAGACTCAGGCTGTGACTCCTCCCAGTACTGTAGTGGATTCTTGAGGCTTATGCCAGAGCTTTTTCTGGTAATTCTTATTCTTCAACATGCATTTTGGCAAAGGTTACAGGACATAGTCAACAAAAAGTTCCAATGGAAGTGTGAGTCAGAGAAGAATGAGAAGAGCACCAAGAAGAAGCACTTCCAGGGGAAAATCTATGCGTAAGTACATGGAAAGCTCAAGACCGGAGTATGCCTATGGGCCTCCCAGCACTGGTCCTACTCTGGAGCCTCAAGTCCCACAGCAGAACCTTTTTCTTCTTAGTAGTTCTTTCTTTGCCTTCACCTTTTATAATGGTCAGAAAGTGTTCCCATACATTTAGAATCATACTACCTTTGCATTTTTATAGACCTCACTTTAAAACTGACTTGAGATTGTGGTTTTCATTGCATGAAGATTTTTATCCATAATTCAGTGTGATATATATTCCTGTAATTAGAGGAATTTCAGGTTTCACATCCTATTGTGTCCATTTTGTTATAGTTTTTATTCTATTATCTTTATCTCAGCTATATTTTCAAGCATATTCATTTTAAATTATCTATCTATCTATCTATCTACCTATCTATCTATCTCTCTATAGTGTGGATTGAACTTAGGGATGGTTTACCACTGAGCTATGTCTCCAGTCTGCTCCCTTCCCTTTTTTTAAAGATATGCTCTTACTAAGTCAGTGAGGCTAGACGTGAACTTGCAATCTCCTTGCTTCAACCTCCTAAGTCACTGGGATTATAGGCATTACCACTGTACCCAGCAGTTTTAAATTATTTACAACATCTTTGCATTTATTTGTTCAATCTCTACATTATCTGTAATTATGTTGTGTTTACATGTGTCGACTGAGAGGCCACATCATTTACTAAAGCCATTTGGAACACACTGTTGAGAGGGCACTTGCATTGCAAAGATATTCAGGGCCCTCTCCTGTATAGGCTGGGCTGATGGTAGGAGAGGTAGTCACTGAATTGGCATCCTTAATATTTGTCATGCTTAGTAAGGCCTTCACATTAAAGAGGCCTTTGGTGATTAAATATCACCAAAGGCCACGATTCGTGTATTGACTGGCAAGGTTTGAAAAGCAGCCAAGAGGTCTTGATCTGTAAGGAGTTATGGAGACGGCAAATACAATGTAGGGCCCCTGATGGCAGGTCACTCTATGGTGCTACTTAATATTAGCTGCTAGAAGCCAGGAATAGAGGAGCAGAAGTTTGAGTGCCGTTAGCCCAATAAAAATCAAGATCACTTTCTCAGTTATTAGAAGTAAGCCAATTTTCTGATCTGAAACCTATTGATTCAAGGGGTAGCCAGATCCCCAAAACAAAAGACTCATAAGCATACATTGCAATAATTTCTCTATTCCTTCACTAAAGACACCTTCAGTCATTCACTCGTGTGGGTACACTGGGGAAACAGGGATATCAGGTTGGATACCAGATTTGAGTAGCTGTTCATACATGGAGACATCATCTCAACAGCTCACCTGGTGGAGTTGGGGCCAGTGGGGGCCAGGTAAATAAATGAAATTCTGACTGAAATATTACTTACATTGGAGCAACTGACCCACTCAGTGGTCATTTCCATGATCTCTGTGTGTACAGTTGGTATCAGCATTCCTGACATTTGATCCTTGGTGTATGACATAAGAGCTACCACAATGGGAAAGGCCAAGGAGATACTTCTGAAACAGCCTCCCCCAACCAAAATAGTACATTTAAAGATGTACATTCCATTTCACAGAGATGGCAGATACTAGCGCTACCATTGAAAATAGAAAAGATACCAAGGTAGTAGTCTTTATTATACATTATTTAATTAACCAGCCTGGCACTTCTACACAAACAAGATCAATCTGCTTCCTAACTTGCAGATAGCCATTCTTTTTGTTATATCCTTACCTGGTAGAAAGCAGAGAGTAAAAGGATCCCCTGTGCCTCTTCTTATAAGAGGCTTGATCTCATTTGTGAAGCTTTATTACAATTATCTCCCCAAAATCCCACCCCATCATCACAGGGAGGTTAAGATTTCACCATGTGAATATGGGGAGGAAGGGTGGACAGCATTCAGTCTATAACACCTACATCTAAGCCATACATCTACCAGGCCCCTTGGTATTGGAGGTATCAGCAGTGGGAAAAGATACAGTGGTAATATATAGCAATCCTCTATGGAAGAATTACTGCACAGGCCTCAGAGGTTCTGGAGAAAGATTATACCATTGGTAGCAGAGAATTATATGCTTTTTGTAAGGTCATGGCATGACCTGGGGTCCTAATAGAGATAGAATGATTTTTTTGTTGTTGTTTTTGTTAGTTTTGTTTTGTTTTAGAGCACGATGACTGGGCAGCTGGAGACCCTATTATGATCTGAGTCTATCAGATGTATCAAGCATAAAGTTGGATAGACCCTGGCATGGTCTATTGTAAGCTGGAAATATTGCAGCTTTAAGCCTACATAAGGCCAAAGGGCACATGTGTGAATAGGTTGCCTACAATTTCACATCACTCTCTAGGATGGCTCCATCTCTCAGCTCATGCCTGTGGCTACAAGGAAGATCTCATATGATCAGTTGAGAAAGGAGGAAAAAGACTGAACTTGGTGTACATCTGGGATGACATGGTATGAGGAAGCAAGCTAAAAACAGGCAGTGCTGTGTTACATCCATATTCAGGGGTGACCTTGACAGGTGGTGAAAAAGAAAATTTTCCCAGTAGGTAGAGCTGCAAGTGGTAGCCCTAGTCATTTACAATGAATAGAGGAAGTAGCCTGAGGTAAGAATATATGTATATATTGATGGATTGTGTCCAGTGGCCTGGCTGATTGGTTAGAGTCCTGGAAGGAAACCAAATGGAAGCTCAGAAATTGTGTGGGTAGAGGCTTGTGGATTGACGCATGGGAGCGGGAACAGCATGTGAAGATTTTTGTATCATGTTTAAACACCCACCAGAAAGCATTCACCATTGAATAACAAACAAAATGACTTAGATAGTTGACACTAGCCAAACCTTCAACATTGCCACCCCAAAACTGGAATCGAGTGCATGAACACAGTTGCCATGGCAGAGATGGAGGCATCTGTCCAGGGAAACCATTTTACAGCAAAGAATTTGTGGGCATGGGTCCGTGGCCATGGACTACACCATGCAGGCTACAGCACACAGTGGCAGGTGGCCTCCTAGTCATAGCAATGGAAGACTGACAGCATGGCTGAAATCACAGCATGGATTCCCACTTGCAGAGGCCAATCTAACCACCACTTCTGAGTGCACTAACTGGCAGCAGCCATTAATATGTAACCTCTGACAATGTACTATTCTTAGAGGAGACCAACAAGTTACTTCATGGAAGGAGCCAGAGCTTTCCTCCCAGGGCTACCTCCCAGGATTATGGATTTGCTTTTCCTGCCTGTAGCGTTTTAGTTAGCTCCACAGTTTGTAGGTTTACAGAATGCCTGGCACACAGTATGAAATCCCACACAGCACAGCTATCTAGAAGGCCCATTTCAAAGCAAAGGATATGTAGGAAGAGGTTCTTGACCATGGAATGCACCAATTATACCAACATTGCACCCCACTGTGAATATCAGTCTCCCAGAACACAGGAAAGAAATAAAAACTGAAATAGCATCTGACAGGCAGAGCTCTTCAAGGATACAAGCCATTCCTTAGATTGGAGTGTATGCACTAAACCAGAGACCTGTATAGAGTGCTGTGTTCCCAACTGGAAGAATTCTTGAGTCTGGGAACCAAAGAGTGGCTCCATTTGCCATCACATTCAATGACCCATTGACAAACTTTGTGCTTCCTATCCTTACAACTCTGAGCACTAAAAGGTCAGAGGTTTGGGTCTCTAAAGGAGCTGCTGTCTTGCCAGAGGATAGAGTAAATATCCTCTTGATCAAATTATGGATGTTTCCAGGACAAATAAGTCAAGATCCAGCAGGACTCTGATGTCTAAGATCCAGCAGGAAAAAAGAATTATCATTTAGGAAGGAGTAATTGACTCTGACCAGCAGGTGTTCAGGCTATTCTTACTCAGAGAGAAGAAAGTGTGTAGACACCTGTTGACCCACTTGAGCACTTCCTGGTATTGTTTTGTCTAATTTCCACCATGAATGGACATATGCAATGAACCTGGCCTGAGAAGTCTCAAACTCTTCAGTGATGAAGGCTTTAGCCACACCAGCTACCAATATCTACCAAAAAGTTAGCTGAGAATAAGGACAACAGAATAAAGACTGAAGAAGAGAGAGGATGCATATCGGTTGCAGCTTCTCAACCAACTGCAGCAACAGAGACTATCATGATCCCACTAATCTCTAATTTCTAAGTTTTCTCTGAAAAAGTCCCATAGTTGCTCCCTGAACCTACCTAGAGTACCTATGAGAGACAGGGTGGTCAGTGGTAGCCATGGAGACACACTGTTCAGATCTTTCTAGATGACTTATTCTGGGAATCACAGTTGATTGACAACTTTTAGTCTCTTTTAGTTGTCTGCTGCCAGACAATGACATAGTATGGTGGATCATAGGACAGGTAGTCCATTTTAGCCCAATGCCACACACTCCAGCAGATAACCTTTGTTAAGGAACTGCTCCCCAGCTTTATCAAGACTTTCTTAAAATTCTGTTGCATTCTGAGATTCTACCTACATTAACTTTTCTTCCTTCCTTCCCTTCACAGGTGTCAAACCTGCACTGCAACCTGAAGGATGTGTCTACCTCCTCAAGTTCCTTCCTTCATCGACACTTCCCCACAATAATGGCCTCTAAAAATCCACTCATATACTGTTTATGAGAGATATACTTGAAGTGTAAAGACGTGAAAATGTGAAACCAAAGAATGGAAAAATTATACCATACAAACACTAATTATAAGAAAGCTGATGTGGCTTTTTAATACTAGGCAAAATGAAATTCAAGTTAAAAGACAACACAGGAATGAAGAGGGACATTCCCTAATGATAAAAATAGCCAATTCATTAAGAAGACAAAAGCAAAACTCTAAAATCAATACAATCAAATTAAAACCTAAACAAATCTACAGTCATGGGTAGAGATTTTAACAATCTTTTTTGGGGGGTGAGTGGGTACCGGGTATTGAACTCAGGGGCACTCGACCACTGAGCCACATCCCCAGCTCTATTTTGTGTTTTATTTAGAGATAGGGTCTCACTGAGTTGCTTAGCGCCTCGCTGTTGCTGTTAACACCCCTCTTTTGGTAATTGAAAGATAAAGTAGATTGAAAATCAACAACTCTACAGAACTGCCATTTGAAAACCACCAACTGTTGGCCCAGACTGACCATTCTGTGTTTGTTCTCATGGCCGGTTTTGCACTTCAGAAGCAGAGTTGAGGAGCCGCCATCGAGAGCACACGAAACACAAGGCTGGAAATAGTTACATTCTAGTTTGTTACAGGACAAGTTTGCTGACTTCTGGTATAAAAGATTTGAAAAGCCCAGTCAACCAACTAAACCTCGTTGATAATTTATAAAACTCTCACCCACTAATTATGTAGTTCACTTTCTTTTCTAGTATCCATGAAACAATGTGTTGAGCAATATAAACCAAGTCTCAGTACATTTCAAGTGATTGTACATATGTTGTCTCACTGTAACACGGTTAAGTTAGTAACCGATAATAAAAATATCTACTAAAATCTTCAAATATTTAATACTTTAGTAAAGCATTGTCTAAGTAACCCAGGGGTCAAAGAGAAAATCATAAAGAAATGAGAAGATATTTTTGAACTGAATGGAAATGAGAGCACAACGTCAAAATTTGTGGGATGCAGCTTTGGAAATCCTTAGAAATAAATTTGTAGCATAAAATATTTAAAGTAAAAACAAGTATAAAATCAATGATCTAGCTGGGCACAGTGGTGCATGCCTGTAATCCCAGTACTTTGAGAGGCTGAGACAGGAGAATTGCAAGTTCAAAGCCAGTCTCAGCAATGGTGAGGCGCTAAGCAACTCAGTGAGACCCTGTCTTTACATAAAACACAAAATCGGGCTGGGGATGTGGCTCAGTGGTAGAGTACCCCTGAGTTCAATCGCCGGTACCAAGAAAAAGAAAGAAAGAAAAAAAAATCAATGATCTAAACTTGGCCCTAAAAACTAGAAAAAGAAGAGCAAATTAAACCAAAGAAGTAGAATATAAAAAACATAAAGATAACAATGGAAACTGGTGAAACAATAAGCATACAAATAATTGACAAAATCAATAAAGCCAAAAGTTGCTTCACTGAGAAACAGATAAACTCAGAGCAAGATGTATCAAGACTAAAGAAAGCAAGTTAACAATATTTGGAATGACAGAAGACATCACTACAGTTCCTATAGACATTAAAAGGATAATAAAAAATTATAAGAAAATGTTAGTGCCAATAAATTTGGTAATTTAGATGAAATAGACATATCTATTGAAAGATATAACTTATCAAAGCTAACACAAGATGAAATACAAAATATGAATAGCTGCATATGTATTAAAGGAATTGAATTCATAATAACCTTTACAGAAAGAAATCTCCAGATTGCATGGTTTTATTGGGTATGTCTATTCAACATTTAAGCAAGAAATAATATCAACCTTGTATCAAATGTTAGAATGGAGATGGGAGGAAGAAACCTTTCCCTTTTGGAATAATCAGCATTACCAAAAACTGATAAGGATAATAAAGAAAAAAATTACAGACCAATATCCCTCATAACCTAAATGCAAAAATTCTTACCAACACTGCAATGTGAATCAAGCAATATATAAAAAGGATAATACTTAAAGACCAAGTGGGAGATTGTTGCAGAAAGTCAAAGTTGATTTAATATTAGGAAATCAATAAAAGTTAGCATATTAACAGAGTTCAGTAGAAAAATCATGATTAGCTCAACAAAGGCAAAAAAAAAAAAAAAAAAAAAAAAAAAAAAAAAAGCATTTGACCAAAATCCAGCATTCATTCATGACAAAAGTAAAAGCTCTCAACAAAGTAGGCATAAAATGAAACTTCCTCAACCTGATAAAGGCTATCTACAAAATAATTACAGGTAACATGATATAATGAAAGTAAAATATCAAATGCCTTTCCCCCTAGGACCAGTAACAAGGTAAGGATATCTGTTCAAAGAAGCCACTCACAGTTTTGTACTGGATCTCCCAGGCAGGAAATAAAGAAAGATAAAAAAATATATCTGACACCTGTCATCCCAGCTACAAGATCAAAGTCAGCCTGGGCTACTTTAGTGTGACCCTTGTCTCAAAATAAAAAACCGAAAGTGCCAAGGATGGAGCTCAGTGGTAGAGTGTTTGCTTAGCATGTGCAAGCCCCTGGGTTGAATCCCAAACAAACAAGAAACAAGAAAAGTGGAAAGATTGCTAAAGAAGAAGTAAAATTGTCTTTATTCACAGATAAAGTAGTTTTATGTATAGATAATCAAATTTCAAAGGAACTGCTCGCAAACTATTAAAACTAATACAGAAATTTAGCAATGTCATAAGATACAAAGTCAGTTTATAAAAACCAATTGTATATCGATATAAGAAGAATAAAAATGGAAAATGAAATATAAATATTTTAATTTCAGGTAGGAAATTAAAATTGTAATTTCAGGTACAGCTTATTATAAAGCATAAAATTCTGAGGAACGCATTTATTATAAGAAATGGAAAACTTTTAGCTGGGCGCGGGGGCTCAAGCCTGTAATCCCAGCACTTAGGGAGGCTGAGACAGGAGAATCGCGAGTTCAAAGCCAGCCTCAGCAATGGCGAGGCGCTAAGCAAGCAATTCAGTGAGACCCTGTCTCTACATAAAACACATAATAGGGCTGGGGATGTGGCTCAGTGGTCGAGTGCCCCTGAGTTCAATCCTCAGTAACAAAAAAGAAAGAAAGAAAGAAATGGAAGACTTTTAGCTGAGTCCCTTGGCATATGCCTATAATCCCAGTGGCTTGGGGGGCGGTGGGGGCTGAGGCAAGACGATCACACGTTCAAGGCCAGTCCTAGCAATTTAATGAGATGGATACTCTAAATAAATATATAAAAAGGCTTGGGATGTGGCTCAGTGGTTAAGTGCCCCTGGGTTCAACCCCTGGTACATACAAACAAAGAAAAAAATCATTGAAATGGAGAAAACAAAGAATTGAAAAGATGTGTGATATTAATGGATATGAAGAGTAATATGTTTGTAATGTCATTTCTCCCTGATATAATCTAGAGATTCAAGGTAATTCCTTGATAGAAATTCCAGTAGATATTTTTTCTGGTAGGAATTGTCAACACTGTAATTTAGCCCAAAATACAAAGTTTAGAATAGTGAAAACTATTTAGGAAAAAATAACATTGGAGAAAGTAAGAGAACTGATATTGACATAAGGGTGGACAGATCAATGGAGGAGCCTAGAGTCTAGATATAAATCCATATCTGTATCGTTCCTTGGCTTTCTATAAAGACAGCACAGCAATTCATAGGAAAAAGGAAAAACTTTTTCACAAATGATGCTGACACAACTTTACAGCAAAAATGAACCTCAACTCCTCACACTATGCCCAAGAATTGATTTGAGATAGATCATAGACCTACATTTAAGAGCTAACCTTATAAAGTCTCTTGAATAAAAAACAAGAGACTATCTTTGGGAACTTGAGACAAAGATTTTTATAGACAGAACACAATAAACAGTATCTATTAAGAAGAGAATTTATAAATCAGACTTCAACAACATCAAAAACTTCTACTCAGACTTTCTTCCCATCTGAGGCATATTTATTTATTTTTCTGACAAAATATTTATAATTAAAATTTTTTTTTGGTACCAGGTATTGAACTCAGGGGTACTTGACCACTGAGCCACATCTCCAGCCCTATTTTGTGTTTTATGTAGAGACAGGGTCTCACTGAGTTGCTTAGCACCTCACCGTTGCTGAGGCTGGCTTTGAACTCACAATTCCCCTGTCTCAGCCTCCCAAAGTGCTGGGATTATAGGCTTACACCACTGTGCCCAGCTTAAAAATCAGAATATTTAAATAACTCCTTAGTACCAATGATTAGACAAACCAACAGCAATATAAACATTGACCAGAGATGAGTATTCACTTCACAAAGAAGACAAATTATGTGCATGCACATGAAAATAGGCTCCATATGACTGGCTATCAGAGAAATGCCAATTACAACCACAGTGAGAATCTACCTCTGCCATGTCTATAAGCCCCGTTGGGCAATGGCAATGGAGTAGGTTGCGGGAAAGCCAAAGAAAGGGCCGAGACAGCATGGGAGACAGGATTTCCTGGGGGAAAGCTTACAAGAGATCAGTGACTGCTCCAAGAAGAGTTCAGTGGTGATGGGCTGGACAGACAGCACTTCCGTGCCTCCCAGTGCTTCACCAAGCAGCATCCCCTTTCCCTCATGCCATTTTTTCCAGTGGTGGCTGGTTGGAAGAGTGATATGTATCCTTGTCCTCAGTTTGTCTCCACTCAGAGAAGGGTTTTATATGTTATGCTGCAGCAGCAGTGACATCATCAGCATAAGCTTGCTTAGTTAGGCTTCTCTGACCAGAATCCCAAGAGTAACTGTCCTGGTGTACATGCAAGACAAGTAGCTTTCTACAGATAACACTAACCTGCCCTCGTTCCCAGTGTGCATAAGATAAAGCTGATGTACTTCAAGATAATATATATCTTGACTTTTCCACCTGGGCTTGCTCCTATTGTTCTCCTAACTTGATTGGGTTTCAGGGAACAGAAAAAAGGATTCCAGGACACGATGTTTTATTGCCCCCTTTTAAAAATGTACATTACAACTTCACACTGACTAGAAGGGTTAAAATTGTAAAAATTAACACCACCAAATATTTATGAGGATATACATGGCTAGTATAATCCTTTTAAAAAACTGCTTGGCTTTGTCTCATCAAATTAAACATATACCTCTCCTACACCCTGTAATTCCATTCCTAAGTATTTACCCAGAGAAATGAAAGCATATGCCTGCAAAAGCACTTGTGCAAGAATAGTCACAGCTGCTTTAGTCATGATCAACAAAATCTGGAAACAACTGTCTACCAACAGAGTAGACAAGTTGTGACACATTCATAAATGTAATCGACTCAGCAACACAAAGAAGTGAATCATTGAAACCTGTGATAAAATGAAGCTCAAAAATGAGAAGGCACACAAAGAAGTCAGGTGTAAAATTGTATATACTGTATCATCTATTTATATGAAGTCCAAACTAATCTATATTAATAAAAACCCAAACACCAGTTATCCCCCAAAAGGGGTGAAAGACTGCCTGGAAAGGGGCTCTAGGGAACATTTTGGGGTGATGGTAATATACATCTTGATTCAGGTTTGGATTAAATGAATATATACGTTTGTCCAAAATTCATCATACCACCTAAGATCTGTGCATTTCACTACTTATAAATCATTAATTCTTAGAATGAAAAGAAACAAGAAAATATTGAGTACCTGCTATAGATCAGGCATTGTTCCAGGTGCTAGGATAGAGCTGGTGCAAACTGATGAAAACAATCCTGCCCTTGTGGAGGTTAACTCTAGATTATGCATCAGATGTACATGTAAAATTCTGGTATGATAAATTGAACTACCGCCATCACAGGTCTCCCCGTGACACGAAAAGAGATTCAGGATGTCCTGCCTCCTCCCTACTCCCCATGGGCTACCTGTGTGCAGGAGTGTTTCACATGTGGAGACAGCCCAGCCCAGCTGTTTGGGAAGTGGTGTGTTGGCACTTGGGATTCCCCACAGGAATGCTCACTGAATGAACTGAAAACAAGTTCTGGTAGAAAACCTTCTGGGGCCATGTTTCATTTCTGTGTAAAGCAGGATTCATCTGATTACATGACTCGATGGGATTCAGGGTGTTTGGCTTGATTTCGGCAGATGCTTTTGGGGAGATAGCTATGACACTGCCCCAGCACCTGTGATTTTAATCTGCAGAGGCTGGTTCCTATGCTGACCTATTAAGGATGTGCTTTAGAAAGCAGTTAGTAAACTCCAAAAGGTACAGGGAGGAACAGGTCCCCTACTAAGACAGGAGTTCAAGCCTAAGGAGCATCCTGGGCAACTCCAGATAGCCTAAGGGCTGTAGGTCTTTGTGGGGCTGCTAAACTCCTTGTTTTCCCTTTGGAGTAGCTGGGTCCAAACCTGACTTTGGCTGATGAGTCATTAGACCTGGGAAGGTAAGAAATTGTTGTGAACTTTCATTGACACAATGGAGAATTCCTTGTCTTGGTGCACTTTCTTAGGACACAAGCAAGAACTCCAGAGTATGGGCAAAATTCATGACTAAGGTGGCTCTTAGAAGTTTAAAGAAAGTGATGGCCAATACTGAGAAAAATAGACTTTCCTGAGTTGCCCAGGCAGATGGCAGAGGAAGAAATGAAAAAACTTGAGGAGGGAAAATAATGCTGTAATCAATAGTTTATGTGAGGGCAGAAAATCCATCTGAGGATTGTATTGCATAGGAGAGCCCAGAAGACACAGCACTGACCAGGGCCATCAGGGATATTCTGGTGATACTCAGTGGTGGAAGGGGAAAGTTGAGCCCATGGATAGCATTGGGACAATGGAGCTCTGAAGGCACAGAGGCCAGGTGGTAAGATTTAATCACTAGAAGCTAGGGGTCTGCAATTACCAGTGTCAGAAGGCAACTGAAGACACTTGAGCACAAAATCTTGTGGAGATAGCCAATGTAATATTGGCTCAGTAGATGGGAAGCCAGGAGTGCTGTTTAATGTAATCAAGAAGGTAAGGTAATCAATAAGGAAGATCTTTCTCCTCCTGGAATAAGTTGCCTCAATAAAAGGTCATGATCACTTGCTCAGTTACTAACTCTGAGCCAATTTTCTGACCTGAAACCCGTTGACTAAAGAGAAGACCAGTTCCTAAGAGGAGGTCCTGGCTTCACCATGGCAAGTGCTCACTGTACTCATTCTCTCTGTTCATCCTCAAATGGGCCTATGGCTATTTACTTGGGTGACTATATACAGGGAAAGAAGAATACCAAGACATTTCTAGAAGTATCGAACAGAGAGTCTGACTTGGTATTGTCACCTAGAGACCAAAAATGTCCCCATAGTTCTCTAATGAATGGGAATATTACAAGTTTGGCTTACTGTTTACAGGTCCCAGGGACCCATATTTGGTGTTTGGGGTAAGCTTCACATGGAACCACTGGCCTGTGGGTAAAAGCTAGCAATAGTGGGAAAGACCAAGTAGAAACCTCTGACATCCTGGACAAAATAGTAAATGCAAAAACATTGCATCCAAACTTTTTTGTTTGTTTTCAGGGGTTGAGAGGTGGGAAGGTGCTGATGGTGGAAACTGGTGCCACCATGGAAGATCTAAAGGATGATAGGATGGTGTTTTTCATTGTCTCTCTATCTAATTCAACAGTCTGACCCTGTGGACACAGACTAGTTCATAGAGAATGTCTGCAGACAACCACAAGTATATTTAGCCATTTAGCACTAACCCTATTATAATCCTGTGTCAGACATAGTTGGCCATAGTATCTTGCTACAGTATTTAATAATGTCTCAGGTATATGGTATGTGATTTGGCCTTCTTTCTATTCCAATTAAAATGGAGGATTAGAGATAATTTGCATTTACATGGGACAGATTTAGTTTTGTCTAAAAGCAAAAATGATCCCTCTTACTATTGCTCCCAATGACCCATATAGGGACTTTGTGTTTTACATTCTCACAACTCTGGTCTTTGCAGGATTAGAGCTTCTAGTCTGCAAAGAGGGATTTATTACATGTCCTGTTGAACTATAAGTTGTCATTGCCACCTGGGTACTTTGGACTCCTGTTATCCAAAGACCAGCAAGAGAAAAATTGGTGTTTTGATTTTGCCATTTTAAAAAGAATAATTATTCCTGGTCAGCAAGAGGAGGGCTTACTTTCACAGGGTGGCAACCGGAATGGGGGTGAGGCTCAGGGAAACCAGTTGGGCACCTTTTAGTATTCTATTCCCAGTTGTACTGGAGAACCAGACCAGTTAGGAAAGAAAGTTTAGAGTCAAACCACTGAGTGAGCCATCAAGACCTACTGAAGTGACATTGTGGGTGAGGAGAAATTAGAATGGGTAGTGGAGAGTGGAGATAATGACTGACCACAGAGACTGGAGTTCACCCAATTAACCTCTCTTAAGTTTCCCTCCAGAAAGAGAAGCCCACAGGAACTAGATGGGAGCTGTTTACCAAACACATGTGGAGAAATGGATCTAGGTGGCACCAGAATGGATGTGGTAGCCGTGGAGGTATTCCACTCAGATCTCTCTTCAAGATAACTGCTGCAAGGGGAGTAGATCAGGGCAGCCGGAGGTTTCCCACTTGGATCTAATACAGCATTCATGCTGAGGCCATACCTGCTCAATTTGGAGACCTCTAATGGGAAATCGTTGCTGTGGGGTTTCCCATTTCCCTGACTGATACCAAGAGAGTTTCCCTGAAATTGAAATCTCCTGCCCAGTTCTCCATCTTCCCCCCCACCGCTTTCCTTGTCAACTCTCATCCCTTCGCAGTAGTTTGAAGTCTTTCTGTCTACTCAGAAAGACTACCCATGCCCTAGACCCTGCACAAACATTTCCTGTATGGTTATTTTATTCTGATTGGCATCTTCTTCCAAAGTAGCACAGGAGGCCTCAGAAAATGTTATATGACAATCCTCCACTAAAAAGCAATAGTAAACAAAAATCCTGCACTGCTGTGTGGAAAAGTGAATGGACAGGACTTTCAGATATCCATTTCTGGACATTTTCAGAAATGCAAGGAAACAAATAACTGTCAAGGAGAAAATCTTTAGTGTGAAGCTATTTTCACGGGTCTCCATAATTCCAAGTTCTATTAACTTGTGTGAAAGCTCTTCCACGTATCAAATCAAATTCTTGTTTTCTGCCATGATTCAAAAGTTTCCCTGCTGAGTGGCAGAGGATAGTAATTGAACTTGTGGTTCTGAATCTGGATTGGATGAGCGTTGGCCCACATCACATCTCTCTCCAGTCTCTCTGGATCCACTAAGATCGTCAGTGACCTTGACTTCCATAGGAAAAAGCATTAACACATCGTGCTTTATAGCTTGCCTTGCTGGACAGAGGCAAACCTCCTATCACTCACTTGCTTCAGTTGTTCATCCACCAAGTGAAGGTGAGTCTCTGTTAGGAGCAGCATTCCTTCTCTTCAAGGAAAATAGATAAAAACAAATCAAGAGTAATTAACTCCTTGCTGGCTGTTTGACATGTCCTTCCTTTCATCTGTCACCACCAGCCAGTACTTTCACAGATCCAGAAAAGCTTAGCATTTTTTATGGTTTGGACATAAGGATTCCTTCAAAGACTCATACGTTGAAAGCTTGGTCCCCAATGTGAGATGGACATGAGAATTTGGAAGCCAAGGGTGAAATGTTGTGATTCTGTGAAGTGTTCCCCAAAAGTTCATGTACTTAAAGATGTGGTCACCAATGCAGCAGTGTTCAGAGGTGTGGCAATCGGAAAGTGTTTGGATCATCAGGGCTCTGACCTCATTTGAAGGCATTATTGGGAACTGTCAGAGGTAGGATCTAGTAAAAGGAAGTAGGTCATTGGGAGCATGCCTTTGGGGATTATATCTTGTCCTTGATCTCTTCCTCTTTCTCTCCCTCCACCCCCACTCCTTTCCTCTCTCAGTCTCTCTCTCCCTCTCTCTCTCTCAGTCTCTCCCTCTCTCCCTCCCTCCCTCTCTGTCTCTCCTTCCCTCCCTCCCTTCCTCTCTTTCTCTCTTTGTCTCTCCCTCCCTCCCTCTCTCCCTCCTTCCCTCTCTCTCTCTGTCTCTCCTTCGCTCCCTCTCTTCCCCCTCCTCTTCCTCCCCTCCACCCCTTCTGTTTCCAGCTGCCTTTGCTATGCTGCTATGTCCCTCTGACATGATGCTCAGGCCCAAAGCAACGGAGCCAGCCAATCATGGATTGAAACCTCTGAAACCATGAACTAAAATAAATCTTTGCTCTTCTAAGTTATTTGTATCAGGTATTTCTTTGGTCACAGCAATGAAAAGATGACTAACACACAGAAATCTTTGGAAAGAAACATTCATTCATCCATTGGGAGAGTTTGTATGGAGCCCTAGATTAAGTTGCATTTCTCTACTGTCTACTGTCTTTTTTTAAAAGATGAACACAATACCTTCATTTTACTTATTTATTTTTGTGTGGTGCTAAGGATTGAACCCAGTGCCTCACACATGCTAGGGAAGTGCTCTACCACTGAGCCTCAACCTTAGCTATCTTTACTGTCTTTACCTTTGCCTAAGAGAGCTTAGGCAATAGCAATGGCTTTGCCTTGGTCATTTTATATACCTTATAATGATAGAAAATGCAAGGAGCTTACAATGCATTTGAAATACATTTTTTCATATAGTTTCCATCTTACCTGAAATCTGTGAAGGTCATCATTTGGGTTAAGTCATCCTATTAAAAGTCTCTAGGAATGGTAGCCATTTGGAAAATGTTTGTTGCATGGAATTGAATTGATGATAATTTCTGACTTCCTCCCTGGTCTATAAGTTCCTTTAAGGCAGAGGAAGTGTCTTTTGTCTCTGTATGTCTAGAGCCTATAACTGTGTTGTAGATATGGGATAATCAATAACTATTTGGTAAGTGAATGAGGCACAGGAGCCATAATCCATTAGCAAGGATGAATTTATTGGGGTATCCAGAAAGCAACATAGGAAAAGGAGAGCTGAGACTGTAAGGAATGAGTCCCAAGACCATTTTATTTAGTGGGAGGTGAGAGGAGGAGTAAAGGTTGGTTATTGTAGGAAGGCTAATACCCAGGAAAACCCAAGTACATGCACTGAGGCTTGGAAGAGTGTTCTGAGGACACTGGGCCACAAAGGTTGACACGTTGATGGCTGTGAGTGAACACAGTTGGTGCAAGGCCTGACCCCAACTGCTGCTGTGCCTTTGCTTCCACTCTGGGTTGGTGAGCTGGCATCAGCCTCAGCATGGCTGAATGGGATGGGAAACCTTCCCTAACTCTCCCTCCTGCTCCTGACTCTAGCTAAGCTTAATTGCCCATAGCATTAGCATCTCCATCCTCCCCCAGCCACTGTTCCCTTGCTCTGGGTCCTAGGCCTGATATTTTATGTGACATGGCTTACTCCAATAATGTTACTCTTTAAAGGTGGCAATGATAATTTGCAGTGGTATTTCTATAAAAATCAGCAACTGGTGTCTGTACCTGAAAACTTGTGAAATCCTTCATCCAATCACTCCTATCTGGTGGAGGTGTCCATGGGGTCAGTTCAGACCTCCACAAGGGAGCCTGTTGTTCCCTCTGAACAAGACAATATTAAAAGTTTTAGTGTATATTTGCTCTGTGGTAGGAACAGAGGGAGAAAGTGCCCATGTTCGGTATCATTGAATTCCACCATGAAAGGTACTAGGAATTTCTAGTTCTGAGTTTCAGATGTTAGAATAGTATTCTGTAAATGATCAAAAGCATCATAATTGTTCACATAATTAATTAATTAAAGAATCTAATGAACTGTGAGGCAAAGCAGATTTTAAGAAAGGCTGAAAAGGGCTGGGGCGGTGGCTCAGTGGTAGAGCACTTGCCTCGCATGCATGAGTCACTGGGTTCGATCCTCAGCACCACATAAAAATAAATAAAGAAAGATAT
Source organism: Geosciurus inauris (assembly GCA_004024805.1). Classification (NCBI taxonomy): domain Eukaryota; kingdom Metazoa; phylum Chordata; class Mammalia; order Rodentia; family Sciuridae; genus Geosciurus; species Geosciurus inauris. Next base: position 138,380 of record PVHX01000457.1, on the reverse strand, counting down.
TTAAAAAAAAAAAAAAGAAAGAAAGGCTGAAAATAAGTGTTATGTGAGACCTGATTTGGGAAGAAAATGAGATCGACTGAGTAGACAAAGAACAAAAGTCCTAAAAGGGATGACTCAGGTCATTAGAGCTCCCACACATGCCAGACTCTTCAAGTGTGACCTATAGTGGGTTTTTATTACATGTAGAAACATTCTGATGTTGTAGAAGACGATGATGCCAACCTAGGTGTGAATTTGGAATAACAAAGAGAATAACTATCACATATATGCCCCATGATCTCAACTATGTGAAATGAATAAAGAAAAAATAAGGCATTAAAAAATTTAACTTTATGGAAAAATAAAACTTTATGGAAAAATATAAGACTTAATTAAAAGACATTAACAAAACATTTAACTATTAAAGGAGACTTTAGTTTATGTCTTTAATTTTGAGACAAATGGGGAGATATATGATGTACATAGACAGGCTTAGTAATGTAAATAATTTTCCCTAAATTAATCTATGATTAAGTGCAAATTCCCCCAAAAAACTGTGATTCTTGAATTTATCTATGAAATTAAAGAATAAGAAAAGACAATGTTGAAGATGAGCAAGATTGAACCAAGGAAGAAGGCTACTGTGTTGTGCAGTACTGAGATTGTTTGCCAAATCACAGCTCTTGCCAGCTGGAATTCAGAGCATGTGTCCCCCCAAGGATGAAGCTTTATGGGATTTGGTGGTCAAATAAAGGATACGAGAGGACTTTAGTTATTTCTTGTGGTTTTGGTTAAAGTATAGCATGAAATACCAACTCAAGTCCAGGCTGTTTAACTGAAAGTAGGGGAAAAAAATGAAGTTCAGAAAATGATATTTCTAAGGCCCAGAATAGGATATTAATCATGTGCTTTACTAGACTACATCGATCAAATTTTCTGTTTGTAACCATCCTGTGAATAAGATAGGTGCTCCATTATGGAAAAGATGATATTTCCAAATTATAACAGGGCTATCAGATATGTTGAAGCACACTGATCTTATATATCTTCAAGCCACTTTCACCTAGGCTCCCAAAGAAGACTGTAGAGGGACAGGCTTTCCTTAGCAGGTTTTCTGAGTCATTGTAATAGGTGACCAGGCTAAGGTACATTCAAGACATAATGAGACACAAAGAGATCCTACAGGTTTAGTAAATGGACTTTCTCAAAATGAAATTGGCAGTCAGCTAAGATTTTGTGAGAGTTAAAGCCCAAAAGCCCAAGTCTGACCAACAGAGTTGATTGGTCTTGAGCTAATTAGGAAATCCTTGGGCCCAAACACAAGGAGTGCTGACATAACTAAGAAGCGTATGGGGCTCTGGGCAGACAGATTGGTTGTCCAAGGCAGTTATCCCATTGCCTAGAAAGTGGGTGAACAAATGGATGTACTTTGCGATGGCTGTTAGTCCTGTCATTTTTCTTGTCCAGCAGGAATGGCATATACTCTGCATCCGAAGGCATTATATCATGTCCAGGGGTTTCTTTCCCAGTTCCAACTTACTAAAAAGGAGTTTTTCATTGTGGTTGTCCTTCCTCCTTGCTGACTTATGAGAACAGAGTAGTAGTTTGGGGACCTAACCATTCCACTTCCAGAAACACGTCACACAGATGCACTTCCACTTAGTGGGTGGTGCCCTAAAGGAAGCCAAGATACATGGAAAGACACCAACACATACAGGCAAAATCTAAGCTCCTTTGGTGGAAGTAAGCAATATAAAAACTCAAAGGACAATTATACAAAACATTCTCCCCTCCTCAAGGGGCAAAACTCTCTGGTCTCCAAGTCCCCATGCAAGTGCCCAAGTACCAGTAATGCTACCCAGACCCTGAAGACTTTCATTCCACCGTCTGAGGCAGGAGGGGTAGTTTGCCTTCCCGGCTCCTCCCCATGGCTCTGAGGCTCTGGCCCTGTGCCCCAGAAGGTACAAGTAGCTAGTAACAAACTCAACACATCCCTGAGCGCTTTTGTGAGGGAAATCAAAGGTCATAGTCAAGGATCAGTTTCACAGGGCAACCCTCCATAGATCTAGGCTTAGCTCTGCCCATGGTCTATACCTGCAGCCTCCCCACCAAAGGCTCACTGATCTTTAGCATCAATTCAGCAGACTCTGGTTTGTCTTAGAAAGCATTTTTTTTAACATGGAAGACAAAATAAATAGGTATTTCCTTTTTAAAAATTTCTAAAATTTGTTCTTTTTAGATATACATCACATTAGAGTATATTTTGACATATTATACATGCATGGAATATAACTTATTCTAATTAGGATCCCAGTGTTGTGGTTGAACATTATGTGCAGTTACACTGGCCATGCATTCACATATGAGCCTAGGAAAGTTATGTCCATTTCATCCTACTGTCTTTCCTATTCTGCCTGCCCCTTCCTTTCATTTCCCTTTGTCTAATCCAATGAACTTCTACAAACAGCTATTTCTAATTCTATGATAACTTCCAGGGACAGGAAGGTCTTAGGCAAATCAAAGCATCTTGCCTTCTTTTATAATTGTTTGATTTGCCATTCTCTCATTCCATTATGTGCTTAAAAATAAAAGACATAATTGTAAACTCAATGGTTGAAATTGGAGTGGCCACCTCAGAAGATGACATCCCTACCTTTGGTGGAAGACATATAAACCATGACAAAAACTAAAACAAAGATGAGGAGGGGAGGCACATTCTGGAGAGAGGAGCACTCTGGCTGTAAGAGTCAAAGGCCTATGAAGGAAGCAGCAAGCACTTGGCTAGCAACAGTCTGTTTTCTGGTGTCTGTATCTTTTGAATAAGTGGCTTGACAGCTACTGAAAAAATTTTTAACCATGCTCATTTTTCTCTCCCAGATCAATAAGTAAAAAGAGAAAATAGGATTCAGTTGAATCAAATCTTTTTTTAAAACCTAAGTCATTACATGAATGGAGGAAACGAGGCAAATGGATTCAAATGGCCTTTGTTACAATAATAACGGCTGCTGCCTGGAGACTGTTCAATATGCCAGAAGCTTCGCATAAACTGCTCTCATCCCATAAGGACATCATAAGGCTGGTGTAATTTCCTCCACCGTACAGAGATCACTGGGACTCAGAGACCTCAGATAACTTTTCTGGATCACCCAGATCAGACAAGGCAGAGTCAAGGCTGATTTATGTGCCTCCAAAGACTGTTCTCTCACTTTCTCAACTTCCCCTGAGAGGGGAGGGAGGCGGGGCAGCAAGAGGATTGGAGAAGATCATTTTCAAAGTAATGGAAGGTCCTTGTAATGAAACAAAATCAAACTGTACACAATGGGTTTTATGATACTGAAAAAAAAATGAGAGCTGCATTGATAGTTGTGGGGATACTGTAATATCTGGGGAATAATTTTGATGGGGAGCATTGAAAGAATAAGCAGATAATTCTTCTTCCGAACTTCTTTGCCCTTCATTTGAGCAACATCAGAAGGACCCTATTAGGGCTCAGTAGATATTTGGAACCAATGAACAATGTGTACCTTTATTAAAATAGCATTAGTTTTTTGCTTTATATGATGGGCATTTCTGTGTGCTTTCAATCTCCCTTTCTGGATAGTAAGTGTCTTAATATCAATAGCCTCTTGCTTTCATGCATTTATGGTCAGATTCAGTGTGCATTATTTCACTCAGAGCAATCCCATGAGGTTTGAAAGGCAGGCATTACTTATCCCTATTTTATAGAGGCATAGAGAAGTTAAACAACTTGCACACACTCCATAGCTAGCTTGAACTTGAATTACCAATTTCTAACTGTTTTCTTTCAATTGAGCAGAGTCCCCTTATGCGAAACTTCCCTTTCTGATTCATCATTGCATTTTAACACAGTCAAACCCTAAACCTTGCTCCTAATAATGTTCCATACTTATCTTCTAAATGGTTTTTTTGTTTGTTTGTTTGTTGTTTTTTTTGGTACCGGGGATTGAACTCAGGGGTACTCGACCACTGAGCCACTTCCCCAGCCCTATTTTGTGTTTTATTTAGAGACAGGGCTGCTTAGTGCCTCGCCATTGCTGAGGCTGGCTTAGAACTTGTGATTCTCCTGTCTCAGCCTCCCAAAGTGCTGGGATTATAGGCATGTGCCACCGCGCCTGGCTTCTGAGTGGTTTTTATGAACAAATGACTGAAGGAGAGAAGGGGTAATTCAAACACTCCATAAAATGATGTAATGATATTTGCTTTGGGGCAATTTGACTTTCAGATGTGAATGGAAAATCTTCTAGAAGATTCTTTTGTCTACTCACATTTCATTTAAATTGATGTCCTCAAAGGAGATAGTTTTGCTGCACTTTCTAGTTGAAGAATGTTTGTTTGGGGTCCTTTCAGAGGTCATAAATCTCTCTAATCAGTGTCTAATGGTTTTCAGGATGACTTGAGCAAGTCTCCCATTAATTGAAAGAAGAATGTTGTCATCTGCCACTGAGATTACTCATTATGTTCCATCAAATTCAAAACAGACCCCTATTTGGAATTCTTTTATGAACAGTGTAATTACACCACATCCTATGGTGTTTGGAAGTAGTGCTCACAATTAGCATCTCTGTCATGAGTGGGAAGTGATCTGTACTAAACAGAAGCTGGCCAGATGGGCCTTGCTCAGACCCCCTCACCACTCTCGTCGGCTCCATTAAGTTAAGCTGTCCCTATGTGTGTGCAAAAGACATAAATCAATTTTTTACTTCTGTATTCATTAAAGAAATGCATCCGCTTCCATTAATTAAAAGTCAAGTGTTGCAGTTTACAGTGATCAGGGTAGAACAGACATTTATCTCACAGGATTCCAGAGCAGATCCTGGTGAGATGCCATAGAGCTTGGGCAGGCTGGGCAGCAAGCAGTATTCAGACACAAATCAGCCTGTCCTCTTGTCCTAGGAGGCAAGGGGCAGCAACCCAGGAAACCTAGGCTTCTGTGTCCTCACTGCAGAGCAGCACCATCCAGGGGGACATGGCCAGTATCCTCCAAAGGTACGCAGAACACAAGACCTCACCCCAACGATCAGGGCTTACTGGGCTTGTCAGCCACATATATCAGTTTACGCTTTATGTTGAGGTCTCCAATTTCTTCCTGTGATAACTTTTTCTGTAGCTTCTTATTTTCTTCTTCACTTTACCTCCTATCACCCCAAACCTCCTGACTCCAAACATAGACATTATCTTTTAGGAACTCACTGTTGCTCTTATTCTTCCCTTCTCCACCAGTGGTTGCTCCTAAGTCATCTTACTAAGTGTAGTCAGCATAGCTCCCCATGTATATTACAGATATGTGTACATATGCATAGCATGTGTATATTAAATACTCCACATATGTGTATGTGTATATATATATAGAGAGAGTTGTGTGTGTTACACTATTAATATTAGTTTCTCCTTATAAGAAAAAAGATTTTATGTCAAGAATTTTTTCAGACATGCTTACCTATCAATGATCTTTTTCTGTCATAAATGGCCTGATAGTTAAATAGGGGGAAATTTTTAAGGAAAAGTAGAGGAATCTTTCTTACAATCTTATCCCTCAGAATTGGCTGCTATAGAGCTTTTATTGTATTTTTTCATTTGTCTACCTATATACTTATGAAATATCTTTGCTTAAAAAATATAGAAATAGTATATTAAACATCCATATACATATCCCATTTAAGAAAAAAGCATTACATGTATAATGTCCCTCATAACTTCCCAACAAGTATCCTAAATGCGATGAGTATGGTGTTTAGTGTTCTGTGCATTTCTTTATCTTTTACTACAAATATGTGTGTACACAAAATATGACATTGCTTGCATACTTTGAAGTTTCAAATAACTGTTTTATATACTATAACTTGCTTTTTTAAAAAAAACTTATAACATGCTATTTGGCTTTGGTTGTTTTTGAAATATAACTATGTTGAGACATGTAGATTTAGCTCACTCACCTTCACTACTATCTAATATTCTGCTGTTCAAATAAATATGCCACAGTTTGTTACCCATTGTCCTGGTGACAAACATTTAGGTTGTTTCAAGTCTTAAGTTCAATAGTGTCATGTCTCTTGATACTCAGGTAAGGGGTCCTTTGGGGGATGAAGCATAGTCCCATCAACTATGGCCTGAGGGCTGGTAGGTGAAGGTCACAGAGGACTAACTCCTGCTCCGACTCCTGAGGCAGGGAGGAGGCAGTGCTCAAGGAGGGAGAGATGTGCAATGGTTTCCAAAATTGTCTTGGAATTCCCATGGTTTGATATGGTTTGAATGTGTCCCCCAAAAGTTCATGTGCTAGAAGCATGATCTTCAGCATGGTTTGTTGAGAGGTGGTGGAACCTAGTAGAAATTAATTGGATCATTAATTGGATCAACGCCTGCCACTGGAAGGCGTTGATGTAGTTCTTGCAGGATCCTAGTCAGCTCCCCGAAGAACAGGTTGTCATGCGAGAAACTCGTACCTCTCCTGGTTCTCTCTAGCTTCTGTTTTGCCACATGATGTCTGCCTTTCCCATGTGTTACCACGATGACACCATCTACCATTTTGCGAGGTAGCCAGAAGCCGTCACCAGAGGCTGAGCAGATGGGCTGCCCAATAGTGGACTTTCAGACTTTTTAAAACTGCGAGCCAAATAAATCTCTTTTTATACATTACCAAACTTCAGTTATTTTGCCAAAGCAACAGACTAATAGAAGTTGATTGTTAAAAAAAAAAAAAAAAAAAAAAAAGAAGTTGATTATAAGGCTTTTAAAATAATCTTACAAAAACCTGTGTATTCAGTATAGATTTAGACCAGGCCTATAGCTCACCTCATTACCTGGAATCCCTTATAGCAACCTTTGGCATAGTGCAGGTCACCAATGAAAGCCTCAGAATGGTCACATAAGTAAGTTTAAACAATGATGTGCATTTCATTTAATCAGAGGAAAGATGATAATTTCTGCAGGGTCACTTGCCCTATACCTACCTCCTGAAGTGTTACTGACTTCTTCTTCCCTCTTCCTATTTTTATTTATTTTTTATTTTTAAATTTTGAGTCAGGGTCTCACTAAGTTTCTGAGGCTGGCCTTGTACTTGTGATCCTCCTGCTTTAGCCTCCTGAGCGTTTGGGATCACAAGTATGCACCACCATGCCCCATAACCTCTGACTACTTGTGAGCTCCAAAGCAGGTCCTCTGGCACATTTATTCTCACAGAGGAGTAAAAAGCACACATTAGTTCAGCTCTAGCAGGCATCCTGTTACAGAGGGTATCCCACTGTAGCCTGAGAATGACGGGGACTTCCAGTGCATGTGAGGAAGCTAAGGTTAAATTTTCATAGAATCTTTTGTATACTAAAACAATGTCTATGTGTCTGACGGTCTTAGATGAGTCAGAGTCAGTATAAGGAGTATCAAGACCTAAGAAAGGCCTCACCACCATGGAGGACATTATTTAGAAGATGACGCCAAGGTGCTCACGTTGGCACTGCATCAAAGACACACTGGTAATCTCACAGGACTAGGGAACACCTCCATCCACACTGCCCTTCATATCCTGTGAGGGAAACTAATCATTAATAACGATGTGAAATTAAACCTCAAATTCCACTTCCTTGCTACTGCTCTTCTCTGGAGTGAAGGTGTCAGATGTACTGGCAGTTCTGCCCAGGCCCAGGGATGACTGGGCTTTCCAGGGTAATGATGCTACTCCATGGTTGCCCCTACCTTGGAATAAAACAATCAGAAAGAAAAGAAGGAGGATGGTAAGGCCCTGGCTCAGAAACCTCTTACTCTCTTATTTTAGGCATGATTCTGACACGCTTGCTTTCATTATTTTCCCATCCACAGTAGATTAGAGATGGTATTTTAAAGTACGGAGACTGACAAGGGAAGAAAGCAAGGAGAAAAGAAAAGTGACTGTCCCCCCATTCTGCTCTCCCATGTTTATCCTCCCGCATCCACAGGGATGAATGAGAAAAACAAATACTCAGAAGAACTGGGGCCTTTAGTGTAGGGAAAACAACTCTTTACAACTTGAAATTGAGTCATCAAGAAAAAGCTTTAAACACTTTGGAGAAGGATGCGAAGTGTGTGATACTAAAAAGCTTAGCAACACTTCCATTGAAATTCAAGTATTGGGAAATTTTAACTTTGGGAAAAAAAATAATCCTTGGTGTATGCTGAGTTTACACTCTAGTAAACACATTCATCGAGTTTGTCTTCACAAATCTGTGAGCCCAGCTGGGCAAGCATTTTGCTCAAGAACAAGGAAACTGAGATTTCAATAGGCTTATGTATCGTGTCCAAACCAGCCAAGCCATGGTTCTCTGGCTCCTCAACCTGTGTATTTCCTGCCCGGTAGTGCCACCCTCTTTTCCTAGAATCTTTCCCTGGAGGCCTGAGCCAGGGCACTGTGAGGTCAAAGCTAAGAACACTGATTTGACGTGGGCAACTTCTCTGTGCAGTGGTTAGAATGTACACTCAAGGGCTAGGTGGCCCAGGTTTGACTCCTAATTTAGCTGTTACTAGTCAGGTGACCTCTCTAGGCCTCAATTTGTACATCTGCAACATAGGGATAATGGTTCTACCTACATCTTAAGGTTACTGGGATAATTACATGAGTTCATGTACATAGCTTTTAGACAAATATCTAATATGCTGTAAGTATTAAGCGCTTTCCCCAACCTGTACCAGAATGTGAATTCACAAAGTAGAGGAATAAAACTATTTTTGAGAGCACAAACTTGAATAAATTCATTCATCCCTGCCTTTCATAGAATATTTTAATGCTTTGGTCCTATTTTTTTTTTTTTTTGGTACTAGAGATTGAACTTAGGGGCACTCGACCACTGAGCCACATCCTCAGCCCTATTTTGTGTTTTATGTAGAGACAGGGTCTCACCGAGTTGCTTAGCGCCTCGCCGTTGCTGAGGCTGGCTTTGAACTGGCAATTCTCCTGTCTCAGCCTCCCTAAGTGCTGGGATTACAGGCTTGCATCACCGCGCCCGGCTGCTTTGGTCCTATTTTTTTATTAAATGAGTTTTATTCCAATTAAAATTGTTTACTTGTACTTTTAAATTTGGGGCTTGTGGCTCAACAAGCTATGTTGGAACTCCAGCAAACTGGTATAGTCTGTCTCTGCTTTTGATTCCTGGGGTGGTTTGAGTTCCTACATTTACAAAAAATTGGGAAACAGTGTTAACATTTCTGTGAAAGAATATTTTAGTAAAACAAATTTTAAGTACACTTTCCCCTAACTACCTTCACCCCACTCCAAATCCTGAGGAAGCCTCCTGCTTGAGGAGACTCAAAGTGCCACTTTATAAAGACCCTTCTTTACCACTGGTGGGAGGATGGTAGGAAGCCACAGGACGATGCTGTTCTATGGTTGGAATGGCATTTGGGAAGCTGTCAAATTAGTCTTTAGCAAAAAATTCTCAAATGTTCTTTGGTACAAAAGTCTCCACTTTCCTTGCAGTATTTTTTGGAATTGACCTCAAAGGCAGGAGGGGGAGTCACCAACTGTATCTTTCTTTTTCACATATGTTGATGAGGCAGCCCCATAAGAATTGTGCCCCTTGCCCTCTCTGTTCTCTTCTGATCATTTCTTTTTAGGAACAAAATTGTCATGTAATTTTTGTAAGTATGTATACTATTTTGCATTCTTGATTTTTCATTGATTGTAAACAATTGAGAACTATTTCTAGGGCTTAGGATGTAGCTCAATAGTAGTGTACTTGGTAGCATGTACACGGCCCTGAGTTTGAGCTCCAGCACTGCAAAATAAGAAAGGAAATTTCCAACATAAAGATTTCTGCAAAGTCTCCACTTTTCTCTTTTAAAGTTCTTATGTGATAATTTAACTTAAATGTTCAGCACTAGTTTGTTTGACCCCGCCATGGACATTCTCCAATATTTTCCTATAGATATCTTTTTGACATGTAGTTTTCTTTCTTCTCTTCTTCTTTTGAGTTGTTATTCTGGTATCATTCTTAATGCTGATATTAAAAAGTCAAAGAGCATGAACATTTTTGTGAGTTTTGCTACACAATGTCGTTAGAACTTGTAAAAAAACTGAACAGAATTGTGGGCATGATTCCTTTCTAAGAGAAAATAAAGTACAATTTCTATATTTTTGAGAAAAGAGACTGGGCAGGACATGTATCAAAAGTGAATGAAGAATTGGTGCAACCAATCTGGAAAGCAGTAAGGAGATTCCTTGGAAAACTTGGAATGGAACCTCAATTTGACCCAGCTATCCCACTTCTAGGTTTATACCCAAAGGACTTAAAAACAGCATACTACAGTGACGCAGCCACTTTGATATTTACAGTAGCTCAATTCACAGTAACTAAACTGTGGAACCAACCTAGATGCCCTTCAATAGATGAATGGATAAAGAAACTGTGATATATATACACAATGGAATATTGCTTAGCATTAAAAGAGAATAAAATGGTATTTGCAGGTAAATTGATGGAATTGGAAAATATCATGCTAAGCGAAGTAAGCCAATCCCAAGAAACCAAAGGCTAAATGTTATCTCTGATAAGTAGATGCTGATCCATAATGGGGGAGGGGGCATGGGAAGAATGGAGGAAATTTGGTCAAAGGGAAGGGAGGGAAGGGGAGCAGGCACAGGGGCAGGAAAGATGGTGGAATGAGATGGACATCAATGCTCTAGGTTCATGTATGACTGCACATATGATGTGACTCTATATTATGTACAACCAGGGAAATGAAAATTTGGCTGCATTTGTGTACAATGAATCAAAATGCATTCTGCTGTCATGTATTCCTAATTAGAATAAATAAATTTTTTTAAAAAGTAAAAGAAGGCTCAGAAAGAAAAGGGTTGTATGTTTCCTCTCACATGTGGAAGCTAGAGAGAAAAAAGGGAAGAAAAAAGGAGAAGATCACATGAAAATAGAAAAAAAAAGACCAGTAGAGTAGAGGAAGGGTACTGGGGAAAGGAGGAGGGAAGGGAAAAAGGGGTATTGAAGGATGAAATGGACCAGACTGCATGTGTGCATGTACACATATGGAATAATGAGGCCCACTATTATGTATGCATCAATAAACCACAACAGCAACAACAATAATAATAATAAAAGAAAAAGAAGTGATAAGGAATTGCATTAAGGGTCTTTTACAAATAGGGTATTAAGAGTCCTGAAAACCACATGTGAGCCAAGAGAGGCCATAGGAAAAAAGAGAACAGCTCTCTACCTTTTAGCAGGAGATGGCACACTTGAGGCTCATCTGTGAAAAAAGCCTTTAATTTCTAGGACATGCAATAGAATCAATCCATAATGTAGCTTATTGACCACGAAGTGCTGCTACCAGTGCTCTTTGGTGTTTCAATTTTCATGTTTCATATAGGGTTGTACTTTCTTGGATCATTTGTCCTTCATAAGGCAAACATATATTTTTCCCACCAGAAGAGTGTGGAATGAGTCTCACGCACCCCATAATCTGCAGAATGCAGACTGCCAAATACTAGGGCTCATTTATTGAGCCATTCTACCACCCACAGTTGTGGTAAAGAGGAGGAATATGGCAGGAGTGGGGAGATGTCATCTTTGGAAAAGTATAAGCTTTTGTTTTCCACTAGTGAATTTCATTTAAGTAAGAAATCATTCCGTATATGTATTGCTGTGACAATATTGAGCCAAGAACCAAGGTCTGAGTTTCTTAGGACGTGCCAAACCAAACAAACGACACTGCTGTCCTGCTATTTATCTTCTGTTAGCATTTCCCTAAAGATACCACACCAGGACTGATTTTTTTCTCTTAAGGTAGGTAAAAACTATAGGAACAGTTCTTGCCATCTGTAAGAATCCCAAACTCGAGGACATGTTGGATTTCAAAAGCTGCAGGTCAGATGTCTATAACTTAAAATATAATTTTCCACTAGGAAAAATTTTAATAGCATCTCCCTTTTTATCATTGGACAGCTTCTAGACATTGTGCAGTGGTTCACATGTAAACACATGTAAACAGATATGTAAATCCCTTTCATCCTAACAATTTTGGGTAGAAAGTATTATGGATCTACCTTGCAAGATGGAGGGGGGGCAAACAGAGACTAGTTTTTCAAGTCCATAGAATAAGAGAAGGAGGAGCTAGATCTCTAACTCTCTGCTCCAATCCCATCTTTTTTCACATCAACACCCTTGGCCTGAATCCTGGTGCAACACAAAGAAGGCTATTCTACCCATGATGATTAATACCACAATTTGTGGAAAATACTTTCCAACTTCAGAATTTGAGGCACCTGAAAACAACGATGTGCAATGCACTATGGTAAACTTATCTTCTGAGCCCTTGGCCTCTTTTTCTGGACCTCTGATGCAACCAGCTCCCAGGATCCTAAAGAAGATTGTCCAGAGTTGTGGTTCAAGAATTTGCATGAGCAAACAAACAAAATCCCCTCAGAACACAAAAGAAGATTTAAACAAATGGAAAGGTAAAGCAATCTCTTGTGTAAGAACCAGGAAGACGTGACAACATAATGATATCATTTCTCCCTAAGTTAACCTTCATGTTAATACTTTGAAATAATATTTTAAGAAAAGAAAATTTAAAGGGATTATCTGATGCTAAAGTTTGCCTGGAAAAATGAACAAGCACGAACAGGCTGGAATTCCTAAAAAAAGAAAGTAGTGAGGGGAACTTGCCTAATGAGGTTTTGTAACATGTTAGGCAGAAACCATCTCCTTCCACCAGCAGCCTGGTGCCTTCCGAGGCCTGAGGTGATCTACAGTCCCTGCGCTTGGCCTCATCGAGCCAGCACTGAATTTTCATGGAGACAAAAATCTGGTTGTCAGTGGATAAATGGATAAATGTGATGTAGATAGGTAGATAGGAGAGAGAGAGGGGGAGAGAGAGAGAGAGAGAGAGAGGAGAGAGAGAAGAGAGAGTCTGGCTGTGAGCCAAGTGGTAGGAGCCAGACATAAAAGGAATGACATAGTTTTATAAGAACATTAGCAAGACAATGGCTGTTATGGTTTAAAAGTGGTGTCCCCCAAAAGCTCACATGTGAGACAGTGCAAGAAGGTTCAGAGGAGAAATGCTGGGGTTATAGCCTTAACCTAATCAGTGAATAAATCCCTCATGGGATTAACTGAGTGGTGACTGGAGGCAGGTGGGGTGTGGCTGGAGGAAGTGGCTCATTGGGGGTGTGGCTATGGGGTCTATATTTTGTATCTGGAGATACAAAGTCTTTCTCTGCTTGCTGATGACCATGTGAGCTGCTTCTCTCCACCATGATGTTCAGCCTCACCTTGATTTCTGAGGAATGGAGCCTGCCTTCTATGGACTAAGACCTCTCAAACTGTGAGCCCTCTAATAAACCTTTCCTCCTCTACAGTTGTTCTGGTTGGATATTTTAGTCACAGCAGTGAAAAAGCTGACTCAAACAATGGCTTATAGGGTTTAACAAGCCGTGTTGGTGGAGGGTATTTAAACTTCAGGTCCGTGGGCATGGGATGTCATGTAGACAGGGGTTTTCTTAAAAATCTACAGGCCCATCAAGAATTTAATTCCTTTCTTCAGAGTCCATACATCATTCAAAAATTTCCCCTTTTCCCAATTCCAGGGGCAGTGGGGCTCACAGGGAAGAACAGGAGGCAGGAAGCCATTTTCTGGCATGCATTGTTTGCAAAACATGTTTATAAGTTATAAGCAGAGCAGTCAAACATCCTAGCCACCCAGAAAATCCTGGTGCCTGAGAATTGTCCCAGGGCAGTTACTAAAAGCTCCTCTTATGAATTCTTGATTTGGACAATAAACTATATGATTGCCCATTTATAAGGCAATACTAGCTGGAAAAGCATCCCCCATATCCCAGTTCCCTCGATGTGAACTCCACTTGAGGTGATTCAGTGGCTTTTGGGAGGGTGGTCTGAGTTAGCCACAGAGTCTCTACAAATGACATGATTCCTGAGTGGGCCATCAAACAAGCCCCTTTGAAGCTGCTACTGACTTCACAGAACAGAGTGTGCACGTGTGTGGGGGTGTGGGAGCAATCTAATCTTTCCAAGGGTGAGAAGGAAAGTGGAAATACAGTACAAAGGGAAGTGCTCTGTGTGGCTGGAACTGCTTCCTCTTTCCGTTTACAGTGCAGAGGGAAGAGAGGGAGGGGGGGTGAGTTCGAGAGGAAAGGAGAGCTGTGGGGAGAGATCTAAAGCCACTGATGGCCCCCAGATCCTCTCCCTCCCAGGTTCCCAGGCACACACTTTAGTGGGGGACCCTGACAGTAAACCAGTCCTGGAAGAGGCAGCCTGAGGCTCAGCTGCTGCTGTGCAGAACCCCCATGACGTGGCAGTTTCTATAGAGATGACTCTCTCTCACAGGAAAGCAGGGTAAGCAGGACACACAAAACCCTAGCAACCAGTTGATTTTTAAAAAAAAAATATGAATATTTTTCTTTACTTGAATTCAAAAGATCCCTCCCTGGAAAAGCAGCTTCCTGGCAGGCAGGAAAGGGTTGGCTGGCTTGTCTGCCTAGGACCTGAGTATTTGGAAATAAGATTTGAAAGCTGTTTGTGAACTGGGGTAGAGAGAGGGAGGAAGATAAGTCGTGGCTTACTGCACAAGGTGTGCTGTTTCCCAGCTGACTCTCTTCCCGGATGTTGCATGGAGCCCACCACCACCGCTGCTAACTGATCCGTGGAATGATACCACGGAGGACACAAAACAGCTAGTGCCCCTCAGCAACCTCATCCTGGTCTTCGCTTTCACCTAGCAAATCCCAGGCAGTGTAGCAGAGAGAGGTCAAGAACGCAGGTGCAAACCTGAGAGTAGGTAACACAGTGAACCTGTTTTACAAAGTAAATGCTCCACGTGGCTGACAGTCACTTCCTGCCTCTTCCCATCAAATCAACTCAAACACCACTTCTTGAGGGGAGTCTTCTGTCCTGGTAGTAGAAGATTGCATTTGGCTGCATGTAGAGGCTCAACTGAGAAGTCTAACCAAAGGAATTTGTTTTTCACATAAGAAATCCAGAAGTGGGCAGTCCAGGGATCTGCCGGCTTCATAATCACCCACATCCCAGCTCCCCCTGACTCTGCCTGGCCGTTCTTGGCAAGCTTCATTCTTATTGGTCCTTTCATGGCCATGAGATGGCAGTTCCTCCTCCAGCTATCCTTCCAGGCAGAAGGAAGAAGAAGGAAGAAATGAAGAGAAAGAGGTGGTGCCCACATCAAGAAGTAAAACCTTTCCTGGAAATCTGTAGATTTTTTAAATTTTTTTTTATTTATTTGCTCACTTTAGATATACATGACAGTAGAGTGTATTTGGACATATCATATATACATGGAGTGTAACTTCCCATTTTTGTGGTTGTACACGATGTGGAGTTTCACTGGTGGTATATTCATATATGAACATAGGAAAGTTATGTCCAATTCATTCTGCTGTCTTTCCTATTCCCTTCCCTTCTCCTTTCCCTCATTCCCTTTTGTATAATCCACTAACTTCTATTTTCCCCTTCTTCTTGTGTGTTAGCATACACATATCAGAGAGAACATCTAGCCTTTAGTTTTCTGGAATTAGCTTATTTCACTTAGCATGATAGTCTCCAGATCCATCCATTTACCAGCAAGAGTTATAAAGTCATCATTTTTTATGGCTGAGTAATATTTCATTGTGTATATATACCACATTTTCTCTCTTTCTCTCTCTCTTTTTTTTTTTTTTTTTTTTTGTGGTGCTGGGGATTGAACCCAATGACTTATGCATGTGAGGGAAGCACTCTACCATCTAAGGTACATCCCCAGCTTTATACCACATTTTCTTTATCCATTCATCTGTTAAAGGGCATCTAGTTTGGTTCCATAGCTTAACTATTGTAAATTGAGCTAAAATAAACATTGATGTGGCTGCATCACTGTAGTATGCTGATTTTAAGTTTTTCAGGTATGTACCAAGGAGTGGGATATCTGAATCAAATGGTGGTTCCATTCCAAGTTTTTTGACCATACTGCTTTCCAAAGTGGCTGCACCAATTTGCAGTCCCACCAGCAACATACCTTTCTCCCCACATCCTTGCCAACATTTATTGTTACTTGTATTCTTGAGAATTGCCATTCTGACTGGAGGGAGGTGGAATCTCAGTGTGGTTTTAATTTGCATTTCTCTAATTGCTAGAGATATTGACTATTTTTCATTTATTTGTTGAATCTTCATAAGTCTTCTTCTGTGAAGTGACTGTTCAGTTCCTTTGCTCATTTATTGATTGGGCTATTTGATTTTTTTGTTTGTTTGTTTTTTGAGTTATTTATGTATCTTAGAGATTAATGCTCTATCTGGGGTGCAGGTAGTAAAGATTTTCTCACATTCTGTAGGCTCTCTCTTCACATTTTTTTTAAAGATTTTTTTTTAGTTGTAGATGAACACAATGTCTTTATTTTATTTCTTTTGTATGTGGTGCTGAGGATCGAACCCAGGGCCTCACACATGCGAGGCAAGCGCTCTACCGCTGAGCCACAATCCCAGCTCCTCTCTTTACATTTTTTGATGTTTCCTTTGCTGTAAAGAAACATTTTAGTTTGCTACCATCCCATTTATTGATTCTTGATTTTACTTGCACTTTAGAAGTCTTGTTGAGGAAGTCAGGAGCCAACATTATGGAGAATTGGGCCTACTCTTTCTTCTAGTAGGTGCAGGATCTCTGGTCTAATGTCTCTGTCCTTGATCTACTTTGAGTCGAGTTTTTGCAGGGTGAGAGATAGGGTTAAATTTCAATTTGCTACATGTAGATTTCCAGTTTTCCCAGCACCATTTGTTGAAGAAGCTATCTTTTCTCCAATGTATGTTTATGGTGCCTTTGTCTAGTATGAGATAACTGTATTTGTGTGGGTTTTCTGTGTCTTCTACTCTGTTCCATTTGTTTTTAGGTCTGTTTTGGTGCCAATACCATGTTGTTTTTATTACTATATCTCTGTAGTATAATTTGAGATCTGGAATTGTGATGGTTCCTGTTTCACATTTTTCACTAAGGATTGCTTTGGCTATTCTGGGCCTCTTATTTTTCCAAGTAAATTTCATGACTGCTTTTTCTATTTCTATGAAGAATGTCATTGAAATTTTAATAGAAATTGCATTAAATCTGTATAGTGCTTTTGGTAGTATGGCTATTTTGGTAATATTAATTCTGCCTATGCAAGAACATGGGAGATCGTTCCATCTTCTAAGGTCTTCTTCAATGTCTTTCTTTAGTGTTCTGTAGTTTCCATTGTAAAGGCCTTTCACCTCTTTTATTAGATTAATTCCCAAATATTTTTTTATTTTGGAGGCTATTGTGAATGGGGTAGTTTTCTTAATTTCTCATTCAGCTGGTTCATCATTGGTGTATAGGAACACAATTGATTTATGGGTGTTAATTTTATATCTTCCTACTTTTCTGAATTCATTTAGGAGTTCTAGAAGTTTTCTGTGGAGTTTTTTGGGTTTTCTAAATATAGAATCATATCATCAGCAAATAGAGATAGCTTGAATTCTTCTATTCCTATTCGTATCTCTTTAATTTCTTTCTTTTGCCTAATTGCTCAGGCTAGAGTTTCAAGGGCTATGCTGAATAAAACTTTTGAAAGAGGGCATTCCTGTCTTGTTCCAGTTTTTAGAGGGAATGGTTTCAATTTTTCTCCACTTAGGATGACGTCGGCCTTGGATTTAACGTATATAAGTCTTCATTTCCATGGTATTCACCAGAGCTGGGTCATGTGGCTCCAACTTCAAGCCTGGGGCATGTGGATTTATAGCTGAGCCAATTGCCACCACAAAAACCAAACAGACAAAGAACAAAAACCCAAAACAGTGGCCCAGTTTGCAGGGCAAACTACAGATAAGTAGGAGGAGACAACCGATGGCAGGCATCTGGTACACTTTGCTTGCTCATCTCTGCGCATTTCCAATTTCTGGGTCATACTGCTGCTCCCTAATTGGCCTCACGCAGTGACTGGTGTGCTGGAAAATGTTTAACAATCAGATAATAACTAATCTGTAGCATTTACTGATATCTGTAGTATAAATATGCCCACAATAGCCAATGTCAACCTACCCACACCACGTCCAATAGTTAGAAACAGAAACACAACAACACATTGTCCCATAGTATTTCTACCACAGAAATACAAGAGATATAAATAACCTTAATAGCATAAACAATAAAATGATTAAGAAGTGATAAGTTTAAATATTTCTTATTTTGTTTTAAATATGAATGATTTAATAAGTTTAATTGATTTAATTTTAATAGTGACTTCATCTAACCACAAGCTCACAACTTCCCTGGAAATATAACAACTGGCCTCCCCAGGTCACTGCATATTGACTCCCATACACAGCTCTTTTGTGGATCTCTCTGCATTTTCCTGCATTGGGCTTACCACAGTGTATGATCATAGAGCTATTTGTTTGATTTGGTGATTAATATTTGTTTTCTCCACTAGGCTAGAAGATCTGCTAAGGTAGTGTTTGTGCTGATTTTGCTCACCATGTCTGGAATGCAGTAGATGCTCAATAAATACTTGAAAGAATAAGTGAATCAAACAATTAGAACAAGGAGGTGCATATATGCAAGCATGTTTGTATACATAAATTCACAAATTAATAAGTAAATAACTGGAATAATTTCTGCTGTTTTTGACCCCTCCAACTCCCGGAGAGCTCCTGCACTTCAACCTCTGCATCTGTTTTTTTCTTTTCTTCCAGTTCTGCATGTCAATCTCTTAAGCATCATGCTTCCAACACTTTATTAAGATACAAATGGATGATGGAGACTTGGTTCCTTTTTTTTAAAATATCTGTTGCTGGGACTGATATCCTGTGCAGAAAGACAGATCCTGGAGTGGCTTGGCTTTATTTTGTGGCTGCTCTAAAAGAAACAGTTTGCTTTCCTTTATCCCTGGCCTCAGATCCACTCTACATCTGATTTTTCAAGGAAGCCTCCATGGAAGGTACGGAGAGGGACTTTAGTAGTTTTATAAAATGGCAACATACAGCCTGAGGCCAACTGCTCCCAGGTTGGGGTCCTTCTCTCTCCTGAAAGGAGTGTGAGGCAAATTACTACTCAGTTGTCTTCTCAGAGAAAAGGCCTCTACCTCTGCTCTCAGACGTGGAAGGCATCCAGGACCATAGACATAGCTTTCTAAATGAGGGAGCACTCAGCTCAGCTCCACAGACCTCGGCTTTCCATTTAGTTCCTGACCAACAGGGCATCTCTTAGAAGATCAAACATCTGGTAGCCTTTTTAACATGAGTCTAGCCTTTGCACAGGACTGGGAGCCCACTCTTCAGTTCCCAGTACTCAGGAAATATCTTAGTCCATTTCCTACTGCCATAATAGAATATCTGAGACTGGGTAATGTACGCAGAAAAGACGTATATTTGGCTCATGAGTGTGGAGGCTGGGAAGTTCAATAGCATGGTTCTGACCTTGGCAAGGGCCTTCGTGCTGGGCCTCCCATGGCAAAAGGCAGAAGGGCACGAGTGTGAGAGGAGGAAGGGAAGAGGTTGAACACGCTTTATAACAAGCCCACTCTGATGACAACTACCCTCACATAATGACCTTCGCCCATGCATGAAGTCAGAGCCCTCTTGATCCACCTCTTATTAGGCCTGACTTCCCAACACTGTTGCGTTGGGGCTGTTTCCAACACATGAACTTTGGCACATACTTTCAAACCATGGTGGACAGGAATGGTCCTCTGGCAGAAATGGCACCTCAGCCCCCATTTGGTGCAGACAGTGAAACATAGTGATGAAGTAAAGAAGAAAAATGAAGAGCAAAGTAAAATGACTGAATTTTCTTAGTATCTGCAGCTCATGTCAAAGCCAGAGAGAGAGGAAGCTGGAAGGCCTCCTGCATGGCTCTCTGGCTTGGGATGACTCCAGGGTTTCTCAAGGTTTTCTGAATCTTGCACCCAATTCACTGGCTTGAAAATTGCCCTTCCTTTGATGCTGTTAAAGCAAACCCCAGGAGGGATAGGTTTCAGAGATTTTTGTTGTTTTGCCATAACAAGTTTTCTCTTTTAGAATATTCCCGAATATTGCCAAGTAGATAGAGAACACAGTGACCTGTGATGATGCTGCATGTGGCGACTAACCACTGCAGACTGGACTATTTGGATGATTCACAAAAAGCCTAAAGATAGTCAAGCATACTCCATGCTCGCATAGGTGGGAAAGTTGGTTTTGTTAAGACAGCAGGATGGTACCACTGGATTGATTTTCAGAACATGAGGAAACTCAATTTATCCAAGTGACGTCAGGAATCATGACTTGATTTATTAAAAACATGTACTCCTGGGCTCCCTAGCCACTTTTAGGGATTCTTAAAAAATTCAAAAAACAAAAAAAAACAAAAATTGAAACAAAACAAAGATAATTAATTTAAGGTGCCTGACGTGGAGCAAATAAAGTTGATTGTTATTGTAAAGAGGCTGTTAGCCAAACCTGGAGTCCAAGCATGCATGGAAACTTCTAGTCAACTGTTGTTAGACATTAGCTAGAAGGGCCCCAACATGTAAATACTTGTTTTTTGTAGGCTTCTAGACTACTGTCCCTCTAGTGGCAGGTACCTGAATTGCAGGTCCAGTACTTCAGAGGGACTCCATCAGCAACAGTGATATTTCATAAATGGAAACATTACCATAATTTATATTTGCACAGGGTTTACCATTTCAAAAGTTCTTTCACATGTACTCTCTCTTTGGACTCAACAATGGGTATTGCCTTTCACAGGTGAGAATATGTAGGATAATATGTAGCTATATGGTTTCCTCCACACCAGATAGCTAGCCATCCATAGACTCAGGTCTCCTGACTTTTATACTTAAGCCTTTTCCATCACATGCTTCTTTCCTCTTCTGGTTGTTCAAATTAACTTGTTCTGTTTCCCAAGACTGTGATGTCTAGAATATGAAAGTGAATATGACTGTCTCTTGTCTAGTCAGTGTATTGTCCCTCTCCTAAGAAGCTGTTCTGGAAACAGTGGCTTTGAAGGGAAATACTTCCACTCTCAGAGATAAATGGTGAAAATTTCAGGTACTATTGACACGTGGAGAGAGTTTTCCAACATAAATAGGAAGATCTTAGAAGCAGCCCCCTGTTCCTCTCCAGAGCAGGATGGCCCTTGGAATTAGAGCTCCAAAGTCCAAAAGATATTCCTGCCCCTGAAATTTCCCCCCATCTGTGGGTATGTTATTCTTTTGTGAGGTGAAATGGCTTTTACTCAGCAACCAAGGCTAAGGTTTCTAGTGCAAATGACCCTGAGAGAGATAATATTTTGGCTTCAACTTGCACTAGGTTGGAAATGATTGATTTCCTAAAAGCCATTTTTCTAGACTCTGGCAGGGAAGAGAGGAGGTTCAGAATATCATTTCAAGGCCAAGAGTGGAGAACACTGTACAGAAGATCGTTTCTGAAGATGCTGCCCTATTGCCTTGCCTGCAAGACTTTCTCCTGGGAAGTAAGCCAGCCATAGGTGTCCTCACCCAAGAATTCTCCCCCAGCCACCTGGGGCTTAGGCTACTCAGGCAAAGCACCTGACTCCAGGATGAACTCTCACTTAGCTCTTGGCTCACATGCTGAATCATTCTCTCCTCCTTCACGACTCCTGAGAGAGCCATTGAGGGAGATGAGGTAGAAGTGGAGGAAGATATTGCCAGCTCCACTGTATCCTGTGATGCTCCAGGGGGTGTGCCTGTGCCTGGTTCATAAGGGAAATAAGAGATTGAATTAGAGAACCTGGAAGGCTCTATTTGATTGACACACAGCAGAAAGAAGTAGTTTTCCTTTCAGGACTGTGTATGAGAGTGAGCATCTGTGAGTCTGTCGGTGTGAACAGAACAAGCAAAGAGAATCTTTCAATACATTGCACTGCCTTAAAATAAGTCACCAGTGTTACAAACATCCTCCCACAGATACACAGACAATAAACACACACATGCACACACCTCATGTAAGCACAAATAACCCCAAACAGGAGCAGACCTCAAACAGATCAGCGAGCTTTCCTTTATTCAGCAGCAGAGTCAATCCGTCAGGCATCGGAGGGGCTCGTTTTCAGAGTGGAAAACGGCTCCTGGTTACAGAAGGGCTCTGTGTTTTATAGGTTACAATATGAGTGGCTAGTCATCAGAAGCTCGGGCAAAGAAATGTCGGTGTGGGCAAAGTTGTAAAGACTTGAAACTCATTGTTACTGGGAAGGGATGAAAGCTCAGAGTTCAGCTCCCACTGATTATTATCTTCCTCTGGGATCCACTGTTGCCCAGAGCTTCACTGTTTACTCTCCTTCCCAGACTCATCCACAGGGGAAAGGGTGAAAGTCCAGGGCCCAGCTCAGTATTCACCCTTCAAGACCCATTTGCCTTCTGTCCTCCCTCCTCCCAGGCCCCGGGGCCCTTCTGTTTTCCCCAGGCTGTCTTGGGGGATGTTATTTTCCATAATCCTTCAAACACACACACACACACACACACACACATCTAAAAGCTCTCATAACTTATCTCTAGCCAATGGCTCCTTTTTGAATGAGCTTTCATCTCCTGGACCTGGTGCTACAGGCCTTATCTCTTTCCCATGACACCAAATAGACCAGAGAAGACAGTGAGGCCTGGCTCACTGTCAAGAAGCAGGAGGCCTGGCTCCCTTCTGCACTGATTTACCTGGTGCCTTAGGGCTGCGCCAAGGGCCTACCACTCTCCCCAGGGTCCAGGCACTAGCTGCTGCCCAGCACAGACCAGGCATGACAGTGAGGATGAGGCCTAGCGGTCACCTGGGGGCAAGTTTTTCCTTACAGTTGAATTGCTCTTCTCATTTTCACATACACAGCAACCCACTCCCCCAATTTGGATGGACAACTGCTATTTTCCATGTCATAAGTCCTTTTCAATAACCATCTACCAACCTGCTGACTCCCTGGAAAGATCATGGACAAAACCGCAGCCTATCCTCAACTCCTGCAGGAAATTCTTCCAAAAGGGAGAGGAAAGGAACCTGGGAAACCTTTTCTCAGGAAATCCAGTGGCTTACCTAGTGTCCAACCCGCCAAGGCCATTTCCAAGAGGAGAAGCATGGGGTGGAGGTTCTTCTTGTAATACTCTGGTCTGACTTGAACTCCTTGAATCTGCGTGGCTCATCTCACTATCTCAGGGCTAGCCCATAGCGTAAGTGCTTCAGCAGAGCAGAAAGGGTGGGGCAAATATTTCTAAATTCTGCGAAAAGGACAATGGTGTGAAAACACTTGGAAGGAAAACAAAGATGTGAGCAGAGGGTTTGATGGAAAGGATCAGAAGATATGAATTACTCTTCCAATGACAAGAGGCTTGTCCCCTGCAGTGAGGCAGCAAGCAGCTTCTCGAAGAATCTGTCCAAGTCCACTGCCATCCAGAATGGAGGGGCTGGAGTCTTGCTAGATAAGCATGAGGAAAACCTTGAAAACTTGCTTGATTCTGTCAAATGCTTTTGCTGATTAAAGGCTTAGAAGCCACCAGAGTTCTTTACTTCCTTTCTCTACCAAACAGGCCTGGTACTAGAGACCAAGCAAACAATTGTCTAAATTCAAAGGGAGCTTGACAGATGAGGTCCTGAAATCTCACCCCACAGACCCCCCAGGCTAGGGCCTGCCATTCTCTTCAGGAGGCTCAGGTCTTGGAGTCTGACAAATGGAGGGGGTGTAGTGTGAGTCACCAGGGAGAAATCAAGACACTGGGAACCCCAGGCCAAGGTTAAAATAATGCTCTGCTTGGGTGGAATCATTGTCTGCCAGCAGCTGCAAAACAAAAAGAAAAAAATAATCAAACACTTTTTCAAAGCTCAGGCTGAATAGAATTGGCATCCTGGGTGGACCTGGGGAGAAGGGAAAACCAACTGGAAGGGGCAAACAAATGGGCCTGACGTGAAATGAACTTCGGGCCTGAGTATCAGTGCTCCATGCCCTGCCCCGGTTCCCCGCAGGGGTGATGGCCCACACTCCTCCCAGGAAGGAAGTGGGAGGGGTGAGAGGCTTCTTCTAGGTGAGAGGCTGGGCATGGGAGGCATAGGAGAGATTCTACTGCCCAGTTGTCAGCTGGTCACCTACTTTGAGTGAGGCCCAGAACATAGAGGCCTCCTCAGATCTGGACAAATCTTAGCTGAAAAATGGCGATACCTCTGGACCCAGTCAAAGAAACTGGGAGGAACCCTGGGAGCCTTAGTGGAGAAAACAGGGTCCTTCCTATGTGCCCAGCTCTCCTTTCATTCCAAGGTTAGTGCTTCTCTCAATAAGATGAAACTTGGAAAAGTATCTTCCATGAAAACCATAACATCTTAGATTTGAATGCAGCTGTGGACGGCAAGTCCACCTCCCCATCTGCAATGAGGGAATGGAGGTCAAGGCCCACAGTCAACCACAGAGCCCAGATCAGAGCCCAGCTTTCCAGTTCCCGGGTGGCCCTCTGCTTCAAGTTCTTGTGGGAATGCCCAGAGTGTCTCCTAGGTGCCGTACACACAGAAGTTGATTTTTTAAAACAGACTTTTTATAGAAGCTTTTAGGTTCTTTGGAAAATTGAAGGTCAGGTACAGAGACATCCCATATCCCCTGCCTCCACACAGGCACAGCCTCCCCTCATCAACACGCCCTGCTCCAGTGGTGCATCTGCTCCCTTTGAGGAACTTACAGAGGCATGCCCTCATTGCCCACAGTCCACAGTTAATTTTAAGGTTCACCCTTGGTGTTATCCAGTTTGTGGGTTTGGACAAATACATAATGATGTGTATCCACAATTATAGTACCATGAAAAGTAGTTTCATTTCCTGAAAATCCTTGCACAGAGAATTTTCATGAAAACCTCTATGACATAGAACCAGCCACAAGGCTCAGCTGCCATTAGCCAGAATTCCTCTCTGGTGCACAACTGGCTAGGTACTCACTGGCTTCAAGACATTCCTGTCCCTGGCATTCCTTGTTACTAGTACTCAGATTATAAGTGTTGCAGTATATGCAGGTCTATGATTAGGATGTGGGCACCTCAGAGTAGCAGACAGGGTCAAGGAAGGGCCAATTTGTGATGTACAGTTGATGTTATAGAGAAAATTTGTCTTTGGAAGCTCCTGCTTATACCCTACAATCCCCCTCCCAACTTCCACACACACACCTCTTTTCCTTTCTTTTAGCTCAATGGACTTCTCCAGTTCCTCCTAAGGCTCCAAGCATCCTTGTGTACTGTATTCTCATCTGACTACCACAAAGTGCTCCTAGGAAGATCTTTAAGGTCAATTATTTGCTACACATGTCAAACGAAGCCATCACATTTCATTTCCCAGGGCATAAGCCCAGTAGCTCTCCTTGTATAATGATAAAATTTGTCTATGACATTTTGAGTTTCTAAAAAGAGATGGAAAGAAAAAGACCTTTCCCTGGGTCCCTGAAATCACCCCAGATAGGACCTGCTTCTAATTTACATAGCTCAGATTTTGGTTCCCTTCAACCAGAGATAATGGTGAAGAGCCAACACAGGATGTGAATATAAAGGAGGATTTGAACCAGAAATGCTCACTTGAAGAAAAACCTGAAATTGTATTTTTCCAAAATGTAAAGCAGTGGAGAACTAGAGCCCTGGTTGTCAATACTATGATATAGATGTGCTGGTATTAGAGGTGAGCACGCTGGAAAGATCTGGTCTGTAGTCCTAGGACTGTACAAAAGCAGCTGAATGACTTTGCAATTTACTCTCTTCTCTGAGTCTTGATTTCTTCCTCTCTCAAATGTTCCAGCTTCAACATTCCATTGTTTCAGAGGAAGAACTAAAAGCAAACAAGATGAATTCAGAGTGCCAGGCTTCCCACAACCATCCCTCCTTCTCTCTCTCTCTCTCTCTCTTTCTTTCTTTTTTTTTTTGTCAAAGGTGACTAAAGTGGCTTGAAGAAGCTCTTTTCACCAAACCTTGGCCTGCCCTACCTCAGGCAGAGAGTGTGAATGCCTAACAGATTCCAAATGCCACTATGACAAAGAACTCTGCTTCATTTTAAAAGGAAAGCATATTGATTTTTGGAATAGCCATCCTCTAGTGTATACAACTTTGAGCCAAACCAAGGAAATTTATGAGGGTAGAGCTTAATCTTATAAAAAAATTTAAATCAATAAGGTCTGCCTGGAAGAACAGTGTCTCAAAAAGATAGATATGAGGTTATTTATGCTGGTATCAGATGTGATGATTAAAGCAAATCATATAACAGAGGGGAGGTTAGAGTTACAGAATCAGGTAAAAAGCACCCAGGCCTGGAACTGGAACTAAAAGCCTCTTAAATACCACTTCCTGGTTCTGACACAATCTCAGGTAAGCACTATCACTAAGGTAAGACAATACTTGTCTTGCTGACCATTGTAACCAGTGCCTGGAATATAATAGGTACTCAATTGATATTTTTGAATCAGTGTTTTGTAATATCACTTTATTATTGAGCCTCAGCTTTCCTTTCTTTCATTGATCCCTTCTTCAGTCCCTCCACTGCTTCCTTGCCTAAGTCACCATTATCTTTGCCTAAATTATTATAATGGGCTCCTAACATATTCACTGATTGGTCTTGCCCCTTTCTAATCCATGCTTCAAGCTGCAGCCAGAGTATTCATTCTGAAATGAAAATCTGATCATGTTACTCCATACCTAAAGTCAGTCTTCCAGGGACTAGAGGTGTAGCCCAGTGAAAGAGCACTTGCTTAGTATGTTTAAGGCTCTGGATTGAACTCCAGCACCACAAAAATTAAAAATTCAGTTTTCAAAATTATCACATTTCTTAGCATACATTTGTTTAAAATAAATTCTTATTTTCTTTTGATGTCTATAGGCTCTGTAGTGATGTCTCTTTGTTATATAGACAGACACATGGTATTTGGTAAAGGTTACAACTGTACTAGATAAAATATGTTCTGAAGTTGTTTGGTGCAGGGTTCAATTAGGCTAAGTTGTCTAATCATACTGTTCAAGCTTTTATTTCTTTAATGATCTTTTTTTCTGCTTGTTCTATTAGGTTCTGAGAAGTGATAATAAACTCTTCAGTTAGGATTATTCATTTTTCTGTTTCTCCTTTTTAATCTGTCAGCTTTTGCATTACATACTTAGAAGTTATTGATTCCCTACAATTTAGAATTGCTAAATCTTTGTTAAATTTAATTTTTTAACATAATAAGATTTCTCTTTTTATTGCATTATTCTAGCTAGAGAGTTAATTTTATTAATATTTTCAGAGATTGATATATAGTAATACTTCTTAACTAATGTCTGTTTTGCCTGAAATGAATATAGTCACAACAGTCTTTTGTTTGTATGGTGTATCTTTTCTCATTGTTTACTGTCACTCTTTTCTGTGTCCTTAAATGTAAAGATTTTCTCTTAAAAAATAGTATTTAGTTGGGTTTTATAAAATAAGTACCAAAAATTTTTTCTCTTTAATTTCAGTGTTTAGTCCATTTGTAATGATAGTTAAATAAATATTGTATATAGGGATGTCCATAAATTTGACAATTTAATGGAAATGAACAAGTCCCTTGAAAAGTTCAAGTTCCTCAACTTAACAGAAAGATAAGTAGAACTTCTAAGACTCTTAAGTAATTTATATTTCTAATCTAAAACATTCCTATGAAAAATTTCAGGCTTAAATGACTTAACTTGTGAATTCCTCCTAATATTTATGGAAAAAAATTGCAAATCTTATGCAGACTCTTCCATGAAATAGAAGAAAAATAATGAGTAATTCCCACTTGCCATATAAAACTAGCCTTACTTTCACTAGATAAACCCCTGAGAATGATATTTCAAGAAAGGAAAATCACAGACCAATCTTACTTACTAACATAGGTGATAAAATTCTAACCAAAACTTTGGAAAAATTGAAATCATCAATATATTTAAAAAGATAATATACAATGGCTATATTCCAGGAATGTAAGTTTTCATTTAACATTCAAAAATCAATCATATTAATAGAATAATAGAATTATCACACAGTATGATTTTCTGAACATATTTAGGAAAAAAGTCTTGACAGAATACAACATTTATTCTTGATAAAAATTCTGAGCAAACTAGGAAAAAACAGAAATATTCTATAGCAAAAACTATACTTAATGGTAAAACATTACAAATCCTTCCCAAGTTTAGCAATAAAACAAAGATGTCCACTCATTAATATTGTACTGGAGATCTAAGCCAGTACAATAAAGTTAGTAAAAAGAAGGTATAAAGATTGGAAAGGAAGAAATAGAACTAGAAATAGAATAGAAAAAAATAGCATTATTTACAGACTACATGATTATACATGTAAATAAGTCAAAAGAATCAATATTAAAACTATTTAAATTTAAAAATAATTTAATACCACTCTACACAGAGTCAATATGTAGAAACTGATTGTATATACTAGCAACAATTAGAAGATAAAAAAATAATTTTAAATGCCATTTTACAATGGTATTAAAATAATAAATGTCTAGGACTAAAACTAACATAAGATGCACAAGTCCTCTACATCAAAATCTATAAAACATTATTGAAAGAAAAATTTAAAGCCCTAAATAATGAATGGATATATCAAATTCATGGATCAGAAGCCTCAATATTACTTTTAGGATGTTAATTTTTTCCAAACTCATCTACCAATGAAATGCAACACCCCTCAAAATCCAGCAGGCTTTTTTTTTTTTTTTGGAAGAAATTACCAAAATTCTAAAATTCACAGACATGCACAGAATATATTCTAAAAACTTGTTGAAAGAATAAAAAAAAAGAAGAAGAAGAACAAATCTAGGAGACTTACATAACCTGATTTTGAGAATTATTATAATATCTAGCAATCAATTCACTGTGGTATAGGCATAAAGATTGATAAATCCATGGAATATATTAGATTCTATGAATAGATCCATGCATATATGATCACTTGATTTTTGATAAAAGCTCCAAGATAATTCAATGAGGAATTCCAACAAATTGTGCAGAAACAACATGATATCTATCTAGTGGGAAAAAAAATTAGTCTCAGTCCCTATTATGAACCATAATGAAAGTTTATTTGAGAGAGATTACAAACCTAATGCAAAAAAGACAACATAAAACTTTTAAAAGAAAATTAGTATCTTCACATCCACATGTTCAGCAATAGTTTCTTAGGCAAAGCACAGAAGCACTCACCATGAGGAAAAATTCATAAATAATATCTCAAAATTAAAACTGTCTTTTGCACTTCAAAAGATATTATTAAGAAAATGAAAACTCAGGGGGCTGGAGTTGTGGCTCAGTGGCAGAGTGCTTGCCTCACACATGTGAGACACTGGGTTTGATCCTCAGCACCACATAAAAATAATAAATAACAAAGCAAAGATATTTTAAAAAAGAAAAAAGAAAATGAAAAGTCAAGTCACAGATTGGGAGAAAATATTTGTAATACATATGTCTGACAAAGGACTTGTGTAAAGAACGTATAAATAACTTCTTATTAGCAATAAAAAGCAAATTATGCAGTTTCTAAAATGGGCATAAGACTTGGACAGACACTTAGCAAAAGATATGAGTGGCCAATAAAAAGATTCTCAACATCATTAACCATTAGGGAAATGCAAAATAAAACCACAAGATAGGACTTCAACCCAGTATAATGGCTAAAATTTAAAAGACAGAGAAAACCATCATGAGAATGAGAACAAACAAGAACTCTTGAAATTTTTGTTGGAAGTGTAAAACGGTACAATCGCTTTGGGAGACAATTTGGCAGCTGTTACTGAAGCCAAAGTTATAATTACCCTGTAGACCTGCAATTCCACTCCTGAATATCTACTCAACAGAAATGAGCACATACGCCCACCAAAGACATATGCAAGAAGATTCAAAACAGCTTTATACATAACCACCAAAATCTGGAGTCAATCCAAATGTCTATTAACAGGTGAATGGATAAACAAATTGATATATGAATATTACACAGCCATGAAAAGGAGCAAACTATAGCAATGTCAAGGATGAATCTTGACATAAAGTTCAATCAGTTGAATCAGACATAAAGTTGAGTGAAAAAAGTTAGGTTTAATGGAGAACATTTTGTTTAATTCTATTTATATTAAGTTCCCCAAAAGGCAAACTAATCTATGCTGAGAGACTTTGGAGGGGTGATTACTTTAGGAAAGGACTGTTGATTAATAAGAGGCAAGAGGAAACCTTCTGAGGCTTGACCTGGGTGGTGAGTACATGATGTATTTGTACATAAAAAAGGAACAGCATACTTTGTGTAGGATGACCAACTTGTCCTGGATGACCTGGAATGGTCTTGGTTTTAAAACTAGAAGTATTCTCCTGGGCAAACTAGGATAGTGATCACCCTGGTCTTCGATTTGCACATTTCGCAGTGTGTATCTAATTCCCCGCCCCAAAAGAATGCCATTTATTCTGTGACTTTCCATTTTCAAGGAACCCACACACCACATCTGTCCAAATCCCACTCCCATCCAAAGTCCTCTGAGATCTGGCTCCTCAGTTTTTATTTATCTCTGTACTACCCTTCCCTTCCTCGCCACCAAACTACCTATAGTCCCACAATAGAAACATGCAGTCTCACGCAAACATGTGGTCTTGGAATATTCTTCCTTTCTCCTTTACAGCAGGAATATCTACTCACGTTTCACGGGTAAGTTCTCTCAACTCCTCCACGTTGTCCACCCTCTGCCTGTAGGTGACCTGAATTTGTCCCCTCCTTGTTGGTGCTCCCCTCGACCCTGCACTACCCAGGAACCATCAGGCTTGCTTGCACTGCTGCTCAACTGGATCTTAAAGAGAGGACGGGTCCTAGCCAGGCGTGGGGATGCATGCCTGTAATCCCAGCAGCTCGCAAGGCTGAAGCGGGAGGATGAGGCAAGAGGATCGCTAGTGCAAAGCCAGTCTCAGCAAAAGCGAGGCGCTAAGCAACTCAAATACAAAATAGGGCTGGGGATGTGGCTCAGTGGTCGAGTGCCTTTGAGTTCAATCCCCGGTACCCACCCCACCCTCAAAAAAAAAAAAAAAAAAAGAGAGGGTTCTGAGTCATTCTATCTCCATCTCTTCAATGCCTAGCACGCATCTGTTAAATGACTGGTTACTTTCGTTGCTTTCATTTATAGATTTCAGTAAAAAGTCTGTCTAGGTTCTTCGCCTGTGGAGCCTCCTGGGAACTTCCAAATCTCACCATGGCTAAAGAAAGACCGTGTTTTCCTTCTAAAGAGGGCTCCGGACTTTCCCATAGTCACCCTCAGTGGTGCGTCAAGATACTTTCCTTAGGCTGCCCCCATTCTTTCACCCCGCTCAAGGTTCTAAGGAAAGGACCCCAGGACCCGCCTAGATAGCGTGTATGCAGGGATGCCTGCTCCTCACTGACTCTCCACTGCTCTCAGTTCAAAGTCCAAACTTCTCCTGGCACATAAAGCTTTTGCAGCGTGGTCCCTTTGTGCTTCCAGTTTCACATGCCTCACCCCTTGGCACTCCCTCCCAGCACCAAAGACAGCCGACAGCCCCCATATAGGCCATGCCTGTCTTGCATGAGCTACGCCCTGTGCCCTCAAACCCTTCCCCCTAACGACCCCAGCTGGTTCAATTCATCCTTCAAAACTGTGTGGATGCCGCCAACTACAGGAGGGTTCCCGACACATACCCGAGGTTTAGGATATCCCAGAACACATATATAAATGGTCGGCTACTTATTTTTTTCTTCAATAAAACATTATATTAAACTCCTAAAAAAGATGTCAGGTAGTGCCCAGCCTTACCGAGTCTCATGGTCTCATAGAGCCAATAGGCACATAAACAGACCTGGGCAGAAAAAATATGCATGTACACAGAGTGCGCCCTAGGGCACTGTCTCACCTACCCCAGGTCTACAGGAAGAAAGAAGGCTTCTCGATGGCCTTTGAAAAGAAAGAAATAACAACTACAGCATAACTTCTCCTAACCTCTTCCAACTATTTATCATCTCCCTTGATCAGAAGAAGGGGTATTTTCTTTGAGTGATCTTCAAAATAATTGTATTTTCTTGCTTTCCTGCTTTTTTAAATGTAATCCAGGGAAGACAGTGATGTCCAGCAGCAGTGATAACTATTGTATATAGCTTACAAAGCTGTGGGAATTTTGAGCCAGTGGGCATAGTTAGGAGCTGAATCTCAGGCCACACTACCTAGATTTGTATCACTGATGTATCACTTATGAACTTTGTGTCCTTAGCGAAGCACTTAAACTTTCTGAGCCTCAGTTTCTTCATCTGCAAAATTGCAACAACAGTAACCATCCCATTGCTTGCTATAGGGATTAAATGAATAAGTCTACGTAAAGGGCATTGAAAGGTGGCAGGGAGACATAGCTGGCATTCAATAAGGATGGCAGTTCTTTTTTTCATATTTAATTTATTTATCTGTTCTATTAGGCTTACATGATAACAGAGTGCAATTTGATTCATTGTACACAGATGGAGGATAACATTTCATTTCTCTGGTTGTAAGTGATACAGAAACACAACATGCATGCAGGCATACATAAAGCTAGGGCTATGATTTCCACCATATTCCACGACCTTTACTGTCCCCATGCCCCCTCCCCCTTTACACCCCTGTGAATGGAGTTCCTCCATTGTTCCCATGTCCTTCCCCGCATTATGGATCAGCATCCACTTATCAACGAGTACATTCAGCATTTGGTTTTCTGAGATTGGCTTACTTCACTTAGCATGATATTCTCCAACTCCAGGATAGCAGTTCTTATGTGAAATGTGTGAAAAGACCAGGTGACCTCACAGATACTTCTGCCCTCACCATTACCCTGTGTCTTTCCCACCTGCCTCCACCCCCCCGCTCCCCAGCCTCAAGCTCACATTCTCACAGCTAATAAAGACTGACTGAAATGTCAGTAGTTCAAATTTAATAGCAATGAATCCCAGGTCTCTTTCTTGATTGTTTTTTATTATCTGTTATCTAGGCTCAAAACATTGAAATTGCATTTCTTTCCACACACTTCCATATCCGTCATTCAATGAGTCTTGAAAATTTTCATAGCCATTTAAAAAAATTCCCATTGCCACCTCCCAAAGTGGAGTTTTAGTTAATTACACATTGGATTTCTTCCATAGCTGCCATGCTGGACTGTGTCCCCATGCAAGTCTGAGGATGTTAATTAAGATTTTCTGCTCTATTTTTTTTTCCTGTAATACCAACTCAGCTTAATAAATGTGTTGATGAGTTAAATGTTTTATGCATTAGGCTCAAGCCATAGATTTCAGTGTGAAAAAGATCTAAAGATATGGGTCACATACAAGGATATTCACTGCTTCCATACTGACGATGGCAAAAAATTGAAAACAACCAATGTCTACTAATAAGGCAATGGATAGATAAAATATCTTATATGTATATGTCGAAACTCTACACCAAGTAAGAATAATGAAATAGATCTATATGAATCAATATCAATAAATCTAAGAATGTAATGCTCTATGAAGAGATCAACTTTAAAATATAACTTATCATACATAAAATAATATCTTCTGTTCATGGGTCCCTGAATAAAAATCAGCTATAAACAATATGAATCAAACCAAAGTTGAAAGTTGTCTCTGGAGAGAAATAATTGGTCAAAGAGCTTTCAATCTTTTTTCTATAATTCTTATTTCATTAGATGAAGTAAACAATAACATGAGAACATGAGCGCTCATTGTTGTCCTTCCATGTTTAAAAACTTTTTTAATTATTTATTTTATTTTATTTTTGGTACTGGGGATTGAATCCAGGGGTGATTTACCACTGAGCTCCATTCCTGACCCTTTTTATAATTTTTTATTTTAATTCAGGGCCTCAATATCTTCTACCTCAGGCTCCCTCCTGAGTCGCAGGGATTACAGGTATGTACTAACATGACCAGTGTCTTCCCACGTTTTTAAAGCTTCTCAGAATTAGGAGAAACAAACAAACAAAAGAAGATTTGGTCCAGCTTTGTCCTCTGGCTGGCATGTTATTATTCTTCCTATTATATAAATATAAAGGTCAGGGGAGAGGGGATCTGAAGCCATCCTGAGCTAGGGCATGGACTGAGAATCGCTGCCGATGAAAATTCAGTAAATCCTTTAATGCAGCTGGTTTTCTTAGTGATTTTTCTCTTTTTCCTATAAGTGAAGAGGAGGTAGGGAGAAAAAGGGGAAAAAAATCTCTCCTGTTGCCTGGTTACGGTTAAATGAAATTGATGCTGTTCACAGCCAACGTCTGTATGTGCACTGTATTCTGTGTATAATAATAATAGCTAACAGTTTCCAAGAGCTTACTGTGTGCCAAGCACTATACACAGTGCTTTATGCACAGCTTTGTATCTGAGTATACTTTTAGTTGCAAATATGCACAGCTTTGTATCTGAGTATATACTTTTAGCTGCAAATATCCTAAAAATCATGCCTAACCAGAGTTAAACCATAAGGAAATGCATTGGATCCCATAACTAATTAGATCTCCCAAGTCCAGAGATCAGGCAGTCTTCAGGACTGACTCATGCAGAGGATCAATGATGAACAACATTAACCAAGTCCCCAGGTTCCTTCTGTCCTTCTTTCCATTGTGTTTTGTTTTTTGGTTTTTTTTGGTTTTTTTGCAGTGCCTTGGAAGAATGCCATAGAATAAGGACTGCTTGCTTTCACGTTTGTGTTTAATGAGAGAGTACCAAATTGGTTCAGACCTGCCCATTCAGAAATCACTGTGGAGGAGAGGGGGCTACTAGCACCTGTTTAGAGTCTTGCACAGGTAGTGATGAATGGATGCTGGGGTGAGGACATTATGTCCATCACAAATATATTCTCATTAGGCCACTGGACAGTCCGGAGCAGTAAATACACAAATTTCACAGATGGAAAAATGAGACAATGGGAGGTTAAGTGGTTTCTCCAAAGCAGCGTGGCTCGTAAGGGCTCCATGTGCTGGAAGGTGTATGTTTAGACCCAACTCACTAGTCTTCTGGGTGGGGCACTGAGATGTCAACCCACAGTTCACTTAAACCCTAAGCAATGGCCAACTGTGGCCATTCCAGGCCACCACAGTCTCCTTTCAGTTCCTGAATCCCCTTTCACTTTTCACCTCACAGATATCATCTTTTCTACCTCCAGAGCTGTCTCTCTGTAACCTTGGCTATGAATGATAAGTGGATCTGCCAGTCCCCTGATTACTTGCCATCATTGAGAAGTTGACAATTAAAGGGGTTTTACTATTGTGAATCTCTTTGGAAAGAAATTATAGAAGTAAATAAAAGCTAAGAACAATAGCAACAGACTTGGGAAATTTACAAAGGCACCAGAATCGAATTTTCTTAGTCATGGAGCTGGACTTCTTCCTATGAGTAGACCTGAGAGTCTGTGCCAAAGAAATGGATGGAGGCTGCCTAAAGCTTGTGTCTCTGGCCTTGGAGGTACATCTCAGAACTCCTCTCTAAAGTTACTTCCTCAAGAGGATGTCCTCAAAACACTCATCCGTCTTTCTAGTCTCTGTTCTACTTAAAAACACTACCACTACTGTGGAAATTCAGTTGTCTGGTTGGTGCAGTAATAGCTGTGCACCCACATTCTGAGATCCCAAGTCAGGCACCGAGAATCAAAGCACCTCAATCAGCCAGGGTTCTTCACAGGCCACGTGAGCAAGTGAGGACATGCATACAAATGTGCACATGAAGCACCTGCTAAATAATCTTGTTAAAAATGCAGATTCTGACCGTAGGCCTGAGGTGGGGCTCTGGATTCTGCCTTTCTAATAAGGTCTCAGGTGATGCTGAAGCTCTGACCCACAGAGCATGCTAGGATTGGCAGAGTCATAGGTTATGTTAATGTTGGCTGTAGGTCAAACACTCCGCTGTGGATGCCAGTGTGTTGGGGACTAAGGATCAAAGAATCAGCACATCCACAGGGGAACCTGACAGGTAAAAAGGATATGCATTCTGTTCTGACCTAATGTTTGGTCATCACAGGCTGCCAGAGATGAGTAATCCCTCAGTCCCTAAAGGCCCCCAGAGGCCTTTCCCAAAGGGAGGTAGCTAGCAGAAGACAGATGTCCTCTCAATATCAAGGTTGGATCTCAGGGCCTGTAGGGTCAGGAAGATGCTTGTAGAGAGTGTAAGTGAGAGGTAGGTCTAGGGGAGGGGGCACTATTAAGGTTCCCCTGTTGCCCTGAGATTCTCCAAGGATGACTCAGGGATAGGCTCCTCATCAGAAGACAAGGATGAGTCCCAAGGGTCTTGCCTTCTCAGCCACCTCCCATTGGTCCAGAGAGCCAGCTTGTTATTCCAGCCCTGTTTGTGTTGAATTTGTATTACTTCTCCAAAATAAAGCCCTGCCTCCCTCTTTTCTCAAGGGTCACAATGGGTTAACATCATCAACACAGCAGAAGAGAGAATGCAGTTTTAATGTGAGAAGAAGAATATTGACAGGTTTGTACAAGAGACATAATTAACTCCATGCTCTGGTGATCTAGCGACACCTCTTTCTCTCCTTCCAACCTTGTGGCTTTTCTACAAGTCTTTTTAAAATCCTGCTTTAACCTTGACAGATAATTTTTTTAAAAAAAGTGTGGTTGAGCTCTGAGAAAATATCCTCACTCTATGCAATTTAAATGTGGTATCTTTGGTTTGTTTAGTGCTGGAAACTGAACTCAGGGCCTCATGCACGCTAGCATGCAATCTACCACCAAGCTGCACCCATGGCTCCTGGCATCTTGTTTATAAAATCATCCAATACAGATGCTGGGGGAAGTAAAGCAGTTTGTACTGACACTTGCCTGGTGCCATCCATTCTGTCTTTGTGACAGTCCAGTTTTCTCAAATGCTTTCTGTCTAAGCAGAGGTCAAATATTAAAAGTCAGAGAGCTCAGGAATACAAATGAATAGTATCTAAGCCTCGGCAACAGGGGCAGGTGGGGGCTCTGCAGGGAAAGCAATGCAAACATGGATGAGTGCAGGTAAAAGCAGGGCAGCCACCGAAGCCTTTGTAGTCAGGAGCAAGCTCTGCAGCCTGTGTGTCCGTTTTAGATGTTCCACAGTATTTTTAATACACCAGTCACAGAAGAGCTTGCTTAGGAGGGACATCTTTCATCTCTGATCCTCTCCCTGACAACTAAAATAGGGTGAATATATTTGCATAACAGAAGAAAGGGACAGATTGCCACTCCAGACGGACCCGGACACCTGTCAGAAATATTAAAAAGGAGGATAATCTCACAAAATGTGAAATGTTCCATGCATCAGTCTGGAGATGGTCAATAGAAAGGCTACAATGACAAGACAAAAAAACGGGGACCATATCTCACCTCCAAAGCCTCATCTTGTGAATGACTCAGAATTTATTCAGCATTCCAAAGCCCTCTCCCTCTGTTCTCGCCCCACTTCACCACCACCACCACCACCATCACAGTCCCTCCAGGCTGCTGGCTCCTCTTACACAGTAAGTGATCAAATTACAGGAGCTCAGGAGCTGGCTCCCTCCTTCCCTGAGCCAGAGCACCCTACTCCTGCCCTTCCCACCCTCCGGTGGGAACCACCTTCAGTGGACGGTCCTTCCCACCAGGAGGTGTGTTCCTACTCTCAAATCTCATTCAGATCACAGGAAAACATCCCTATTTCCAGTAGACATGGCTGAAACAGTACAATTAGAACAGAACTCCGAGTCAGACCCACTATGAGGCAAACACTCTCATGGCTGCCCCAAATCCCTGAATTGAATTGAAAGGTGCAATCTAATTTTAGGAGTGTGGCTCCTCAGGTCCATTTCACTGCAGAAAGGTAAGATTGTGTCTCCCCAAAGACTCTACAATCTACAGGAAGCAGAGCAGGGGTTTGTGGAGCAAAAGGGAATTGTACTGGCATGGCCAAGGGAAACACACGCCTTCACATTTTTTTTTTTTTTTTTTTTTCTGTATTGGCTGTGGTCCATGCTCTAGTGGCTGAGCGGGAGGATAATGGGTTTGGAATTATATTTCCTATGCCTACTCATAGAGAGGGGACAGATTTGCTATCCCCCAAAGATGTGTGGAGCTATAGAGACAAAGAATTGGAAAGCAACTGGCAGGATTTGCGGGGAGGGGCAGCAGTGTTGAAGGAGACAAGAACACTGAAAGGGATGCTCCCTGCGAGGGGCAGAACAGATTCTCCACCCCCCACCCTCCAGCAGCTCCAGGCAGCCAAGAAAGGAGGAGAAGCCTGGAGAGTCTGAGCTTGTGAGGTGGGAGCTGCCCAGAGCTGCCTGCCAGTGACTCAGAATGGAATTTTCCTTCCAGGCAAGGAAAATAGGTTGAGGTTTTTGTTGTTATGATCATTCATATTGATCTTCCATTTAGATCTCTTTCTCTCTCTCTCCACAAACACAGAGATAAAGACACATGCACACATTTTTAACTTTATCTTGACCTCACTAAAACAATCTTCAAACTCTTTTCTCAATTGCTGTCTTAAGACTGGAGTTAAACTGGGCACAGTGGCACACGCCTGTAATCCCAGCACTTTGGGAGGCTGAGACAGGAGAATCATGAGTTCAAAGCCAGCCTCAGCAATGGCAAGGCGCTAAGCAACTCAGTGAGACCCTGTCTCTAAATAAAACACAAAATAGAGTTGGGTATGTGGCTCAGGGGTCAGGTACCTCTGAGTTCAATTCCTCGTACCAAAAAAACAAACAAACAAACAAAGACTGGAGTTAGAAGCATGGAATCAATAATTTCTGAGCAAATGGGATAGTGATTTTTGCCACCTGAGTCTTACAATATGGACAGACTGAGGAGAGGGGCCAAGTACACACACACACACACACACACACACACACACACATCAAGCACACAATTAGTCCTCCTCAAAGGTTCTCATTCAATGGATCTTGTATCATTTTTTATTAATCATGGTATTCAGCATTAACATCTCTACAGAGCAGACATTTGCCATAGATGGAAGATTATATATGCAAGGTCCCTCTAAGCAATAAGAGAAGAGAAGAAAAGAATTTGGGAATGCTGAGCTCCAGCATGCATAGACTTTAAACAGATAAGCTGGAGAAGCTGAACCCAGTGGCCTGGATTAGACATCCACATGAAGCCATTAGGTCACATGAAGTAATATTTAAAGCTGGTGCTCATGGCATTGGAACTAAGGAATGATTCTGAGGGCTTAAAGGAATTCTGTGATGGAGCAGGATCCATGCCTGGCTGCCAGGAACAGTGGCCTTTCAAGGGTATTTATAAGCCAAGTCCAAAGGTTGTGGAGGGATGGGCCAACCTCAGAGTTTCTCACATGAGCAAATGACTCATTTACTTCAGAGAAAGCAGCATATGAGGCTCTAAAGAGAAAATATTTTGGAAACTTATGGTGCTTTATCACTCTTAGGCAAGATTTTCAAGTCAACTTCTCCATTCATGAAAGAATGAGCCCAGAGGGGGTTCCTGATTCAAGTATGACCATTAGTCTTTCCAAATTCTTCTAGACTAATGCTGTCCAATTGAAATGTAAAATGTGACTGAAAGACCCGAGCTAAATAAACTCCATGACAGGCTTCAGACCCTCCAGAAAGACTAAACTTTTCCTGAGTTTAGATCCCAGGAAAAGCCACACATTGCTCAAGGCTAAAGCCACTCTGGACCATCCTCAGAGCAGCCAATCAAAAGAGGTTAAAAATTATACACCTGGCATTCCTGAGGTCTGAGTCAGGGTCTAGGAAACTACAGATAGTTACTTTGTGCAAACTAGCCAATCACTTACCGCTTGCCCAAACCCCTTGTGGGCCCTTTAAACTCACCTGTAGTTGGTCATTTTCAAAAGATTCTCAAAGGTCCCGCCAAATGTAATGAACACCCTCCAGATTCTGAATAGTCAATATTGTCACCGTAAGTGCTATACGGTTGTAATTGGTGCTGGTGTAATGATGCTGTGCATACATCACGTCCACTGTGACTACCTCGTCCCTTTCCCCCATAAAACCCCTGCTCAGCTATTGTTCGGGGCCCTCTGCATGGACCTGCTGTGTCGGTGAAGTCTGAGAGACCGAGCTTAAGCCCGAATAAAGGCTCTTTGCTTTTACATACGTGCCTCGGTCTCCCTGGTGGTCTTTGGGGACTCCATGATCTGGGCATAACAATAACATGAGTTACACATGTAATTTTAAATTTCCTAATCCATATTTAAAACAAAAATAGTGGGCTGGGGTTGTGGCTCAGTGATAAAGCACTTGCCTAGCATGTGTGAGGTACTAGGTTCGATTCTCAGTATCACATACAAATAAAAAAAATTAAGGTTCATTGACAACTAAAAACAAAAACAAAAATGAAAAAATAGTAGGTTGTGATTTAAAAAGAAAAATAAGAAATTAATTTTAATAATTCATTTTATCTAACCTAATGTACCCAATATATCTTATATATATAACCTAATATGTATACTATCATTTCCATATGTAATCAATATTTTTTAAATTACCAATGAAATATTTTATGTTCCTTCTTTGCACCAAAGCTTTGAAATCTGGCATGCATTTTGCATTTACAGCTCATCTTAGACCAACCACACTGGAGTGCTCAATAGCCACATGTGGTTGGTAACTCCTGCACTGGACAGCACAGCTGTAGACCAGCAGCCACTGTGGAATGGAATGGGCTGAGACAGTGGCTACTCCACATCCTCTGATGAAAGTGGAAGAAGAGAAGCTGGAGTGTTGTCGGGTACCCTACGCCCAAGCCAGGAGGGAATCCCACCGGTGCTCCCTCCTAAATACGTCCAGAATGCTGCCATTCTCACCACTTGCACTGAGCCACCCTAGCCCAAGCCACCACTCTCTCTCACCTGCATCACTTTTTATTGGTCTCCCTATTTCCAAACTACCCCCTCCCCCATATCTTATCCCCAGTGTGCAGCCAAGTGAATCCTGTGAATCAGATCCCAGGCCTCCTCTCTTCCAAACCCTTTAGTGCATAGCTGACTCAAAGATGAAAGGTTTTACAATGGGCTACCAGGCCCTACCTGTCTATCTTCCCCTCCCTAAGTGACGTCTTCTACTTATTCTCCCTTTCATTTCTTCTGTTCCCACTCCTCTTTGTTCATCAAACATCCACAGCCTCTCCCATTTTACTGGCTGTTCCCTCTGCTAGCATGCTCTCCCCCCAGAAACAAGACAACCTTCAAAGCTAACTAACTCCCTCACCTCCTCCAAGATTTTGATCAAACATAAAGGTGATCAAATAACACCTTCTCTCAGATATTTGTCT
Source organism: Geosciurus inauris (assembly GCA_004024805.1). Classification (NCBI taxonomy): domain Eukaryota; kingdom Metazoa; phylum Chordata; class Mammalia; order Rodentia; family Sciuridae; genus Geosciurus; species Geosciurus inauris. The sequence continues at coordinate 97,173 of PVHX01000457.1, read as the reverse complement.
TATGTCATGTGCCTACGTGCCATTTTGCCCTCCACTGCACACCAAGCTCCACCATAATATAATATGGTCATACTAGGTTTATTATTTATTATCTGTCCCTCTACACCAATGAATGTTTTGGAAGGTAAGAATCTTTATCTGTTTTGTTCATTGTTCTATCTGCAATGCCTGGATTAGTCCCTAGTACATAGCAGGTGTTCAATAAACATTCATTGAACAAATGGACAGATGGATGAGGATCCTACGCTTCCTTCCTGGTAGCTCAGCCCTCCATCAGGGAGGAGGACTCTGTACCACCCTGTCACCACAGTCTCATCTTCCCACCACACTACAAAGCCTCAAGAAGAAACAGTCAGGATCAGAGTCAGTGAGCCAACTTCCCTGAGCAAACTCTTCCCCTGGAACAACAATTCTTTACTGGTTTCCTTTTTGGTTTTGTTTTCTCATCACTACGTCCCTTGGGAGGTTGTTGGTGGCTATCAATGTTCTTCCCTAAATATACACACAGACCTAATCTCACACACAGTTTCAGGAGGTTCCTAGACCTCCAGTGCTCACCAGTAAGAGTCCTGGGATTTCATGTGAAGAATTCCTGCCCCAGAGGTTCACCTATATGCAGTCTTCTTATCTGTCTTTGAAATCAAATCTTTCAGCTGCTCTAAAAATAGAAACCATATCTAGAAAAAAGTTACAGAGCTCTACAGCCAGAAACAAACTGCTGTTGAATGTAGTTCATCTTCCCCCCTGCAGACAGTATTGAACGTCAGACCTACCTAGGAAAACGCTCCACCGCTCAGGGAAGGCAAGTCAATATCTTACAGGCAAAAGTTCTTCCTAATAGCTAATCTAAATCTCTCCTGTTTTAAAGTGGACCTTCTATCTTTAGTCAGATCTCTTGGAAAAACAAAGTGTTTATCTTTAAAAACTCATTAAGATGCCCCTATACTCTCCCCCCAAGTCCTTTAGGCAAAATAAACAGTCTTTGGCCCATTATCCAGTGAGTTCACTGAAACTAGTTTGTTTGGAAGGGCTGGAATCCTGGCCTAAGCTAGCCTGAGGACATGTCACAAGAAACACAAAGAAACAGGACTAAAGGGGAAGTAGAGGACCTGAGGTCTCCTATGGTCCCCATGGGAGTGGGTAGCATTTCCCAGCAATTCATTTCTGCCTAGAAATGTGGCATATGATGACTGAGAAAGTTACAAACCAGAGTTCTTTCCACACCCTTGCCTAGAAGTAGCTGCCAGATGCCGGATACTGTCCCACACACTGTCATTAAAACTCACTCTTAGTTTGGGAACAGTTAATCAGATGGTAATCTTCAAATAAATTTTTGATCAATGAAATGAGATAAAAGATACATTACATCATTCTGAATTTCAGTTATCCATTCACTATTCTAAAAGATTTTAAAATGCTTTACAAAGTAAATCCATAGAGCTCCTTTTCTGAAGCATGATTAAGTCAGAGAACAGTAAAACTCCCTAGACCAGAACTGAAACTTTCCCAGAACTGTCACAATCGAATAAAAGCATGACAGTCTGTGTCTTCCCAAAGCAAATCCATTTATTAGGCCACAAAAAGCAGGCGAAAATAAAACAGTTTGAATTAGAGTCTGATCAGAGGGTTTGGACAGTAATTGCTTCATCAATATTTTTGGTTGGGATTACCGTTTATCTATAAGGGAATTGCCAAGAGCCTTTGATAAATTGTGAAACTTCCTAAAGGAACCAGAATTGCATGATTAATAAAACTGAGTAAAAGCACAGAAAGTTTCCTGAAGAACTTAGTGGAAAGCAGAATCAACATATTGATTATTCACATCTGTCTCTTATGCCACTGAAGCTGACATGGAAAACTGCAGTGTAAAAACCCTTAGAGAAGAGCTAGCCCAAGCTCCTCTCTGCTGTGCTGCCTGAACACCCATCTCTTCCCTAATCACCTCAAGAGGAGGTTGCTGGAGATTCATTCATTCTCTCAATTAATGCAATATTGATGGAAAATTCACTAGCTCCCCAAACCTCATCTTAGTTCAGTGTTCTACAGCAGAATACTGTAGATGGGGTGGTGAAACAACAGGAATTTATTTCTCCCCGTTCTGGAAGCTGGGAAGTCCAGGACCAGAGTGCCAGCAGATCCAGTGTTTGGCAAAGTCCTGCTCTCCAGTTGGCAGAGGGCCATGTTCTAGTTGTCTCCTTACCTGGAGGAGAGCAGGGAAGAAGCAAGCTCTCTAGAGTATCTCATCAGGGCACTAATTCCATCAGGAGGGCTCCATCTCAATGATCCCCTATGGTCCTCATCTCTAAATACCATCACATTGAGGATTAGGGTTTCAATATGTGAAATTGGGTCAGGGATGGGAGACACATTCAGTTCACAGCAGAAATTCCACTAAAAGAGCAGCTCCAATTGTTATACAGTTCATACTTCTCTGGACTACTGAGAAATAATGTTAATAATCACAAAGAAGCCCAATAACCCTTTAAGATGGTTGAATAGTTCAGTCAGCAAAATATATTAAAATATTTCATCCATCCTCTCTCATTATTTGACTAATTTCTCATGGCAGGCAGGTTTGGAGAAATTATAATGGGCATACTTTTTATAATAGTATGCTTGTCTTTGTGTGTGTTTGCTTTGTGTTGTCCAGAAGGATGGCTCTAGAACACTGTTGTTCTAAACAGTGAGGTGATGAAGGAAAACACCATGCAGGACTTGAGAAATATTATAATTTAACAAATTATAAAGATTCTTAGAAAGGGACTTTATGACTCCCACATCACAAGGGATAATCATTTCTGAGCTCAAGTGACTCCATAGGACATCATAGTGAGCCACAACTACCAAAACAGGTGCTGAGAACAGAGCAGTTTAGACTGAAATATTGCCGAGTTGACTCAGACTGAAGAAGAGAAATCTGGACAAGTCTGTGACATCCAGAAGTAGCTTTTTTTCTTTCTTTTTATTATTATTATTTTTTCTTTTTAGATATACATGAAGTAGAGTATATTTTGCCATATTGCACATACATGATTATAACTTATTCTAATTAGGATCCTATTCTTGTGGTTGTACATGATGTAGCATTACCCTGGTCATGTATTCACATACAAGGATAGGAAAGTTATGTCCAATTAATTCTCCTGACTTTCTTATTCCCCTGCCCATTCTCTTCCCTTCATTCCCCTTTGTCTAATCCAATGAACTTCTATTCTTCCCCTCCCCACCCTCCTTTGTTGTGGGTTAACATCCTCATATCAGAGAGAACATTTGGCCTTTGGTTTTGGGGACTGGCTTATTTCACTTAGCATAATATTCTCCAGTTCCATCCAATTACCAGCAAATACCATCATTTCATTCTTCTTTATGGCTGAATAATTTTCCATTGGGTTTATATGCCACATTTTCTTTATTTCTTTATCTGTTGAAAGACACATAGGTTGGTTCCATAGCTTGGCCATTGTGAATTGAGCTACTATAAACATTGATGTGGCTGTGTCACTGTAGTATGCTGATTTTAAGTCCTTTGGGTGTAAACTGAGGAATGGGATAACTGGATCAAATGGTGGTTCCATTTCAAGTTTTCTAAGAAATCTCCATACTGCTTTCCTTAGTGGTTGCACCAATTTGCAGTCCCACCGGCAATGTGACTGAGCTCAAAAGTAGCTGTTAAAAGATTCATCACAAAGGATGGATAATGTAGAGAGGTTCAGGCCAATATCTAGGTTAGATCCTTGGAAACCTCACTGAGGGAGACCTTCTGAGACACACGGACGTTCAGCAGATTGTTGAACTGAGGCTCTATTTGGCTTGAGTAACAGATGCTCAGAATCCATACTGGAGATCATCCTCCAGGTTGCAATTGAGAGGGGTTAAGTTCATCTAGTAAATCCTTCTTTGATTACGGATGGAGAAGCCAATCTCTCTGGTCACAAAGGGTGGGTAGAGGAACAATATTCAATGGAAAAATCAAGTTTTATTCCTCTCTTGGTAGTACTCTCAAAAGTCTTTCCCTCCAGAAATAATGGAAAGGAGAAACTAACTCTAGCTCTGCTAATAATCAGCCTTGTCCCTGGAAGAAGCTAATTAAAAAAATAAGGGCCTTGGGGACACCATATCCTTTTTAAATTTTTTTATTTGTTTAATTAGTTATACATGACAGTAGAATGCATTTATGCACTTTGATACATCATACATAAATGGGGTATAATTTCTCATTTTTCTGATTGTACATGTTGTAGAATCACATCGGTCATGCAGCCGTATATGTACACAAGGTAATAATGTCTGTTTCATTCTGCTATCCTTCCTATCCCCATAGCCCTTCCCCTCCCTTCATTCCCCTCTACCTAATCTAATGGGACAGACTGGACTCTGGAGAGTTGCTGAAAAACTCACCTCTGGAACATACCCACCAACTCTACTGGAAATGGAAATCTGAAAGGAATACAGGAGGACCTGGGACAAAAGGTACTAGGATCAGACCAAGCTTGGGGCTTATGCGCAAGGATTTTCCTTAACTTTTGGAATTCTGGGTATAAATGTATCTAACTCTTTGTACAAAGGTGAGGAACTCTGAAGAATTATCCTTGAGGCTATAAGTTGAATTGATTGTTTGGTTTAGAGATCTTTAATTCTTCTTAAGAAAAAAAGAACCTGTAACTGTGCTTATTTTGAGGACTTTTAATATTTTTGTGTATTCATATGTGTATAGCCAAGGCCTGAAATTAAAAAATCAGTCTTTCCTTTAGCTATTGGAGTCAATTTCCTGAAGTGTAAAGGTCATGATATTTGTCAACTGGATATTATATACTAAGTCTTCATTAGAATAAATATAAATTTTACTTTTCTTTGGAGAAAATACAAGATGTACATATTAGGCTTTTATAGGCTCTTAAAATTTAAGAGCCTCTTTTATTGGGCTCTTAATAAAAGAATTTTTCTACACTATTTTTAATTACTTTGTTTTAAATGTATTTCAAGTTTAAATGAGTGATTTCCCTTTCTAAAACAGAACTAAAAACTGACACAGTGGCATACACTTATAGTCAGTCCTAGCACTCTGGAGGCTGATGCAGGAGGATCACTTGAGTATGAGGCCAGCCTGAGCAACTTAGCAAGACTCGGTCTCAAAACACAAGAAAAATAAAACTGAATCTTCTGCTCCCAACCATTAGTTAAAAAGCAAATGATTAGAGAAGATGGGCTTACTTTATCTATCACTATCCCTATCTATAATCTGATTTTTAAAACTAAAAACCACCAAGAATCAGGGCTGTACTTTGTTTCTCTATGTTCTAGAAATGGACTTAAAAAGACAGGGGCAGAGGCTATGTTTGGAGATCTTAGGATAAAATGAAAGGAAGTTAGTTAGAACATTCTGGTAGAATGCATTCTGAAATCAGATATCGTATATAGCGACATCAGTGAATTCTATAAGGCCTTATGGAGAAGGAACTAACAGGTTGGTACCCGATGCTGTTGCAAAAGAATGGGAAAGGACGGAAGAAAAAAGATATGGAGAAAGAAATAGGGCTGAATAATGAAATTCAGATGGAAAAATCTGGATTTTTATAAAAAAAGGTTTTTTAGTCCTTCGGAAAGAAGAGATAGAATGAGATTTTAGATAAACCCTTAAAATTCAAAACTGTTGTATGTGAGTGTTCACAGTGTCATTATTCACAACAGGCAAAATATGGAAACAGCCCATGTGTCCATCTACTGATGTGGTACAGCCAAACATTGGAATATTATTTGGCAATAACACAGAATAAAGTACAAATATATATTATAACATAAATGAACCTCAAAAATTTTATGCTTAGAGAAAGAAATCAGACCAAAAGAACACATATTGTATGATTCCATTTATCTGAAATGGTCAGAGAATACAGGATTATACAGACAGAAAGCAGATAAGAGATTGCCTAGGGCCAGGCAGGAATAAGTGACTGTAAATGCACACAGTATTTCTTTGGGGGAAGAAGGAAATAATATATAATCAGATTATGGTGATGGTCACTCAACTCTGTAATGTTGCTGAAAATATTGAATTATGCATTTAAAATGAGTGCTTTTATGGTATGGAAACTGCTCCTCATTAAAACTGCTAATAAGAAAAATGACTCTCTGGCTGTATTGTCATTATTCTGCATTAAGTATTCAAGGATCCCTCATACTCTTTTTTTTTAATATTTATTTTTTAGTTGTAGGTGGACAGAATATCTTTATTTTATTTTTATGTGGTACTGAGAATCGAACCCAGTGCCTCTCACGTGCTAGGCGAGCACGCTACCACTGCGCCATAACCCCAGCCCCCCTCATACTCTTTATATGAGGTTATGTTCATGTTTTGATTACTGTTTCTTTTTAGGCAGTCAGAGTGGTGCTCAGATATTGTTAATATGGTTGAACTGGACCACCAGTAAGTTGAGGACACCTGGGCCATTATACCATCCTCATAGAGTGCTACTTCTCTTTCTAGAGGTGGACTGGTACAGTAATGGAGGTTGGGGATTCTTGGGTTTCAAGGGTGAGGGATGTCCATCAGTGGAGCAGAAGAAACAGTGACTTCTAGAGAAAATAAGAGGGAGGGCTGGGCAACAACATTAATAATCACACAGACCTGGTACCAATGACAAAGGGATAATCACTCAAACTAGCAGAAAACTTTCACATCCCCTCAACTGACATTTCTTCAAGGCAGATGGTTATGAATTGCTGGGAATAGCTTCACATTTGCATAATGAGTTTCCTAGTTTTTTTCCCTATTACCTCCAACTAATTGCTTTAGAATAATATTGTTATTTGCAGCAAATCCCTTTTCTTAGGAAACGGTGCTAGCATAGCTAATACTCACCCAGGTAAGTCACCTGTCAGCCAAGGATGGCTGAGCCAGGGTGTGTTGAGCCAAGGTTGCAGCAAGCTCTGTCATGGCAGAGGAAGACGGGGAGGCACTGGCTGCTGGGAGAACAGCCTAAGGCTTAAAATGGAAAGTCAGGAGCCAGATGATACTATCAAGGAAAGCAACAATTTTTTATATCATAACCAGAAAAATTTACCAGCTTCAGAAATGGAAGCTACTTTGTCATGGATCAAACTGTGTTTGACTTACTGCTACTCTCTGTGGCCTAGCTGCAGTCATTTTCAGCACATTTTGAATGTGACATGGGCTCATGTAGCTGCTGGCTTACTCATGGCAGTGATCTGGGGTTTTTTTGTATCGGGGATTGAACTCAGGGGCACTCGACCACTGAGCCACATCCCCAGCCCTATTTTGTGTTTTATGTAGAGACAGGGTCTCATTGAGTTGCTTAGTGCCTCGCCGTTGCTGAGGCTGGCTTTGAACTTCCAATTCTCCTGTCTCAGCCTCCCAAAGTGCTGCGATTATAGGCATGCGCCCAGCTAGTGATCTGATTTTTGAAAGCATGTGTGTCTTATAAAGATTTCATAAATTTTCCTTGGAATATAGGTGACTTGAATTGGGAAGCTTGTATATGACCCAGGGCATTGGTTAGTCTTGGTTTTGGTAGCTTGTGTCTATTTGCTTCACTATACCCATAAATGATGGCATAGCAAGGAAACAATTTAGGAAATTAGAATTTCGAAGATAGTCTTTAGAAAAGTGTTCTTTTCCATTTTGTTTCAAATTGTATTTGCAGCATACTTTGGACCTGGACAATATAAACTATTATAATGGCTTTTCGGTTACCTGAACCTAGCCTAGAAACTCACTTATTTTAAGAAAATATGTATTCCAAAAAAATGAAAAAAAATTTAAATACTGGTATTGTTAAAGTTTTTGACTGTCAAGGACTGAGACAGAGCCCAAGACAAAATAGGATCAGAGAAATAGCCTGTCCTTTTTGTTACATGTCACAATGAGGAAGCGGGTGGAATTGTGAGCAGAGTTCAATTTTGTGGCTTGTAAGATCTTGGTGACATTTTTCTTGATCTGAAATAGGTTAGAGAGAGAATATGACCTGGTTTGCATTGAAGGAAAACAGAACATGGCACCACAAAATGTAGCACTTTGGCATGTTGATAATTTTGAACCAAAGGCAATTAGAAACAGTGGGTGCCAGAAGAGCTCTCAGACCTCTTGCCTTCTGGTTAAATACAGAGCATAAATTTCTTGTGAAAAGTTGCCCTCCCTGTATCAGGAAGAGGTGAGCATTCTTATCACTGAATAAAGGGAGTCGACACCAAGATGAATCTGTATGAACAAACCTACTGAAATCACTCTTATTTTCCACTGTAGTTTCCCTGCATATCTTCTAGTCCATTTTCCATAACCTACTGACCCAGCCCGATCCCTTTTTCCTTTGTCTTGTCACAGCTCCTGGATTCATCATTGTTTGTTAAAGTGGAATAGAAGCACTGGACTCATGCACTCCTAGGGCTTGGGAGGCTAAGGCAAAAGGATCACAAGTTCAAAGCCAGGCTCGGCAACTTAATGAGGCCCTAAGCAACCTTAGTGAGACCCTATCTCAAAACAAAAAAATAAAAATAGGGCTGGGGATGTGGCTTAGTGGTTAAGTTCACCTGCGTTCAATCCCTGGGGCCCCTCAACCCCCCCCAAAAAAAGTGGTATATAAGCTCTCAGGCCTATCTGATTCTTTGATCTTTATTTCCTACATAGTGAGGTTTCCATGAACATGTTAAAATATTAACATCAAATAAAAGATGTATACTTATTCTCCTGTTCATCTGTCTTTTGATAGTTTAATTCTCAGGTCCTAGCCACAGAACTTGAGTATAAGGGAAAAGTCTTTCTCCTCTTGTACTATAGCTCTGAAATTTTCAAACCAACAGTGTCAATTCTCCTTTAAATTGCCCAAGGATTCTCAAGAGTCACACAAGTAAAGCAGGTAGCAAAAAAAATAATAATAATAATCTCTAGTCCTTTTACTCATTGTTCTTATTTCCACCCAGGCAGAATAAGCCAAAGCTTTCTTCAACATGACGGCCCTTTTTAGACTCAAAGACATCTATTGAATATATGTCATCCTCTAAGACTTCTTTAATGCAGGCTAACTGTCCACAGCATATCAGCCATTCCTTGAAAGGCATGCATTTTCCTGCTTGGCTGGAAGAATTATATTACTGTGTCCCCTAAAATCTGTTGCCCACTCTAAGGTATGTGATGTATGTGGTGTTACTATCACTCTCCTTGTTAATGATAATGACTATGGGAAATGTAAGCAGTGTTCAGAAAGAACTCTGTATGGGCAGGCAGACAAAGCTATTATTTGTGCTTGTTTACCATGAGCAGGAGAAAGAGGAGGAGGGAGAGTTTCTGCTTGCCTATAAAGACCTATAATGAGGATGAGGATTTTGATTAAAATCATCAGCTGGGTTCTCTCACTTCAGATATCACCCTGAAGGACGTCTTTCCCTTGAAAATTCATAAGGAATTAAAGATGATTATTTGAAAATTACTAGCCCCATACTATGAAACAGGAAGTAAATGCAATTTCTTCAAAGGTTTACTGAGAATGATTATATCAAGGAGCAAGTAACAAGCAATTTAGCCCTGATGCTAACTTCTAATCCTTCTTCACTGAGGAATCACGGAAAGCCCTCCCCAGGGGTGAGCCAGGAAGCAGCTCTGTGTCCTCGCCCTTTCATCATCCTAGGTCTGCCTCACCCACCCATTTCCAATCTGGGCCACACAGTTCTGGGCCTGGAGCACCAGTCTCAGGTGTCATGGCAGCTTTAATTAAACCAACTGTTGGGAAATCACAGCCATTATGTCTGCAATTTTGTTAAGTTTATCTTTAAATGCAACCTCCAGGAATTGTTTTCTGAGCATGTTTGGGTTCCTTTAATGAGCACTCCACCAAATGCCAGCACCATGGCTGCTCTCTGTGTGAGCTGCATGCTCGCCTGGGCTCTGAGCTGTAGCCATGGGGACGGCTTTAAGAGCCCACAATGCTTAGTGGGAAGACAGCAGCTTGTTGGGTCAGCCTTTTCCAATTCAGGAATCTTAATATGTTCACAGGTGATGCTTGGGGGAAAAAAAATCAATGCCAGAAGTAGGTTTTCTTCTAGAATATATTTATATTGAAGACATGAAAAAGTATAAACATCTTTAGGAGTGGTCTGTCAAACCCAGGAGTGTGAAAAAAAAGCATCAGTGCAAGAGCATGTAATGTTTAGTCTTCACCATATAGACCATGTGTACTCTGAATTGACACATGTCATTGGGGTAGCTTATCTTATAAATTTAATATGTATTTGTGATGTGTGGGAGGAAAGTTGCTTTTTGTGTGTGTGGGGGGGGGGTACCAGGAATTGAACTCAGGGGTACTCGACCACTGAGCCACATCCTCATCCCTATTTGGATTTTATTTAGAGACAGGGTCTCACTGAGTTGCTTTGCACCTCGCTGTGGCTGAGACTGGCTTTGAACTTGCGATCCTCCTGCCTCAGCCTCCCGAGCTGCTGGGATTACAGGCATGTGCCACTGCACCCAGCATGGAAAATTTTTAATACTAAGAAATAGAGGGGCTGGGGTTATGGTGCAGTGGTAGCTTGCTTGCCTAGCATGCGTGAGGCACTGGGTTCGATCCTCAGCACCACATAAAAATAAAATAGCTTAAAAAAAAAAAAAGAAATAGAAAACTTTGTTAACAGTGGCTTAAATGATGTAAAGTTTGATTTTTTTTTAACCTAATAAGAAGTTGGAAAATAGTCAGTGGGAAGCTAGATTAAGCTGCTCAGTGACTGTAGCAAGGATCTGGGACTTTCTAGTTGTCTGCCCCGGTGTCTTCAGCAGGTTGCCTCATGATCACAGGATGGATCTCTCTAAACAGTATATTCACATGGGAAACAAGTAGAAGGGAAACGAGCCATGGCTCCAGCAAGCTTTTCCTCTGTGTCTGCCCCTTTATCTGAAAATAAAATCTTTCCTAAATCCCCCCCTAGCAGACTTCCCCTGTATATCTCATTGGCCCAAATTAAATCCTATGGCCACCCTTGGCTACAGGGGAGATTGGGAAGTGGGTATCTGACAAAAGGGAACTGGATTATTATAACTGGTTTAAAGAAATTAAGATCCACAGAGCAGAGCTAAACACATTGTTACCCACAGGCAATAAGATGCAGGCATGGGAGGCGACTGGGTAGATCTCAGTGATGAACTTTACAACTTCTGTTGTAAAGGAAACATTTAGGCCACAAAGCCTCACCCTCCCTAGATCAGTATCTGAGCAAAGAGAGACTTCTATGGAAAGCTAAGTGTTATTCTCAAATGCTTTCTGCATCCTATCGCACAAAATCAGGATTCCAAGAAGGAAAAATAAATAGTTTGTGGACTTGGGTTCCTAGAGAGTTAAGAATTGGGGTATAAATGGTAAGACAATGAATGGTTTTTAGAACAAGCTGTGTTCAGAGTCTCAGAATGTCACCAAACACACAACTTGCTTTGCATGATGTCTCTGCAACGAGTCTTTTTGAAACCAGCATTTCTTCTTTTTTTAAAATTTTATTTATTTATTTATTCTACTTAGGTATACATGATAGCAGAATGCATATTGATTCATTGTACACAGATGGAGCACAGCTTTTCATTTCTCTGGTTGTATGTGATGTAGAATCACAACACATATGCAGTCATACATGAAGCTAGGGCTATGATGTCCATCTTATTCCACCATCTTTACTGTCCCCATGCCCCCTCTCCCCTCCCACCCCTGTGCATCATTTCTTCTATTATTGTAAAACCCAAACAAATCCAAAGGGTGGACTCGATGCTTTACCTGATAGGAGTTGATGCTAGTGTTTCCTTTGTTATACAAATATTTGATTAAGACATGCTTTTCACTTTTAAATAGTGGTTAATAGCATCATTTATATAAAGAGAAAATTTGTTTGTGAAAGCAGTATCATTTAATGACAAAAAAGAGTAAGCTCTGAGACCAGGCAAACCCGTGTTCATCTTTGGACCTGCCACTTGCTAGCCTTGGTCAGGTCTCAGTGCCTTCTCTACAAAATGAGGATAAATAATAGCTCTGACCCCGTAGACTGCTGTGAATCTTAAAAGAGCCCATAAACATTACACACTTAGCCCATTACCAGGCACAGAGGAAGGCCTCCATATCATCTATCTCAATGTATTTCTTCTGTTTTGAATAAAATGAAGCATTGGGGACCTAATTTTTATTGTTAATTATAATAAATAATTTATTTCTGAGACTTTCCTTTGTTGCTATTGATTTTAATCCAAGCATGCATGACATCTTGTGACCTCTTCCTGTTGGTGCCCTGCCAAGAAAGCATAATTTTAAAAATATTCTGTGGTATGTTTTGGTTATAACACTGTGGTTAGACAGTGACTTTACAAAGTCTGTAGTAGTGAATTGGACCGCACCTAGTGGAGTCCCTGGTATTTCCTAGGTGGACTTAGTCACCTCCTGGACCCCTGGTCCCTGACTGCAGTAACTCATTTGCTGTTGACCTCCTTGTCCTAGACTACAGGCTCCAGATGCAGCAGTATGAGACTGTTGTGGAACTGCTGAGTCACACTGGCTTTTTTCCTTACACTCTCCAAGTTTCCACCAAGAAAACTCTTGGCCCACGTTCCTCATTTCTGTTCTCGAATAGTACATTTTTTTGAACCCAAACATAAAATGGAAACTTACTATTATCCAGATACGTTCTTCCATTTTTGTCTGATACTTTGTTAAATCCATATGTGTGTCCTATTTGTCTGCTCTAGAAGTCTGGCAAAGGCATTAAAGTCAGATGGGAACACTTGATTTAGTTATGGTCTGCCTCATCTGTTAGACAGAAAGAGCCAGTAGGATAGAAATCATGTCTGTTTGGTCACAATACTAGAGACAAATGAATAAATTTTGAGTAATTTACAGACCAGCTGACAAACACACCCGATCTAGAGTGATCACTATTTTTTAAATCTACACGCTCCTGTGTCTTCCCTTTAATAATCACTTTCTGGGAAGTGTCCACGATCAATGTGAAGTCACCACCTCAGCCTCACTTTTTCTTGCTAATATCACATGTAGGTAGACAACTAAACGTCTGTAAAATGACTGACCGCAGCCAGGGCTGAGGGAGGACAACATCTTTCCCTAAAGCAATCTAAGCAAAGCTAAAACCAGATACAAATCAAGGGACTTCAGAAGTGGCAGGCACTGACTGATGCACGCGCAGTTTTAGACTTTTTAATTCCAGGCTCCAGTGTCTTTTTTTTAAATATATATCTTTTATTCTAATTAGGTTTACATGGCAGCAGAATGCATTTTGATTCATTGTACACAAATGGAGCACAACTTTTCATTTCCCTGGTTGTACATGATATAGAGTCACACCATATGTGCGGTCATACATAAACCTAGGGCATTGTTGTCCATCACATTCCACCATCTTTCCTGCCCCATGTCCCATACCTACCCTCCCCTCCCCTTTGACCAAAGTTTCTCCATTCTTCCCATGCCCTCTCCTACATTATGGATCAGCATCCACTTATCAGAGAGAACATCTGAGCCAGACGTGGTGGTGCAGGCCTGTACTCACAGCACTTTGGGAGGCTGAGGCAGGAGAATCAAGAGTTCAAAGCCAAGCCCGGCGCGGTGGTGCAAGCCTGTAATCCCAGCACTTAGGGAGGCTGAGACAGGAGAATTGTGAGTTCAAAGCCACCCTCCGCAATGGCGAGGCACTAAGCAACTCAGTGAGACCCTGTCTCTGAGGCAAGGGGGAGGTAGCATTAGAAGCCAATGCCACTTGACTGAATGCTGTTCTTTGATTTTTGCAATCAATCATCCAAATAGCCTTCTTAGTTTTCAAAGGCCTTTGAAGCAGAACAGAATTTAAATTTGTAATTGGAAAAAGATCAGGGCAACATGTCTTTATGTTGGGTGCTTCCATGCCGCTCAGAATACAAAGAAATGTGGTCAGAAACAAAGAATAAAAATGCTTGGTCATCTATGACATCCTGGAAAAGGCCAAACTATGGAGAAAGTAAAGAGATCAGTGGTTTCCAGGGCAATAGAAAGGGAAAGGATGAATAAATAGGTGGAGTAAAAAGCAGTTTTTAGAGCAGTAAAAGTGCTCTGCATAATCATATAATGGTAAATGTATCATTGTACATTTATCCAGACTCATAGAATATATATGAGAGTGAAACCTAACATAAACTATGTACTTTGAGTGATAATGATATGTAAATGTAGGGTCACTGACTGTGCCACTCTGGTAAGTAATGTTGAGGGTGGGGAGGTTGTGCATTTGTTGAGGCAGAGGGTCTATGGAAAATCTCTGTACTTTCTACTCAATTTTTCTGGAACTTAAAACTCTTCTAAAAAATAAAATTGCTTTTTTCAAAAATGTTCTGGTGACTAATTTGCGTATGACGAACAAAGCAGCATTTGTGCAGTTTCTGAGAGGTAGCAAACGTGATTCAGGGTTGCTGTTGGAGTGTCAGATGTAGATTGCATCCAGAAGCAACTAATAACTTAGGACAGAGCTGCAGCAATGCTAATGGAAGCTCAGAACAGGAGAGGCACTTCTTCAAGATTACAAGACATATTGTGGTGGCTGTAAAAATGCACCACTCAGGTCTCCCGCTGCGGAAGCATGGCTGGCTGATGGGCCCAGCTGCTGCCCCTTTGGATCCACCACCACACTCATGCCAAGTCATGCTTACCCTGAGCTGCTCCCAGCTACCATGGCAAGGGTACTAAGGCAGGCTCATTCCAATGACATGCAGGACTCCTCCAAGGATTCCTCCAAGGATTACTTTGTCTTAGGATTCCCCATAGGCTTGTTTGAATCTTTCTGGAAATCTCTGCGATCTGAGATTTGTCTTAACCGTATCTCTTCCTTCCTTCTTTCCTTCCTCTCTTCCATCTACCCTTCTCTCTATCCTCCTACAGGTTTAAGTTAACCCTTTGGCTATTCACACCTTCCTTCCAAAAGATAATTCACTTACCCTCTCCTCAAGGAGCCTCTGCAGCCTGCCCAAAGTCTAGAATCACTTGAAGTCTTCTGCATGGGATCCAGATGGTCCAGACTTCTGGTGCCATAAAACATGTTATTTGCTACACACACTCTCTAAAATGGTGCCCGAGTAGGAATGGGAAAATACCATTAAGTCCCCCATTTGAAAGAGAATAGGAAATGAGAAACACAAAGCAGTCACTTGTCTCTGGTGATTTTTCTGCCCCACCAGGAGGACATGTCCTTCTTGAGAGCTCCTAAGGGTTACAGGGTCAAATGTTTTAGTAGATTAGATATATGATCTTTTTAATGATACAATTCTTTCCAAAACTCAGTAGGTGGTTGATCTACTTTCTTCTGGTAAGTTCTATGCATAAGTTATGACAGCCTAATATCTTGCCTGGATGTAGTTCTTAAAACTGAGCTCTGCTTTCTTTTCTTACTGCCCTTTGTATTCAGCCACACCAGCCCCATCTTAATGGAATGACCCTGAGGATAGGTTAAAACTGTAAGCCGTTGGCAAAGGTAAAGCTTCTAATCTAATCCAATCTTGTGCTCTTAATTTAATCTTTGCTGCTGTACTGGCTTTCACTGTCTAGCAAAGAACATTTAACAGAAGGTGATTAAGAAAGGCTTGAAGCATGAGCCATATCTCCTTCTAAGACTATCATTCAAATTCACAATTTCTAACTCCTTCAACAGGGGGTAAAGAGATAGCTGACATTATCAAATATGCAAGATCCTAAATAGCATCAACAACTGCATGCAATAGACAGAGAGCGTCGCTCCTAACTGATCTCACTTAGGTGTGTGTGTGTTCTGCATAGGGCCACAGGCATTCCCATTGCACAGTTCCCTGATCTGGAGAATCTAGTGTGGCTCCATCTCTTATAGCTACTAGAAGTACACCCCAATGTCTCTTGCTGCTAGGGTTCTCTTTGCCAAACAGACAATCCCTTGGAGGGATACCCAGGAGATGGCTAAAGCCCAGCCATGCTGTCAAGTACCCCTGGCTCTCAAGTGTCCTGGCTCTCCAACCACACCACCTTCTGCCTGTTCACCTTGCCCCAACTGTCCTCTCCCTAGAAAATCAGCAAGTCCCCTCCTTGACAGATGTGTCAGCTGGAGCATGGAATACCAGGCTCTCTTTTCTCTCTGGTGTCCCTGATCTTGCAAAGGAGCATCTGTAGTCCCTCCCCACTTTCACTTGGCTTTGATGAGGGAATGAAGTCACTCCTTGTGCATTCCTGAAGATTTAGACCACTCTTTCTTCACTCTCCCCAATCCTCTGCTTACTAAGACCATAGACCCATAGCTGGGTGTGGAGGATTTTTGTGATAGACTCCATTCTATAAACCCTTAGTAAGCTCTTGAAGAGATATTACTTCATACTATGAAGTATTTAGAGCCTCTTTGGCCTTAGTTCAAAATTCAGGACATGGAATAAGGCTGCTTAGGCAAATAATGAGCTTGGATCCCAATCTTACATTATATACAAAAATTAGCTCAAAAATGAGTACAACCAGAAACTAAATTTAAGAGCTAAAATTATAAAACTCCTAGAAGAAACCTAGTGCAAATTCTCATGTTTATGGATTGGATAATGTGGTTTCTTAGTTATGATACCTAAATCCCAAGAAACCAAAGAAAAATTGATAAACAGAATGTCACCAAAATTAAAAACACTTCTTTGTTTCAAAGAATACCATCAAGAAAGTAAGAAGAGCATGGTGTGTTGTAAGGTGTCATGATCCTATAATTCCAGCTACCCAAGAGGCTGAGGCATGAGGATCACAAGTTCTTGGTCAGCGAGGGCAAATAGCGATACCCTGTCTAAAAATGAAATTAAAAGCTCTGGGGAGGTAGCTCAGTGGTAAAGAACTTGCCTAGCATGTGTAAGGCCATGGGTTCTCCACCACACACACATACACACACACAAAAGTGAAAAGACAATAGAATGGGAGAAAATCTTTGCAAATCATATATCTGATGAAAGTATCCAGAACATATGAAGAATTCTTACAACTCAGCTATAAAAAGACAAACAACCCTATTTAAAATGAACAAAGGTTCTAAATAGACATTTCTCAAAAAAAGGCATAGGAGCACATGAAAGGATGCTCCACATTGTTAGTCATTAGGAAAGCAATGTGACACCACTTCCCCTCCACTAAAATGAACGAATGACAATAATAAAATATGAATGATAACAAATGTTGACTAAGACGAGGAAACCAACACCGTTATACACTGTTGAGAATGTAAAATGGTGCAGCCACTTTGAAAAGTAGTTTGTCAGCTCCTCAAAAAGCTAAACACAAAGTTTTTATACAATCCATCAATTCTTAGGTATATATACTCAAGAGAGCTGAAGACATATATCTGTCCCAAACCTGATATGTGAGTATTTCTAACAACATAATTCATAACAGCCCAAGAGGAGAAACAACCCAAATATCCATTGATTGATAACTAGATAGATCCAATGTGGTACATGCATACAATGGAATATTATTCAGCCCTCAAAGGGAATGAAGTCCTGATGCATATTACAACATAGTTGAACCTTGGAAATACTTTGCTATGTGACAGAAGCTAGACACAAGAGACCATGTATATGAAATGTACAGAATAGAAAAACCCACGGAGACAGAAAGTAGATTAGAGATTGATAGGGAGATGGAGGAATCAAAAATGATTGCCAACAGATACAGTATTTGAGAGGGATGAAAGTGTTTTGAAGTTAGGTGGTGGTAATTGTACAACTTGTGAATACAATAGAAACCGCAAAAGCATACCTTTTAAAGGGGTATATTTTACTGTATGTGAATTATATGTCAATTTTTTTTAAGTCAGGCAAGGGCTGAGGATGTTGTTCAGTGGTAAAGTGCTTGTCTAGCATGTGCAAGGCCGTGGGTTTGATCATCAGCTTGGCAAACAAACAAATGTTCAATAGGAAAAGTCCCTTTTAATTTCCTTGTTATATATGGAAGCATATTGTTATAAGTGGGTCAGATTTTATTTGAAAACTTGACTATAGCTTCCAAACTAGAAACAGAAGTTTTTAGTAACATTTCAGTGCATATATTAACTTTTTAGAAGAAGTGATGCACCTACAAATGCATATATTATATATAAGTACATGAATTGTACCACTTAAAATTCTGTGTTCATTTCCAACTGCTTTAAGTTGACAGATGCACTTTCTTGAGCTGTTCACAGTCCTAAGTTCTTGCACTCATGCATATATATATATGTATATATACACATATATATATACACATATATATACACACACACTCACAAATCTTCCTATCTCTTCTTTCTTTCGCAATAGTTCTTATAATTCCCAAATCAATCCATGCTCAAAACTGGCCAAAGCAATGAAAAATCACAGAATGTGGTGACCTACATGTGAGTCTCCAAGATGTCTACAGTGTCCAAATAGGGATCAGAGTTCTGATATAACAATGGCTATACATACTTTAATTAAAGAATTAATTGTGTATGGTTGTCCTCTTTATTTTTTTAAAGCAAATCCTGCAAAATCCTGAGTTGCCTTTGAGTGGCAAAGGACAACGTTGAATGTTGCAGAGGAGCTAATCAAGAACAGAAATAAACATGATAAAATCGCTGAATTTTATCATACATTTATATCATAAATACCACAACCGGAAAAATGAAATAAAAATCAATGACTTAAAACCAATTACAACAGCTCACTTCTCTTTTAAAAAAATGAAATTGAACATTTTATTTGAGGCTTTTTTTTGCAATATTGTTGCAAATAAACATTCTGAATGATAGAAGTAAAGTTATAACCATAATTTATTTTCAGTTTTGTATATTAACTCATTAGTCATACCCATAAATGAAACAGTTTACAAAAACATATCCATTTGTTTGTAAGTACATTATGAACAACATAGGGATGTTTTGCTAATTTGGTAATTAAGAACTATTATTTAGCTGTAGAGGACCAATTAAAAAAAGTTTCTCTCTCTCTTTCTCTCTCTCCCCCACAACACACACACACACACACACACACACACCAGACTAAGCTTGGAGGAGCAGAAAATAATTAATACTACTGCATTAGAATTAGTAGGAGACTGTAGAAATGGTCTGGTCAAGGAATCTTAATCTGGAGACCATGAATATATAGGAAATGAATGAGCTGGCTTCATAGGTAGTTTCTGTAACTCTTAAGTTACATGGAAAATGTTGTAAATAAATGTATGTTTTATGGAGCAAGAACCTATAATGTCTAAAACATTAAGAAGCCAATGTGCTACAGAAGTGATGGATGAGAATAATTGTGCTGGATTCTTGGAGATCCAGATCATCCTAGCAATGCTGAACCAGGCCACCACACTGCCAGAGATAGCATGGGCCCAGTGGATTCCAAAGCCCTAAAAGATAAGAATGCGAAAGGCCAACAAACCAGAGAAAGGAGCAATGGACCATTCCCCCAATACTCAGCTGTCTATGAGCATCTACATGTCCTCATAGGCCATGGGGATACGTTATCCTAGACATGAGGGTCCTACCAGCCTGGAGGAGTGGTGTGAGTACATGTGTAAGGCAAGGAAGAACCAGAGGTCAAAGATGGGAGAGTTGTGGTGTCTTGGACAGAAGCATAAGAATCACTGAATGTTAGTTTGGGAGAGTCAGCAATGGTTTGGTTTTGAATGTGATGATTTTCAAAGAATGGAAAGAATGCCCAGGTTCAGTTAGTTGTTCCAAAAGCATCAGAAAGACAAAAATAAAGCTAGATGTTTGTTTCCTGCTACTCTAGCAAAATCCATCCTTCACGAGTTCTTCCTTCTTGGAGGGTTCTTCTGACTCAGTTCCATGCTCACCAGTGTACTCAGTGCCAAGAGGATATTGCTTTCCTCTTTGGCCTGCAAGAGTGTACTAAGGTGTTTTATACCAGTTTATAAGAATTGACTGTTAGCCTTTCTCAACTCTGCCTTTAATGACATCACATTGACAGCTTGTAATTGGCTATAGTGGGAGTAGTTTTCTCATAGAAATCAGCAAATGCCACAAATTAGAATACAAATTTTGAAACATGTACTAATACTTACCAATCAGGGATAAGGAGTGTGTGGAGCCTCACACACAATGACTTCACAATTAGGATGGTATTTGGGCAGACTAGAAAAAGATGAGAAAATAAACCATGTGGATATCTGACAGATGAATATTCTTGTCACAGGAAACAACAAACACAAGCCACCTGATAGAGTAGTGCCCTTGGTGTTCAAGGGACAGCAAAGAAGGCCAGTGTGGCTAGAACAGACTAAATGAGAGAGAAGAGTGGTAGGGGATCAGATCAGAGATCAATGATGGGAGGCAGACTATTATGGTTTGGATATAAGGTGTTCCCCAAAACCTCCTGTGTTAACAAAAGAATATTCAGAGATGGAATGATTAGATTATGAAAGCCATAATCTAATCAGTCCATCTTAGTTAATGGATAGATTGAGTGGTAACTGTAGCCAAGCCAGGCATGGCTGGAGGAGGTTGCTCACTGGGGACATGCCATAAAAGGGTTCATCTTCTCTGCAGCCCCTTCTTCCCTCTCTTAATCTCCTACCTGTCATGAGCAAAGCAGGGATTCTCTGCCATACTCTTCCACCATGATGTTCTGCTTCACTTTGGCCCCAGAACAATGGAGTCAGCTGACTATAGACTGAAACTGTGAGCCCCAAATAAAATTTTCCTCCTCTAAGTTATCTTTTTAGGCATGTGGTCATGGTGACAAAAAGCTGACTAACACAGGGAGAAATTATAAAAGATCTTTTAGATAATTATAAGTTTTGCTTTCACTCTAAGTACAATGAGGAGCCATTGGAAACTGCACAGAAGCAAAGTGACATGAGTATGACTTGGATTTGAAAAGGATTACTCCTTTTAATCCTTTATGTCACTTTTACTGTAACTAGGACCAGCAGGCTAGCTGTGGAGGAAATGAGAAATGGTCTTAGCCTGAATACAAATACAAGGAATTGTTATTAACTAACAGTTCTCAGCTCAATAAAAGGAAGACCTTCCTAACAAATTTTTTGTAATCCCAAATGAGGTACCAAGCTTTTTGTGCCTAGAAATAATCAGGCAGAAACTTGATATTCACTTGCCAGAGATGCTATTGAAAAGTGTCCTGTACTAGGAAGGGCTTAAACCCTCACTGACCTTTAATATTCTACAATGGTATAGGAGCTTGGCTACACAAGAAATGTTTCTGTCACAACTTGATAACTGAGTTAAGGCTAAGGAAGAAAACAGAATTAGATATATGCATTAGAATGGCTTCATTTTTTTCTCTCTTTCTATATGTTTTATTGGTGCATTATAGTTGTACATAATGATGGGATTTGTTGCTATATATTTTACATGCACACAATATAACAATATAATTTGGCCAATAACAATCCCCGGCACTTCTCCCTCTCTTTCTCAGATCCCTTTCCTCTACTGATCTCCCTTTGATTTTCATGAGATCACCCCTCACCTTTCTTTTCCTTTTTCCTCTCTAAATTTCACATATGAGAGAAAACATACAACCCTTAACCTTCTGAGTTTGGCTTATTTCACTTAACATAATGATCTCCAGTTCCATCTGTTTTCTTGCAAATGACATAATTTTATTTTTCTATATAGCTGAGTAATACTCCAATGTGTATATATGCCACATTTTCTTTAGGATGGCTTCATTGTGAAATAAAGATGTTAATGGTTTTTCTTGGAGATGTACCCTGTTTAGGGGTACAATGAGTGAGGGAGTAGTTTAGCCTAGCGTGTTGCTCTCCGTGGTGCTGAAACAACATTGGTTAGGGGATAAATTTCCACTACCTAGGTGACTCATCTTCTGTGGAGGTAAGACTACCAGACTTGAGCAATCACATGAAATAGAAAAGAGGTGAATTCAGGAGGTTAGAAAACAAAGAAAGAAAGGATGTCTTAGAATTTGGGATATTACATATGGAGAGGATTTCATCGAGTGTCTGGCCCAATTCCTTAATTTTGCACCTGAGCAAACAGGCACAGACAGCAAGTCTGCTTGTCCTAAGTAGCAAAGGTTAAGACTCACTGCAGGTTTGTACGAGATAAAATGAGAGAGGGTTTGTCCTGTGGGGTTGTCCTTAACATTTCCACCAGAAGTTTCTACTAATTAAGCTTTCTCTCCTCATGTGACTGCATTCACCAACCCAGTGAAAAGCATTCTCATAAACATGGGAATATTTTTATCATACTCATATAAATTTCCATGAGTTTGTGCCTGGCACCCCCAAACTACACTTTACATTCTTAGATATGCTACAGTCTCTGGAGTCACTCCAACTTCCCAGACTTCTGAAGGTTACCTCTACTTCTTATTAACTACTCTGCATATCACTGATCTCTCATGATCTCTAGAAGATTAGGATTTGAAGGAGCTGGACATACAATAAATAACAGGTTATTCTTATCCTCGTGTGGCTGACTTTATGCTCAGTGAGGCTGTAGATCTGATTGGTAGAAGATAACTAATGACATTGCAAAACCAGATGGTAAAGCACCCAGTTACCACCCATGCAGAGGTTCCATGAAGTAAGAGCTCACATGATAATTTTACAAAGAAATGACAAGTGTTTGCTGAGATAGGTGATCACATCATCAAACTGGTGGGAGCTTCCCTTGTCTGAACTTATCAGGTGTGCCTAAGAGATAAGATTTATATATATGAGGGAGTTACAGTAAATCTTCATTTCAAATTTTTGTTAAATTTCAATCAAGTGTTTTTTTAAACTGGGATGACAGGCATTACATTAGACCTTACTAAACTTGTGAATTGCAATTGAGTCCTGATCTGTAACAGAAAAGTATCAGCCATGAAGTAGAGACCAAGGAAGTCACTGCCTCCAGAGGCTCACTACAACATCAGGTGGCAGATGGAGGCAGCTCAGCAGCCCTGAATGCCAAACTCATCTGGCCTCAGGGCCCCCAAGGCCAAGAGCAGGTGTAGATCACATGTTTAGTCTTCCCAGAGGGTAAGAAGAGCTGCCCTGTGGGCCACACTGGAAGCAAAGCCAGGCAAGGGGACTTACCCAGCTGTTTTAGCAACCTATGCCAGAGAGGTGAAGCTCAAAGGCGAAAAAAGATTTGGTTTTTATTTCTGCACCCGCTACCTACCTGTGTTCAAGAGCATCTCGGAGCAGAGATGATTTTACTAAAGTGTGTCTCGGTCTGAGCCCTGATGGTCTCATCATTTGGCTATTTAAAATTTGGAACAGGAAGTTTGGGGTTTAGTTCAGTAGGGGAGTGCTTGCCTAGCATGTGTGAGGCCCTGGGTTCAATCCCCAACACTGCAAAAAATAAGTAAATAAAATAAAACCTGTGTAAGAGGCTGGAGATCTGTCTGGAATGCTTACTTTGCCCAGTGTTCCCTCTAACTGACTCACTGGACTTCCATTGAAATACCTCTGCCTTGGCCACCCAGCTGTTTTCCCATACTAGAGGAGCTTTTATTTTCTTTTCTCAGTTTTCTTTTCTACTTGAGTAAATGTATTATTTCTTTCCTGGTTGTAAGAAACTCCTTACAAATGCTTTTCAAAAAATAAAGAAAATGTACTAGCAAAGGACAATGGCCTTCACTTTTGATTCTGAGATCAGACAGAATCTCCTGAGCTGAGGTTTGCCTTTGAGAGTGCTTGTCAGGATGCACAGGTTCAGAGTGCAGCGAGAGAGGACCCCCCACCCAGAGTTCTCAGGTTTCCCTGGCTCAGAGTATGTCTGAAACCAGCAGGTCTGAAGGGACTAAATCAACGGTTTGGGGTGATGGGGGAAAGGTTCCAGAAGGACTGAGCAGTGTTCCTATAAGGCTCTAAGGAGGCCACTACACAGTGCCTGATCTTGTACTGCAGGCTGAAGTCAGCTTAATTGCTGGTAATTAAGGCAGGATCTATGGTTTCTGGGCATGCCCAGTGGGGGAGGGGCTGGATTTCTGGCCTTGGATGAGCTGCAGGAAAGCAGTTGCTGCTCCACTGAGCTTGCAGATCCAACACTCATAGCAGGGCCTGTTGCTGGGCAGTTTTCAGCACTGGGGGTCTTTGAAAACCTGCTCTTTGAGAATAGAGACTTGACTTTTCAAAGGAAATCAAAGTAGAACAGAAAGAGTTAACCTTCATTGAGAGTTTACAATAAGTCAGGCATTATGCTAAGCACATTTAATTCTCAAAACATATTAATGGGTGAATTTTTAATTGATGATGATGATAAAAGATTAGATAATTCACTTAGGTACACAGTTGGCACAGAATGTAAATCTAGTTAATTGGATTCCAGAATTTGTGCTTTCAGGCACCATGCTATTCTGCAGAGATTACAAGCCAGTATCCTACGAGCCTTCAAAGCACATATTCCCCACATCACTTTAGAAATGATGATGCACAATTGAATTCAAGATTTCTGATTATCTTGGAAAATGATAAGATCTGCCAGCACTGGCTAAATTTTTGCATAGCAACCATGAATTGGGGATGAGTAGCAGTTGCCCCTTGTATAGAGGGACTCTCTAGGCTTTCTGTTTATACTGGTCCCTCTTACTTAAATCCTAGCCCATTTAAAGAATTTATAAGATTTGCCTGATCTTTGCTGGCATTTTAAGATTATAACACTGACTCCCATAAAGCTACATAGAATAAAACATAAGAATAAGAGCTGATAGAAATAAATGAGGTAGGAAGGCCCAGTGACATGAGCAACAAGTGTCCTTGCATTTAGTCACACACTCAAAGAGCAAATGCTCATCATCAAGTCCAATTTATCTCCAGTCTCATTTTCAAGCTCACAAAGAAACAGAGAAGAGCTGGCTCATGGAGGGACCAGAGTTGCAGAGAAATCTCAAGAAGCATTGTAGTCCTAGACAAGCAACTCTCCTTGTCTGCTTTTAAGAGATTGCTTTTCATAAAGCTTTGCTATAAGCTCTGCTTTATCATTCCTGCCTGAGCTTCCAGCTGGACAGAATCCGAAAGCTAAAAGCCTGCAACTTCCAGAGAAAGAGAGCTTTTGGCTGCCCAAGGCTGTATGGCCACATCGGCCTGCTTCTTTCTGGGTAATCAGGTGGGAAATTTCATCTGCGCTTCGAGCTTCCTACAGCATCAGTCTTCCCTAGGAGCCTGCAGAATTCAGATTCATATTCCCTCACCCACGCCCTATCCCTCAAAAGGCTTGAGTGATTTTTGGAGAGGAGAGTACAATCAAAGGCAAGGATCATTATGAGGTGGGGTGATGATGTGGTCCAGTCTTTGAAGTTATTGAACTAAGCAGAGAATGATCTCATATCAAGTACCCCCAGAGAAGCACAGTGCTCACCCCTCCAAGTCCACCTCCAAGCCGAGGCCATGAGACTGCAGAGGGCTTTATCTTGGAATGTATCTTTCTATGCATCAGAGGGACAATAAAGCATGGGTTTCAGAAACTAAGGATGACTATGCCTTTCCCTGATGACCTAGAGAACAGCTGACCTTTCCCCCAGCCAGAAGACTCGAGTCCCATAAGTATGTGCTCCAGTCTCCCCTAGACCAGTTCTTCCAGTGTTCTTTCCTAAAACACCTCAATTAAGAGTACTTTTTCCTAAATCTAAACCTCGGAGCTTCCCAGGAGGGTGACTCCAGCAGAGACAATACAGCAGACCCTAAGAGCAGCGTGTGGACTTAGACTTTGTGTTCTGGCTCTGCTGCTTGCTGGCTGATTGGGCCCACTCTTCAGGAATCTAACCCCTCTGGGCTATGGTTTCCTCATTTAAGAAATGCATAGTGACCCTACCTCCTAAGGTCGAAAGGAAAACTCTTCATAGTAATGCCACACAGAAAACTGCTGACAACTGCTGGCATATAGGAAATGTTAAATGAAGGGTCTTCTTTGTTCTGTCTGTCCCTGCCTACCTCTCTAATTTCATTTTTCCCATCACTCTCACTTTCAGTGCTGTGTATCTTCTGATAAGAACCTTCTCCCTACCCCCCAACCCCATACTTGCTATCTCCCTCAGATCACAACCTTCTCTGGCCTTCCAGACTGGATCAGGTCCCCATGCTGAACTCTCAGAGAGTACCATGTGCCTTTTCTTTGCACCACTTACTGCTGTGTGTGAGACACTGCTACCTGCTATCAGACCCCTCCCACTGCCCTGAGCACATAGTAAGTTTGATGACATAGTGTTGTATCCCAAGTACCTAAGAAGTTCCTGGCATCTAGTGGGTACTTGATAAATATTTTTGAATGATTAAGACATTATAAAACTCAGCTGGAACTTTCTTTTAATTTTGCAGTGAATGGGCAGTTAACAGGTATATGTTAAGAAATCATTATAATCATATATAAAAATGAACTCAAAATGGATCAAAGACATAAGAGCTAAGCTGTATATCTTTTAGGAGAAAACTTAGGGATAAATCTTCATGGCCTTGGGTTTGTCAATAGAGTCCTTTAATATGATACCAATAGCAGAAACAACAAAATTAAAAAATAGATTAAACTTTAAAAAATAGATTAGACTTTACAAAATTAAAAGCATAGGTATTTCAAAGGACACCATTAAGAGATTGAAAGACAATCCACAAATTGGGAGAAAATATTCTCAAATCACATATTTGATAAGAAATTTGTATGTAAAATATATTAAGAAATTATTATAATTCAACTAAAAGGTATTGACATAATTTTGAAATAGGTAAAGGATATGAACAAATATTCTTCAAAGGAGATATAAAATCATGAGTGAGCAGATGAAAAGATGC
The DNA here is from genome assembly GCA_004024805.1 of Geosciurus inauris. Lineage (NCBI taxonomy): Eukaryota > Metazoa > Chordata > Mammalia > Rodentia > Sciuridae > Geosciurus > Geosciurus inauris. Next base: position 70,429 of record PVHX01000457.1, on the reverse strand, counting down.
TCAGCATCATTAGCTGTCAGAGAAATGGAAATCAAAACCATAATGAGATCCCTTTTCACACACATTGGAATGACAAGAATAAAAAAGTCAGGTAATACCAAATGTTGGTGAAAGTGTGGAGAAATCAGAAACCTCAGACGCAGCTGGTGGGAGCATGAAATGGTGCAGCCACTTTGAAATGTAGTCTGGCAACACCTCGGAAAGTTAAAGATAGAGTTAGCATTTGGCCAGCAATTCTACTCTTACACTCAAGAGAAATGAAAAAATATGTCCTTGCAAAAACTTGTGCATAATGTTCATGGCAGCATTAATTCAAAATAACCAAAAGGAGGAAACAACCCAAATGTCCTTCAACTGATAAGTGGGAAATTAAAATATGGTCACCAAAATTCAAAGGGCATGGAGTACCCTTGGAATGGAATGTAGTTGGTATTCTACAACTTGGTCAGCCTTGAAAACATGGTGTGTAAGAAGCCAGACACAAAAGACCACATATCATATGATCTATTTATATTAAAAGTCCAGAATAGGCTAACCCACAGTGACAGAAAGTAGATTAGTGTTTGCCTAAGACTATAGGGGAGAGGACAGAAAGATTTGGGGATAAAAGCTAAAGTGTATCTTTTGAGCAGGATATGAATGTCATGAAATTGATGGTGGTGATGGTTTCACAACTCTGTGAATATACTAAAAACTATTGAATCATATACTTTAAATGGGAGAATTGTATGGTACACAAACTACATTTCAAAGCTGAAATGTGTTTGTGGATTTTTAAGTATTAACGGAACTGTTGACTCTCGCCTACAAAGAACTAACTTCCAGTTGGAAAGACAACTTATATGAAAAACCAAGCAATACCCCATGGGCTATTATTAAATGCTACACTGGGAAACAAAACCTATAGTTCGGAGAGAAACATGACCGAGGGAGGTGGGAAATCTTGCATAGGAGATATTTAAAATTCCGAATGCAGAAGTTACATCCTCTGACACTTGATGGTAACGCTGGTTCCTTTTTAGTTTTCAGCACATCTTCCCGCCTAGATTGATTGTATCATCTTCATGTTATCTGCCCATGACATAACACAGCCAGCACCGTGCCTGATACCAGTCAGAATGAATGGGTTCTATGACTGGGACGAGAGACTGAGCCAGAGTGGAATTTAAGCTTCCTGTTGGAGCTGACTTGTCTCTTTTCATCATGCCTGTGTCACCAAGGCCTACCTTTTTGCCAGTAGTTTCCTGTGTTTTCATTTGTTAGTCTACCCCATGGCCCAGGAGGGCAGAAAAGCCTGCTAATGTTACTGATCCAGGAAGTAACTGGAGAATAGGAAGGAGCACGGAGGCTGGTGTTAATTCAAGGTCACCCAGGGGGTAAGCACCTGGCTGATCAGGGATTAGCATAGATGTTACTGTCCTGCTAAACCCACAGAACTGGGCTGTTTTTTTTCAGAGGTAGGTTTATAGCCATGTAGGGGAGGAAAAACCAATCTGGGCCAAAATTAATTTTAGTACTAAAGCGTGTGTGTGTGTGTGTGTGTGTGTGTGTGTGTGTACTGGGAGGAAGTGCAGACCATGACTTTAAAAGAGGGGAGGACCTAAGAAAATAATTAAGTTACTAAAAAAAAAGTGTTTGTAGTCTTCAATGCCCCTGAGACTAACATCTACAGTCCTGAGAAGGGGATGGTTACCTTAAGCCAGCCTCAATGTTCCTTTAGCAATTCTGTTCTGTTTAATATATTGTCTAATGTATTTGTTCATTTAGGCCATGACTCATTGCTTCTCATTCTATTTTTAGCTACTGCTCCTTGGTTGGATTTTTCCACATATCAGATGTTCAACTATGTATCCAGCAGGACAAATGTCTATCTTGACCATACAGTTTTATTATTTGTAAATTGTAAAAGGTTGTCGTCAAAACATCTTCCTCTAAATTTGCTACAATTATGAAGTCACCTTAGAGAGAGAGTATGAGGAAAGGTAATTGCTTTAAGTGTGTCATAAGCTATAATTCTGAGATACCCAGAGGAAGGCTGTATCTCCCTACCTATGTGTTATTGTCCAATAGTGAACATATGACTTCTGACTCCTGGCCCCAGAAAGGAAACTGGTAGAAACATAAACAGGGAGAAATCAATCAAATGTGCTAACATAGCCGAGGACTGAGGCTGTGAGGAGTCAAGAAGACTTCACAGAGGAACAGTGGCTTTGCAGAAGGATAGAGGAATGCCCAGGAGAACAGATCCAGAGAAGGTCAGTCAGGCTGGGGAAATCAGATTAAGAACAAGAGTGGAGAGGGAAGGAACCTAAGAGAGATCAAAATGGAGATTAAGATGGCAGACCACATGGCTGCCGAGAAATAGCCACTTGCTAGACTTCATTTTTCCTAAGTTTATAACTGATATTTGCAAATATCTATAGGTAAAGGTATAGAAATGCTCTGGAATGTTACACCAAACTGGTAAGAAATTCTGGAAAGAATAAATTGAATTGGAATTAATGAAAGTGGAATGATTGCCTTTTATTCCAAATACCTCAGTGCTGTTTGATTATATTAAACAACAAAAAACATAGTCACTAACTCCTTGTGTAATCAAAGAAAACACAAATAAGGGACTCAGGAGAAAAGTAAAATTAGAATAGCATAATTAGGAGAAAATAAAAACCACCTGTAACCCTGCACCATGGTTATGCAGAGATAACTGAACTAAGAGAGCTTTTCTCACCCACACCCAGAGCAGCAGACTTGGAGTCCAGGCAGGAAAAGTTTCCACTGGTAGCAAACTGGGCACAACACCAATAGGATTGGGCACCAGAGGCCAAAACTGGGAATAATGATGAAGTCTGAACAGATGAAGCCATCAGCTAAATGAGGGAGAAAGAGCAGCTGAGCAGGCAGTGGGATTGGGGCCAGAGGTCAGAGATCAGGGGTTAGAGGGAATAGTACCAGCAAAAGGGGATTGGGGCTCGCTCACCTACTGGAGTCAGACGTCCATCCTTAAGCCTGTTTCCATTCTGTGCCCATCAGTCACAGGTCTGGATTTATAGTTGGATCTCACCCAGACTAGATGCTGAGATTTTACCCAGAGTTAACACAACTGCACAGACCTCCCCTAGGTTCCTGGTAGAAATGAGGCTGGGAGGAGATTCCAAAAAAGAAGCGTTTGTGGCTTTAGAGGTCAGTCTTAGATGAAGAAAGAGAGGCCTGTGATAGAAGAGACTTAGAGAATCTGAGAGTCTAGAGGCAGTGGGACACTGTTAACATTGGACAGCTCCAAACCATGTGGACTGTTTGTGCCACATGGGACATTAGGTACACTTGACTTTCTTTTATCATGTCCCCTGCTGCCCTAGTTGGATGACCAAAAACATCACCACACAGCCAGCCATCTCGATGGCCTGAGAACACTCCTTGTTTGGAAAGCACCAGATCCAATGCCCAGCTATAGCAGAGTGAGGGCTACAACCCACCCCCCCCAATTCTCTTCTGTTGCAGGGAAGTTGAACTGTGGCTACCAACTGACTCTAGGTGCCAGGGCCACAGAGATGGTGTGGATTGGAAGGGCTTTGAGGAAAAAGAAATAAAAGAAAGGCCTAGAACCAAGAGGCTCAGCTGAAGGGAGAGAACGAGCCCCCTTTCCCCTCTGACGGAAAAACCAAGTCTCTGTGCCACCTTGAGCAGAGGCTAGACCACCTAGGAGACTGCAAACAGCCTGCCTCACACCACCAGTTATGAAACAGCATGTCCACATCCATCTTTTGGCTTCAGGGCTATTGCTTTTGGATATCATGCATTTTTAAGAAAGGTGAAGAAAGCCAGATGTTGGATTTTCGCCTTATTTCTGTTCTACAAAAATAAAATATTGTGAATATTTAAAGAAAAGTGCTCTGAACCTATCACAGCAATAAGAGCCTCCTTAGACGGGGCCTGCATGTCAATAAAATGTGACACTACTCCATCTCAGAATCTCTCTACATTTAACCATTTGGTTGGCAAGAAAACTTTCATATTTATGTAGGATATAAATAGTAATCATCAAACAAATGTTGATTTTGTTTTTAGATGCACATCCCGAGGTTTCTCAAAACTGCACAATGTAGCACTTGCAAGCTGAAGAAAGCAATCTCTCACTTTATGTGGGAAAATGCTTGCATTTCTGTGTTGCTCATAATCATTTTCATAAGCAAGTTAATTGCTTGAGAATATGTATATGTGAATTTTCGCCTTATTTCTCTTCTACAAAAATAAAATTGTTCAAAGAGCAAATATTCAACTGAAAACATTCTTCTTTTAATTTCTTTAGATTTGTGAGACATAAAATGGCAGATTACAAATGCAAATCTTCGGGCTGGAGTGTGGCTCAGTGGCAGAGTGCTTGTCTGATAGGCAGAAGGCCCTTGGTTCAGTTCCCAACACCACCCAAAAAAAGCTGGGCCCTGAAAGAAACAATACATACAGTAGCCCTTGGAGAGTTCTAATCTGAATGGAAAGGACCCTCCATTAATAAGAGGATCTGAGATACTCTTATTTTTTCTATTCTTTGGACCACATCTGCTCTGGGTGTGGTCCTTTATCATCAGCTCAAAGACCAATGGCAACAGTAGCCATGAATGCTTTCTTTTTAAATTTTATACCTTTATTTTATTTTTTATTTTTATGTGGATGCTAAGGATTGAACCCAGTGCCTCACATGTGCTAGGCAAACACTCTACCACTGAGCTGCACCTCAGCCCCACAAATGATTTTTTAACAGTATCCCTCTTTGGGGCATCATATGAAAAACTTTATAGGCATTTAATCATCACAACATCTTGGTGAGGTGGATATTACCCATTTTACAAATGTGGACTCTGAGACAACATCCAGAAAGTGGTAGGAGAACAGCACACTTAGCTCCCTAGACAGAGCCCACCTTCCGTCTTCCAAAGCACTCCCTGATGCTTAGTTTAGTTTCTGGATAGGAGAGAACAAAGACGAGATAATTTCCCTGGTGTTGGTATGGAATCCCACGGCACACAGGAGGAGCCAGAGATAAACACAGGGCCAGGGTCCGTTTTTGACACTGTGGATTCCCAGTGCGGTCCCCAAGGTGGACTCCAGTATTCATTTCCCCATACTTTCCCATTAGTGGGCTTGCAGTGCAATTGGTGGTTGCTGCTTTTCAGGGTCATATTAGCCTTCCTGAGTGAACAGGAAAGAATTGGTCCCCTTGGCCTGTCCCTTCTTTCCTTTGCCTATTCAATATCTTCTCCCTGATAGCAGGGAGCAGCTGGAGTTAGTGAGCCAGAACCCAAGCAGATCAATAGCACATGCATGTGAGGCCATTGTTAACAGTACTAATGCTCATTGCAGATACTTCCAGTGTGTCTGTCATGGTGTAGAGGTTAAGTAGAGTCTCTCTAATGTCAGGAGATTCATCTTACTGGAACATGGGGCATTCTTCCGCCTCATTCACCCAATACAGCTTTAGAGAAGATCAACTACATGCTATTTTAAAATATTTATAATAGTGCTTTGTATGCCATGTTTGCACAAAAATTTAAAATGCCATATGTAAATACACATATAAAAAACACATAGATTTATACCACATATACTTAAAACTTTAGACAACATGCCTTTCAGTCACTTTGTGTGCAAAATGTTTTTTAAAACTGGAATATAGTAAAAATGGAACACAGTTTTCATTGCACTAGGGACCCATGTGAGTTACTAAGGTAACCAGATACTAAATTCTTTGGCAATGGTAACATAATATTCTCTTGCCTGTTTTGCAACATCAGCTTTTGCATTTTTGTTTTTATTTTTCGGTCATAGTTTTCTTAAATGAAGGCACCATGCTATTGCAATGAATAATGACATAACCTGAGCAAATCTGAATGCCCTTACTGATGTTGCCGTCACCTGCTTGTGCAGGCATGTTCTTCTACAGGGGTGAGCTGAGGGACAGGTCTGTGCCACACACGCTGTCCTCCCCCTGCAAGTCCCCTCCCCCACTACCTTCTACTATTATTCTATAAATTTTTCTGGGAGGCATGGTTCAAGTTTAAAATTTTCTGTAGCCCTACAAGAGCTGTTAGGGGTGGCAGGGGGGAGAGAGGACACACACACACACACGCACACACATGCACACACACTATTTTTTTTTCCTGGTTGAAAATTTCTAGGAATAGCTCTTCTCAAAATTAGATATATTTTACCAAATTTGACTAAGCGAGACCATTCATGCAAACATAATAGCTATATTATAGGCCACGGATTTTCTTTCTTGAAGGATATTACATTTTCCTAAAACTCCTCCATGAATGCAAATGCAGAGAGAGACATTTTGTCAGATGTCTCACCACACAGATAAAACTGTCCTGCTTGTCATTTTTCTAACCTATGCTCCTAATAGAAAAAGAAATCTCAGGTTCCTGTTGCCACAGGCATACCTAGGACCTGGAATGCAATACCATAAAGACATGGAAATCATTTTGAAACCAATGAATAATGATTGATCCACATCTATTGGGAAAGATAGAACCATCTGTCTACCCTAGGACTAAATACATTTTATTTAAAGGCCCTGATAAGCTAGACTACTGGAGTCAGGTGGATCGTATGAGATACTGGCCCTTGAAAAGAGCCTACAGGTCTGAATCCTTGCTGATCTATTCAACAAAAGTGCTGTGTGAAGCCGAAATGTGAGAGCATCCCTGTGTGATGCCCATATAAGGGGGTGGGTTGAATGTGTGGGAGCTATTTATTTATGCAGCTGTTCTCTTTCTGGGGCATAATTGACCAGAGGTGAACTAGGAGTTGTTTATCTTGTTATATTGGCCTTCTGTTGGATTAATTGGCCCTTCAGACATCTTGAACGAAGGCTAATGCATATAAATATTAGGGGCAGACACATTACAGCCTGTAATATGCTTTAAAGTTTCACAAATACATGTGAAAGTGCTTGGTATACAATGACAGGCTTGTTCAAGTAAGATATCATTCTCTATATCCCTGCTGTTTACAAACAAAAAAGACCACTGCAGGCAGGTAATGATGAGGCTCCACCTTTTTAGAGTAACTGGGGTTGAAAGGAATTCTGGAACACATAGACTAGTCCTGTGTAACCGAAATGCAACGAGATTCCATTTGGATGGTGTCTACCTCAGCTCGATTGTTCTGGCTAATTCAGACAATCTAGGTAACATCTAAGGCAAGTGCACCCTGTTGAGCTGGTTTGCCCATCTTCACAGTCCAGGCAACCCAGAGCCCTGTGATATTTACCCCAAGGTGTTTCTGTGTTCCCTGGAGCCGGGCTTGGTGTTTCTGTGCGGCACTGATCACATTAGCTCTAAGACAGGTGCAGTGCTCACAACATAAAATAGCTGTGGAAAAGCAGGCAAAATTACTGTCAAACTGTCACAGAAGGTCTCTGAAGAGTTTCAGAAGCTTTCTGGTCCATTGTCTTGTTTGCTCTTGGGCAAGAACAGGAAGCCATCCTCTACCACGTCACCGGCATCTGAACTTCCACCTTTTAAAGGAAGAAACTGCTAGAAATTTTCCTCCAGGGAAGAATCTTGTGGCCTATAAAACTGATAGTGGCAACCTCCTGCCTTGAAATGCCCATTAAGATATTATTTGACTGAAATTCATCCACAGTCTCATTATAGATATTATATGGGTCTTTAAGTATTTTCCAAGGATAGCTTTCCCCACTATTGTTATGGAAGACAACAGCAGAGAACTAAAGCAGAGAGCTTTAGACCAGGAAGGTGGAGATGCCTGCAGGAAGGGAAGCAGGTCATAAAGGGAAAGAAGCAAGTCATAAAATCACATGAAAATGTGATGTGTTGCTTGGGTTTATGTGTTTTTCTATAGTCTTTTTTTATCAAGATGATTTATTCATATTATTTCATCAAGCGTAATAGATTCTTCAGCCCATCCTGACCTTCAGGTGACCTTGGGTTTTATGGTATGATAACTGTGTCGATTACAGTCGTGTTAGATACAAATCAACTCTGGAATAGCCTGGTTGACAGCATAGCAGGGAGCTGCAGATAAACAGGGAAGGCAGCTGTTATGGGATGCAAGGGGGTGGGGGTCCTCACAGGAGTTATGGCGTGCATGCTGGGACAGCCTTCCCAAGAAATGGCGGGAAGGGACGAGAGCAGCACACTCATCCTCTTGCTGGCACTTTCATTTGCTTTCCAAGCCTGCACTTGGGAAAATAAATCATGATCTACCCAGGGTTTCTCCCAAGACACAGCTGCTGGAGACTCTACACTTCTTCCCCAACCTCCTCATAGTACAAGCAAAAATAGCTCCCAATTTGAGCAGTTTCTCTATCCGTGAAGTATTTATATGCCTTACAGGCATTCACTATCTCATTTAATCCTCCAAACAGCCCTGTGAGGTGAGCTACTGTTATCCCCCTTTTACAAATGAGGGATCTGAGGCAGAGAGATTAGATGACTTGCTCACGTAGCAGCTGGGATACAAATGGAGGTTTACTGATTATGTATGCAGAATATGGAAGCATTTGTTTCTTCCTCAATTTACTTTACCCCCAAGGTCTTGCCTTGATCTTCAGTCCCCTCAGTTTCAATGTTTTAGGGTGGGTGCATAAATTCCTACGGAAAGAAATGACAACTGGTGGCTGTGAACTTCGGCATTGCTTGTGTCAACGTCTGGGGGTCAGACATCCTAGTCAGTCACAGATGTCAGGGGTATTGCGAAGAGAGAGCAGGAACTTTTTGTGTATTGCCCAATAGAGGCATCATTTTTGAGCTCCTGAATAATGCTGAGAAGTACTGAAATAAGAGGACATTGGGAAGAGCTTGAAGCCTTAGGGGGCCTCTTTAAAGAATGACTGCCTCTGAGGAGTTTTCAGACATCAGCCAAAGAATCCATTTCCTCCCACAAGCTAGAACTTTGAGGGCATATTTTACGCTGTGGCTTCTGAGTGCCTATATTTGTCCCTGTCCAGTTATCGATGGGCTGAAATGTCTTTTATTTTCCACTGACACTGTGATCTTTTGCTATTTATTTCAGGTAGATATGATATTGTGAGAATAAACCTTCGTCTCCACCTCCACCTCCACCCAACAGAACAGAAGCAATGATAAAGTTCTCTGCATCCTCAAGGAGACTCTTTTCTTAACTAATGAAGAGAATTGCAATCCTGTTCTGAGTTTTTCAATAGCAAAGAACTCAGATTTTGGGCTGGGATTGTGGCTCAGTGGTAGAGCGCTCGCCTCACATGCGTGAGTGAGGCACTGGGTTTGATCCTCAGCACCACATAAAATAAATAAAAATAAAGATATTGTGTCCATATACAACTAAAAAAAAATTAAAAAAAAAAAAAAGAACTCAGATTTTAAGAGTATATCTTCTGCTGGGTGGAGATTTCCACTTTGGGACCATCTTGCTTGGCCTCAGATCCATGTGAGCTGCTGCAGTTGTTTTTCCTTTTCTGTCTCCTCTAGATGGCAAGGAGGTCCCACCAAGAGGGCTGAGCAGCCACATGCACCAAGTGTGAGCACCAAGGGGTCACTTCTCAGTCCCAGCAGAAGGAAGTCCACTTCTGGAGTTCTGCCCTAACCCTGTAGTCCCAAGGTCTGAGCGGGGCCCAGGGCTGTCTGCTAGAGGCTGCCAAGGTCCTGCAGGACCCAGGAAACTGCCGTGGGGCCTATATGAACTTCTCTTGCTGGGACATTCCTGAGCGCTTCTTGAGTCACCATTTTCTCTCCTGGGAAAACTAAAGGAGTGATCCAAAACACAAAGGTACCCTTTTCAAAGATCAAGACACTATCCCCCTTGGTTTCTCTTCCTATTAATTATGCTATAAGAGAAACTTCCGGGAAGACCGTGCTTGCAAGGAGAAATCAAGAAGGAATGTTACCCCGTGGTTTATTTTTCTAAGGAAAGGCATAAAGGACATGTGAAAGCATCTGATTTTTAAGCCAAAAATCAGATTTGAATTGTAATATGAGACAAGTAGCATTTCATTAGGAAATGGTTAATTATGCATTTATTTCTTTATTTAGGTGCTGGGATTGAACCCAGGGGTGCTTTTTGAGACAGGGTCTCTCTAAGTTGCTGAGACTGGCTTCAAACTTGCAATTCCCTTGCCTCAGCCTTCCAAGTCACTGGGATTACTTATGCCTTTGTTTTTAATTTAACTTTTGAATAAGTAATACGGTCACATGAATCAAAACTCCAAAAAGGTATCCAGTGAAAATTTCCCCACTCTTCCCTATGCCACAGATACTTTTTTCTTCCTTCTTGGGGCTCCTTCCACAGATATTTTATGCATACACAAATATATGTGTGTGTGTGTGTGTGTGTGTGTGTGTGTGTGTGTGTGAATATATATTCTCCACTTTTACCCATAACAGCACATTATGTTCAGCACCTTTTTGTTTTGTTTTGTTTTCATTTTACAATGTATTTGAGAGAACTTTTGATATCAGTACATGAAGATTCGTCTTTTTTGATGACCACATAGTATGCCACTATATGAATGTACTGCTACTTTTTTTTATACTGTCCTCTAATGTTGGGTAATAAATTCCTGTGGTTTGGCTTTTCAAATTTGGTTTAGTCACTGAGTTCACTTGGGACTGACTACTTGGAGATATTGTAAAATAAATTCTCAATATACAGTGGTATGATAAATATGCAGGAGACAGGGTCTCCTTTTGAACAACGGTAGTGTCAGCTGAGAATTGCCAAAAACTGAGACCCCAGGATCGTCCACACCATGTCATAAGGCACTGGTTGGCTGCTAAGAAAGATTTACTCACTTTTACAGGATTTTTAAATATGAATGTGAAAACTTAAGTAAACAATATTTTATGATAGCTTAAAGGTATATCCATGTGTGCTTCAACGTGAGTTATCCTAATATTGCTTTTCAATCTCTATAGCTAACACATTAAAACAGAAAACACACTTGACATCTACTCTGTGACCCCTTGCCTGGGTAGGTAAAGCTCTCTTTGCCTTATGGTATGTGTTTCAAATTCAGTAGAAAAGGATTAATTGCCTTCTGATTCAGAGCTTTAAAGCTATAGTGATTAACCTTAAATAACATTTGAACTATATTTAATCATAGTCTTCAAATCCATTTTCCCCATTTTTGGAGCTACATTATTTATGTCACTGACATAATAACATCTATTTTTGATAGCGCTCAGGACTGAGCTCCATCAACCATATTGTTAGAACAAAGGCTCTTGGAACGTGTGCTTTAGGGCCAGAAGACAATTTGGCAGCTGGAGGTGGCAGCAGGTGGAACAGCTCATCCTCCTGAAATTCAGTTTGAAGAGGTGACTTGAAGAAAATTCAGAATTACTGGGTAGTTTTCTCAGCTGGAACCTAGCAAGTGCTGGGCCACCAGGATGCACTGTAGGAGCCTAGGAAGTAACAGAATGAATTGTGCACAAGCTGCTCAGAGGTGCCAGCTCGAGGCCACTATTTCCAGAGGAGGCCCGTTTTGCCCATCACACAGCACTGAAACCAATTTTGCAAGAGTTTATTCATGAGGTGCCAATCGTGAGGAAGGGGGAACCCCAAATTTCAAATCTTCCTCCCCCAGGATAAGATTTAGGGATACTTAGGGGATAAATAAACAGGGTAGTCTGAGGCATGGGGAAAGGTGACAAGAGTTAAGGAAAAGTGACCTATTGGGCAGTCTGCCCATGTGTAATTAAACTTTATGGATCTTCATAGGACACATGTTCATAAAATGGCTGCATTAGTATGTTATGAGGGTAGAGTTTTGGCTTTCTGGAATTGCAAGGTCACACATCAGACACTTCCACAGACCCAAGTGCAAGTTGGGTGGTTTCAACTGGTTTGAGATAGACAAAAGGTGGCCTCTGAGTTCCTGAGAAAAAAACGCTATGAACAGTTGTTACCATAGTAACCATACATCGGTGGTGTTACTGATAGCAAAGCTAGTAGCTAGCTACATGACCTGTAAAATCAGTGATAAACCCAAATAACTAAAAGCAAGTGAATCTTAATGGTTTATTCAGTTTTTCTGGGTTTCACCACTTTGCCTGTTTGCTGCGATTCCTTTATAGATGAGAGCTGAGAATGGACACCTCAGCTTCTTCTCACCGTGGTCCTAGTGCCAAGTATGCATGAGGTGCTTAATGTATGCTCATTGAAATCAGCTTTTTGAAATGTCTTCTTATGGAAATGAGATGGTAAAGGAGCTTATAGATGTTTACCATATGTTTTTAAGTGAAGGGGAAAAAACTAAAACAACCAACTGGGACACTGTTTTAGTCAACTTTTTTTGCCACTGTGACCAAAAGACCTGATAAGAGCAATTTTAGAAAAGGAAAAGTTTACTTGGTGCTCATGATTTCAGAGGTTGCAGTCCATAGACAGCCAACTCTGTTGTTCTGTGCCTGAGATGAGGCAGAACATCCTGGTGAAAGGGTGTGCTGGAGGAAAGCAGCTAGGAACCAACAATCAGGAAGCAGAGAGAGCTCTCCCTCACCAGGGACATATATACTACAAAGGCTCTCTCCCAATGACTCACCTCTTCCATCCACAATCTACCTGCCTACAGTCACCACTCAGTTAATCCCTATCAGGGGACTAATCCACTGATTAGGTAAAGATGCTCATAACCCAATCATTTCACCTCTAAACTTTCTTGTATTATATCACACATAAGCCTTTGGGGAACACCTCACATCTAAACCCTAACAGACATAAACAGAGGAATTTACTGAGTAATAAGCCAGGGAAGCTGGCTAAATTTCAAGACCCTTCATTTTTATAGGCCCCTTTCAAGGCCCTTTATATTTATAATTTTTGAATATTTTCTTAAAGATCCTCAAATTTTATAAGCTTCAGATCCATAAAATCTTTGTCCTCTCTGGGCACAAAATAACACAAACATGATTCCATTTTCAAAAATAGAAAGCCAAATATACATGCAATACACATACACACACACACAAGTCAGGAAGGAGATACATGTAATGTGTTAAAACTGTTTTTCTCTGAGGGTGACTATTTATTTGCTAATCTTGATTTTCTGTTTACCAGAACAATCAATTTGTCATATCAAAAACTTACATTTTTCCCCCATGTCAAGAAGCATTCCTTTGAACTACCTACTTTTTTCTAAAATTTTACTTCCAGCTGATCATTGTCATATTTCTCCCCATCTATTGCCAGGAACAGAATTGTATTTTCAGTTTCCTTGCAAATATAACTGTTAACTTTGGGAAGTAAAATAATCTATGAGTGACTGGTTTCCCCCAAGTTGGAAACTTAGTATTTACAGAAGAATGCACATCTGATATGTTGCAGCTTTTAGGAAGTTGATAAAACAGGCAAGACAGCTTCTCTTTTCTGCATGCCTTAGTTAGGTCTCCAAATCCCACTGATCCCATAGGTCCCCTCACTATGGTTATGCTGTCTTCTACCCCAAGAACCTGTAACCATGCTGGGTCCTGTCTCACCACCACCTGCAAGGAAGATGAACTCCAAAAACTCTGGGGTTGTAAAGAGGACAGCTGCTTCAGGTATGCACCCCCTGAACCCTGCCTTTGTCCATGAACCACAGAACTAGATAAGCTTGAACAATCCCATGGTAAAGGCTAGGTTCCCTGAGTTCTAGTCTTCAACAAAAGTGTCTTAGAACTAGAATCTTTGAATTACCTCCCCCAGCAAGAACCGATGACTGGTCATATAAATCACTGCCCTTGCTCCCTCTCCCTCTCCCTGTCTCTCAGAGCTGGACCACTGAGATGTCTAACTTCCTCGAGAGTGTGTCCCCTGTCTGTCCACACAAGACAACAGGGGACCAACAACCAACCAGACATGATGAGAAGGCGGTGACATTGGTATTGCCCTGGGTTCATTACTCTTGTCCTGCTGTGTTCTCTGTGACATGCAAAGAACGCCACAACAGAAAAGATCCCACTATGAGTGATGGCTGTGGCTTTCATGGGTCTGACTGTGAGAAAAACAGGCAGAGCGGAGTGTGACGGGCTGGCCGAGGGCGCACAGGCTATCTATACAGACGTTCCACTGTGCTGTTATAGTTCACTCATTCTTTTAACAAACACACGCATGTTCTTACTATGTGCTGGGAGCTGCTTTATATGCTGCAGATACAGTCAGAGATGAACAAAATAGTTAACCCTGCATTTAGGTATTCACAAGATGAAGTCATTTCCTGGTCAGTGTTAGCATAGTTTTAATTTTCCCGATGATAGGCAGACACAGAAACATAGACCCCCCAAAAAGGAGAATAGCAATAACTTTCTAATAAAATTCAATTACAAGTAGATGTGTCCTTGAAAATATTAGTGTGAGCCAGAAACGCTGTGTTTGCCCTCTCAGTGCAGTAAGTACCTCATTTTTCTGGTACCAGGCCACCCCCCATAGAGGCTTAAAGGGAAGAGAGATCACAGCATGCTCAAGGAGCTTAAAGGAACTTCTAAGAGGAAAAAGATGGTGAGATTCTGAAAGAGAAGGAGGGGACATAGGATGGATCATGCCAAGGAATTTGGACTTTGGCCCTAGAGAGTCATTTTCGTGTTCTCTAACTCCCCTGAGTTGGGCTCCCATTAGCATTCCCCTTGACTTCTACGCAAATGGAATATCATTTGGCCTCTCTGCTTCCTCTTCTCCTCTTCTGCCATATACTGGGCATTGCTGTTGTGCTAGTCAGCTTTCCATTACAATGACAGAATGCCTGAGAAAACCACGTAGAAGAGGAAGACTTATTCTGGCTCAGGGTGTCACAGGCTTCAGTCGGCAGGTGGCTAGCTCCGTGGTTGTGGTTTCAGGGGGCTGTGATGAGGCAGTACTCAGGGCACAAGGGCGTGGCCAAGCAAAGCACTCCCCTCACTGTGGTTGGGAGGCAGAGGTGGGACAAAGATATACTCCCCAAGGGCACAACCCCAAAGACCCACTACCTTCAACTAGGTCCCACTTCCAATGGTTTCACCGCCTACAGTTCATTCGGATTATAAATTCATCAATGGATTAATCCACTGATGAGATCAGAGCCCTCCTGACTCAATGGCTTCCCGAAAGCCCCACCTCTGAACACTGCTGCATTGCGGACCAAGCCTTAAGCACATGAGCCTTTGGGGAACATTCCAGATCCAAACTACAACGGTTTTCATATAGTTCCATCACTCCTAAAACAGGGCTCCCATCAGATCACTTTCTTCCGTGGCTAACCCTCCTGCACAGAATCCCGCCATCTAGCCTGTGAGCACTGCTGTGCCCAGGCTGTTGCATTCCTCTCTGGGGCGACCGTTTACTAATTCCCAGCACACCGCCCACATCCAGCCGCCTAGAACCACTTGTTCCCAAATGCCCCCATGCTTTCAACACCCCCCCGGAATATCTATCTTAGTCTTTTGAGGTCTGAGCCCCTCTCGAAGTTCATCTCAGTGCTGCCTCCTTTTTGAAGCCTTTTCTTAGACTCAGAGTAGGTTGTTCTTCTTGCATCTCTTGCATCTCCTCCCAGGGTCTTTGGTAACCTCATGCACTTGTCTGTTTCTTGGCACAGGATGATAAACTCTCTGAAGTCAGAGTCTACCTTCACCCATCTTTCTAGTCCTGTAGCAGTCACTGTGGGCAGTGTTGCACAGCAGTGCTCAAACAATGACAAATGGCACCAAGTTGTGATGAAATAGACTGAAAAGCACCGCCCCCCCAACTGGAACTTCTGAGATTCTTACCACACTTCATCTTCACCATGTAAGTGATGCTGCCTCCCCACACAGAAGGTCTTCCAAGTGTTCTAGGGATTCTGACGATGGGGCTAAAATAAGTTATTTTTTTCTTATTGTGAAACTCTTTTTTTCTTCTTATTTTTTATTTTGAGACAGGGTCTTGCTAAGTTGCTGAGGCTGGTTTTGAACTTGTGAGCCTCCTGCCTCAGCCTTCTGAGACACTGAGATTACAGGTAGGCACCACCACACTCGGTTGACTGTGAGTCTTTTACATTTTTCATATACTATTGTCACTATGTTTCTCCAAAAGGATATTTAACAAGTAGTATTCCTCTACTCCATATACATTACTTTAATCATTGAAAATTTCCTTTTGTGGGGACCTTTGGGGATGGGTATTCTGGAGAATAAACTAGGAAATACAAGGGGAACAAGGGGTAGAAACCAGATGCCAGGGTGGTCTTTCCCACATTTCCATCAGCCAGGGCCACTTTGATTCCCGTGAAAGGAGCCTGCAGTCCTCAGCAGAGGGTAAGGAAGAGCTGAGTGGTGAGGTAGGCTGTGGCCACACGCCCCGTCCATCTGGCTGATCACTGAGCCCAAGGGAATGGCTGCCCCAGGATATTTCCATGTAATCAAAATGAACCCAGGCATTGAAGTAGCAGATTGGAAGGAAGATGAGCAAAGGCAGAGAACTCCACGGCTGGAAGCAAATCAAATTATTCCAAATTATTCCTCTTCTTTTCCTTGTCCATTCCTTTCCTTCCTCCCTCCCTCTTTCCTTCCTTCCATGCTTCCTTCCTCCTCCTCTCTCTCTCTCCTTTTTCTTCTGAAGAACACCTCTGCCAGGTGGTTAAAAGCCTTTGGCCTAATGCCTCGCAACTCACCTAAGTTCTCTGTTTTTTATATTCCCCTTCTTAATTACTGTTATCGACTTTTTAGATTTTTGTAAACTCAACATGCTAAATAATGAGGTTAATAAAACCAGTGAACTCCTTTGCCATGTGCACAGATTGCTTCTATAAAAATGCCAAATGTATGATTAGCTTAGATTTAATCATCTTTTCTAGCATCTTATAAATTTTTCCTAATGAACCTATCAGCTTTCCAGTGGGGGCTTCACTTACTCTGTGTTAGATCTTTAATGCCTCTGGACTTGATTAGAGTCTGTGTATTTATAGCTTCTAACATTTCTGCAGTGAATTATTTCCCAAGTGAATATGCATCTGAAATTCAACAAATCACACCTGAAGCCCCAGCAGGAGCAAGGAGGTCAGCTCCTTCTTAATTCACAGGGTCACCAGAGGACTAAATAATGCAAAATATTCAAGGGCAGGATTTTTTTAATGTACGGATCAGTCTTTAAAATTACACATATTCATTTAACAAACATTAATCAAGAGCCGTCTTATGGGTCAAAATGTACACAAGTACCAAGGGCACACGAGGAACCAGCCAGATCTTGTTGCTGGATCCACTGGCCTCCTGAAACTCTCACACTAATGAGATAGACAGGCATCAAACCAAATTTTTATCTTATTTTCAGGCACAGAGGAAAATTAGCAATAGGTAAGTTTATTGTGGACAGACAGAACAAATAAGCTCAATGGAATGACATTTTTAAGCAAAATCTAGTTCTATTTAGAGTACAAGTAAACTTTAGAGGCAGAAGATACTTTTTGCTTTTCGTTCGGGTGCAAACTGTCCTGAAAAATAGCAAACCCTTTGGATTGAATTCCTGTGCCATTGAAAAACATGCTGGAAAAATTAAAGAAAACACTGAAGGTCAAAAATGGGGATGTAGAAAAATGGAGCACAGTAAGTCAGGGGTATTATAGGGAGAAAATCAGTGATTACCGTGAGCACTGGGTTTAATGAAAGATCCAAATACAGAACCTGTGAAAAATCTAAGATGACTTAAAATCTCTCAGATAGGTCATCTCTACTGAACTGTGACCAACACAGAAGCCTGGAAATGTGTCCTGCAGATGCATAGTTGGAAAGGAAATTATTCTTTGCTTACTTTTTCTGCAGCTGGCTGGGACAAGCAACCTAGAAAGAACTTCCAAGTGTGGGTGGGGTGATGGAGAAACTCTAAGGAAGCCTACTTGCATATTTCCCTGATGACCCCATCATCAGGGCATATTGGGGACTTAGTCACTTCAGGCACCAGATCGTATTCAGGGAAAAAAGGAGAGAGAAAGAAATAAGCACCATTGCCCACAGCTAGGAAGAGGCACTGACACTGGGGAGACAAGCTCACAGCATGTCTGGGACCAGCTAGCCTCTCTTAGTCAACTACCATGAGCCTGGTACTAGGTACTGTGCAAAGCACTTTCCTTGCTTTTGTTGTTTTGTTTTGCAGTGCTGGGGATCAAACCCAGGGCCTCCTGCATGCTGGGCAAGTGATCTACCACCGAGCCACATCCCGGCCCTCTTTGTTTTTTATTTTGAGACAGCGCCTCACTAAGTTGCCTGGACTGGCCTCCAACTTATGATCCTCCTGCATCAGGCTCCCAAGTAGCTGGGATTACAGTCATGGGCCGCCATGCCTCGCCTCTTGAGTTGTTTTTTTAATGTCCTTCAATAATCATTCAAAAATAAGTACCGTTTTCAACTCATTTTAGAGACAAGAAAATTAAGGCACAAAAGGGCTAAGCAAGGCGCACCTGGTGGCACAAACCTGTAATCCGAGCACTTTGGGAGGCTGAGAGAGGAGGATCGTGAGTTCAAAGACAGCCTCAGCAATGGCTGAGAGGTGCTAAGCAACTCAATGAGACCCTGTCTCTAAATAAAACACAAAATAGGGCTGGGGATGTGGCTCAGTGGCTGAGTACCCCTGGGGATGTGGCTCAGTGGCTGAGTACCCCTGAGTTCAATTCCTGGTACCAAAAAAAAGGCTAAGCAGCCTGTTTAGTTGTTAAGTCCAAGAACCAGAGTGAACTGAGAGCCTCTGTTTGTCACCTCTGAGCTGTGGGGAGTGTTTGCTGCCTTCCAAGACCACATTTTCCACCCTGAGATGAACTTCTGGCAGCACTTCCCTATTTTTTACCAACATGGACTGTTCTGTGGTTAGATGACCAGTGCGCTTGAAAGACAGTGTGAGAGAAAAGTAATCCATTGTCTCACCCAAAGTGCTACAGCTGAACAAGGGCAGGGTCAGGGGAAGTTTTAACAGAAACCAAATAAACTAAGGCATAAATTCTGGGCAGAAGCAGAAACCCTCCGAAAAAGGGTGTTCAGGAATTAGCAACATGGTCCAAACAGTGGCAAGGCCAGTCAGCCTGATTGCTAGGCAACAAGGGCCAAGAGGAGGCTCGGCAGGGAAGGAGACAGGAGCTAGGTTCAGAATCACAGAACTGCAAGGGAATGTTGAGAAAAGCCATCATTCCAGAAAACGTGCTCAGGACTCAAGACTGGGAAGAAAGAGGTGAACAAAAGGATTTAGGGGACTCCTCCCAGATGCAGGAGTCTCCACATGAAGAAAAGACCCAGCATACTGAACCAAGAGAGATGCACCAGCCAGGATGGAGACAGGCAGTCCAGACTTCCTGTGGTGCTGTGACCAGACAGCCTCCCTAGGAGCTGGCAGCTCTTCCCATTCCATGGCCTGATTCAGGGAGCCTGGAGGCCCTATGGGTAACTAGTGTCACTGGGAAAAGCTGGGATTTAAGTAAAAAGGCAGAAAATGCTATCTTCTATCAAGACTCAATTCCTGCAGTAGCCAAAATCACCTCCCTAAGTACAGGCTCAGGAGTCCTGATGGCTTTGAGGGCTTTGTGGTGATGGAGGAGGGCAGGACAGGTGAGCAAAAGTAGAAAAGTTGATTTTTCAAAACAGTTTCCACTTGCTGACTGCCTACAAAAAGGTGTTTTTCTAGAAATTTCTGAGAGCACATATAGTGGAATACAGGGAGGCAAGACATATGCAGAAGGTGGCTTCTCTCCCTGCTGTGTCCTCCGGGCTGGGCTCCTGGTGTTCATACCATGTGCCTGAGCTTATTGAACGAAGGCTTGAGGTTCCTGGCCTAGGATTAAAGACAACCAGGTTTGGAGTGACCTTTTCCCCTCAGTTGGGGTTTCAGGCACTGGAACTAAATATCTAGTTCCAAACTTCCTGGGTGTAACCTGAAAGTAGCCACCCAGGCCTCCCTTTGGCCCTCACCCAAGTGAGCCTGCATGGAAATCACTAACTTAGATATATTTATGTTCTGGATTCCCTCAGAGTAACTGGATTGGCATGCATGCAGTGTTTGCTCACACATCTATTCCATAATCTGGAACTGTCCACAAGCAGGGTGCTGCCAGGATGGGGCGAACATGGATGGACAGCTATAGGCATGAGGTCTGGCGCCATGTGACTTGGATGGTACCGCTTGAGTCTCAATTTCTTCATCTGGAATATGAACTAGTGAGAATATCACACAATTTTATCTCAGTCTGCTTCTTTGACTGTAGTTCGCATCATGATCCCGTCCTCTGTGTTCATCACATGCTGGCTGTGGGGCCCTTTCTTCTGTTTCTCAAACCCACGGAGCTCAGTCTTATCCCAGAACCATCTGGAAGCCTTCCCCCAATTCTCCCCATGGCAGACTGCTTCTCATCAAAGGGTCATTCAAATGTCATTCTTTAAGGAGGCCATTATTGGCCAAACAATCACAAGCACCTTCTCCTCCAAATCCAAATTCCCTTTATTCCAATCTATCATTTCACAAAATTTGCTACTCTGGAATTATCTTGTTCATTTTTTCATTTGTAGCAACTCAGTGAGAACTCCCAGAGGTCATCACTGTATCTACAATTCGTAGCCCTATCCCCTTCCCTGCTTCATTTTTCTCCTTAGCATGTGTGATACAACGTGTTTTAGAGTTTGCTTATTTCTTTAGTTTATTGTCTGTCTTCTCCCCACTAGAATGTAATTCTGCGAAAGCAGATATTTTTGTTTGGGTGGCTGCTCCCTGGTGCCTAGCCCTTCGCACATAGTAGGTAATCAGTAACATCTCTCGGACAGCAGAATTCATTTGCTTATTGTCTGTCTCCTTCCACCAGAAGGTAGAGTTTGGATCTTAGCCCTGCTCACCATTGCATCTCAGCAACTCTTACACGATGGCCCTCAAGAAGTAGTTGTTCAGTGCGTAAGTGACATATACTTTAAAGGAATGTCCGAAGGTTAAAAGGAGATAATCCTTATCAACTCAGCATAAGTGCCATGCACATAGTAAGAATTCAATAAAAATTAATATGTAATTAGTATTGAAAACTGAGGTTTGGGCATTGAAACTGTATAAGCCCTTGCACATTCTTGGCTTGGGTTTCAGGACACCCTATTTGTACCCTGGGAGGTCTGATGGAAACTTCTCTTATCTACTTCTGGTTCAAGAATCCAGGGATGATGGGGCCCCTGAAAGCTTTAGCCTGATCCAGGAAAAACCTTATCTCTTTTTTACTCTCTCAATGTACACTGAATCTTTGTTATATCAGCTTGGAAAGCTAAGGCTCAGCTGACAATTGCTGAGATAAATTATATTTAAGTCAAGGTTTGAGCATTTCCAGCCAGATAGTAACTGATCCTCAACCCAAAAACTGACCAGCTTTTAGTGCAGCTGTATATAGCAGGTTTCCCAGGTTGGATGCTCTCTGGCTAGTCCCATTTCTATTGCCACCCATTTCTAATCCCAGCAGTTTGTTTTCAAGTGAATGGCTATACTTTCCTATATCCAGGAGAACTGCTTCAAAGCATAGAGGCCAGCGGTAACTTTCTCTAAAAAGAGAAACTCAGACCCAGCCCAGCAAACTTTGGGTTTCTGTCATGAAGTGTCTTTCTTAAGAGATTTAAGAGATTCTTCTGATACAAGACACATACAAACTTTGGGTTTCTGTCATGAAGTGTCTTTCTTAAGAGATTCTTCTGATACAAGACACATGGTTTGGATATGAAGTGTCCCCCAAAAGCTCCTTATAATGCAGGAATATTCAGAGGTAAAATGATTGGATTATGAGGATTGTAACCTATCAGTCCATCCTAGTGTGAATGGACTGACTAGATGGCAACTGTAGGCAGGTGGGTCACTGGGGACATGCCAGGGAAGGGAACATCCTCTCCATGGCCCCTCATCTCCTCTCTGCTTCCTGACCCTGCCATGGGCTGACAGCTGTCTTCTGCCAGGCCCCTTCCTCCTGATGTGCTGCCTCTACTAGGTTCAGAACAATGGAGTTGGCTGTTCATGGACTGAGACCTCAGAAATCATGAGACCAGATAAACTTTTCTTCCTCTAAGGGGTATTGTAGGGTATTTCTTCTTGTAGGGTATTTTGGTCACAGTGAAGCAAAAGCTGACTAAAATGCCTCTACCAAATGGAATTTAACAATTTGATGATCTGTAAGACCCACTCTCTGTGGCCTGAAAATGGGCATGAAAACCTTTGAGTACCCACCTTCCAACTGGTTTTGAACTTTTTGAATTGACTTCAAAGAGCACCTTGGAAGCTGAGGAGAACCTGAGTAAGCCACCTGCTCTCAGTTTCTAAATAAACCCTCTAAACTTCACCAGCTCTTAGTCACTTGCTTTCAGTTGACTGTAGAGAACGCCTCTGTTGCATGGGTCACAATGGCAACAGCTAACAAAGTTTGATCCATTCACCTTTCCCCACACCTCTCCATAAGTATCCTCAAACCCTGTCTTTAGTGAAGTGGATTTGAAACTTGTTCTACCCTCTCCACACAGTTGGCTGCCTTGGGGATAAGCTCACCTGTTGCCAAACTCATCATTTCAGTGACTGGCATTCTGTGCAACAGGTAAACAGACCTGGTTTGGTGGCACATTGAGTCTTTGGTAAATTCCTTACCCCAGTCCTCACTGACTGTTGCTGCAGGCTGGTCTCCCAGGTGTGGTTGTGCTGGGAGTAGAGGGAAAGACGGTGAGTTTCGTCAAGCTAATTGGCTGCAATCAGCTACCCCCAAATAACAGACAAGTCATATCTCCAAAGGTGGTGAGTGGGACTTTTATGTTTCTTTTTAGTTGTAGGTGGACACAATACTTTATTTTATTTATTTATTTTTATGTGGTTCTGAGGATCGAACCCAGTGACTCACACATGCAAGGCAAGCGCTCTACCACTGAGCTACAATCCCAGACCAGATTTTTATGTTTTAATGCCATGTTCCTGCATTTGCAGATATCTTGAGAAGAATGTAATCTACCAGTAAACGTCTAGAACCCTTACCCAGTGGACTCCCAAATTTTATGCATCTGCACCCCTGGGTTTGCTTAGGTTTACTGAAGGCCTCAAGGTAAGGAGCTGGGCCTTCACAACTCCCATCACCCTCTCAGGGGCCTCTAGGCCTGAGGAGAGTAGAAGCCCACGACCCTCACAAGCAAGTAGGGATCCCTCTCCTAGGAAGTGTCTCAGTTCCTTTAATGTGGGCTAGAAGCAAGGCTGGAGCCCAGCTGCCTAAATAGAACATGAACTTGGATCTTTTATCCTCATTCCTATCTGAAACCTGAAGTTTCTTCTTCTGGCATAATATTGTGGGGTCACCTCTGCAAAGAGAAATAAATGACAGCTAAGTTTCTTTCTGAATTTTGGGACTAAGTTGTAGATGTGAGAAGTGATGTAATTAGTAATTGAAATAATGTAATTAAACACATTCATTTTATCTTTAAAAAAAAACAGCTTCTCACTGTCCATTTATCTAGAAGTCACAGTCAGTATTCCACGAATACAATTATGAGGTCTAATATTTTTCAAATAGGAATCAACTTCTGTTTGAAAATAGGAAATTATGTTTAAAAGAGGACTAACATAAAACTGATGCCATTGGTGGGTATAATTGGCCCTTTTAAAAATGAGCATAAAACACCATTAATCTGTAGCTATCTTACAAAATAATATGACTAAATTTGAACTTTCAAGTGAAAATCAGAGTTTTTGAAAACATAAGCTTGCAGCTTTCCAATGAGAGACTTTCTGATGAGAATGATGGTGATATTAACAAATCGATTACTTAATATTATGTGATGAAACTGTCAAATTAAAATAAAGTGCATAACCTAGTGAACCAGTCTTTTCCAAGTGAGTAAAAATGCATGAGGTTACAAAATCATGCATGGATAAATGTTCCACCCAAAGTGAAAAACCAACCAATAGATTTAATGTAACAGAACACATAAAGTTTACTGATTTGCTTTTAGATAACACATTGAAATGAAACTTTAAGAATCTACCACTTGTCCAATTTTAGCATAGTATCAAAGAGGAATATTCATAATTACCTGAAAAGATTATTGAAATATACTTCTCCAACTATGTATGTGTGTGTATGTATACACACACGCACACATATATGATGGCATATATACCATTATATGTATTCATATTCACTATTAAATAAGCTATGTATTTATTTAAAATAAGATATATATTCATTTAATAGTGTCTTCTCCCAACTGCACTGTTAAGGGATATATATACATTCTCAGATATATATGAGAATGACTAGATATTCCTCATATATTTCAACTCAAAAAAATTCATTCACTATATTGAAAGCAGAAGTAGATATGGAAAGTCTGCAAAAATGTGAAGCATTGCCAATTTTCTTTCTGAAATTTTATATTTGAGAAATACTATAGTTATTTCCATAAAAATATGTTCTTAGATGTCAACATTTCATAGGTTTCTTACTATTACATTTATATGGATCAATAAATTAAAATGTTAAGAATTTCTTAATTTTACTTTCTAATATCATAATCCACATAAGCAAAAGATCTTTGGAGTCCTCAATAATTTTTAAGAATCCAGAAAATCCTGAGAACACAAAGTTTGAGAGCCACTGGTCTAAGAAGACATAGGTAGACTATAGTCAGTCAGTCTAACTTACTACACTAGGGCTGTGAGAGGAAGAAGCACAAGGCAGCATGGGAGGCAGCAGGATATGATCTAGTCCAATCTTAGAGAGTCAAAGAGGGCTTCCTGGAGGAGGTTATCTCTAAGCTAGACTCTGCAGATGAGAAGTTGGCATGCTAAGAGGGATGACATGTGGAAGATAGAAGGAAGAGCTTCTGCAAGGGTCCAGAGGAGAGTGTGGCTCAGTCATGAAAATTTGTTATTTGCTAGAGATTAGTTTATGATACATTAGGTTGTACTGATTATATTATCATTTCAATAAAATAAGCACAGATGTGCATTAAAGGGTTAAAAAATTGACTCTTGTCTCAAGTGTACATAATACTAATAAGGGGATGAAATGAGCTGGAAATGGTTTCTGGTATGTTATACCTATGTATAGAAAGTTTAAAATAGACACCTTAATAAGTTGTTACAAATATGTAATTAGAAGGTGCAATCTATATTCCAAGATATCTCTAAAGTAAGCCAAATTTTAGACTATTGTTAAAACACTATTTCAGATTTAAAGGACATCTAATGAGATGTTTAAAGTCTGGTTTGCACTGAAAACAATACAAGCATGAATGTAAAGCCTTATATTCTTTACAGCTGTGCTATTTTCTTCCAAAGTAGTGGTGGTTATCTCATGAATCCAGGTCATGTCCAATGGTGTTCCCCCACTCCCTACACGTGACATAGATGCTAAGGTGAACTTCTTTATGTTTTAGTGGTCATTTTGCCATGTTTGCTATATGGCCACAATTTCCTGGTTTTCCCAATTTTTTTCTGTTTTAATAGTGTCTTCTTCCAACAGCATTAGGGAAAATCTTTAAATCAAATACTCTTGGAACCTCCACCAGGAGCAGCACTGTGTTAGCTGATTCTAAGGAAGGCATGCACTCTGCAGTTGAGGCCCCGAAACCAGTTCTGTTGAGGGGGCGTGTCCATACCCAAAGCCCTTGTTTTATTCCATGGGTTTTCCTAAGCTGACACACTGCTGCTGCTGCTGCTGCTGCTGCTGCTGCTGCTTTTTTATTTTTATTTTAGCCAGGGTCTCATTGAATTGCTTAGGGCCTCACTAAGTTGCTGAGGCTGGCTCTGAACTTGCAATCCTCCTGCCTCAGCCTCCCAAGCTGCTGGGAGGCTGGCATGTGCCACCATGCCTGGCAGCTGACACACAGCTTCTGAAGGTGACTTTTGTCTTTTGATGGGAGTTCAGAAGAAGCAAAAATAACTATTTCTGATTCAGAGTTTAAGTCTCATATAATTGGCATTCTGGAAATGAGGTAATCTATAATCACATTGCTGCAACCTCTGTCAAGTGTTATAGAAGCAGGAGAATGCAGTCAGGAAAACACAGTGGCTCAGGCCACATTCCTACATTTTGCAATTCCTTCCGAAGGGCTCTATTTCATTTAAAGATGTCATTTGGGGCTGGGATTGTGGCTCAGCGGTAGAGCGCTTGCCTCGCATGCGTGAGGCCCTGGGTTCGATCCTCAGCACCACATACAAAGCAATAAAATAAAGCCATTGTGTCCATCAACAACAACAAAAATATATAAATAAATAAATAAATAAATAAATAAAGATGTCATTTGTAAGATGCTTCGTAGAATATCTTGCCATGAATCTTTATCTGTCAACGTATTTTTATAAATCTGCATACATGTTGCTTTGCTACTGTATGTTTTCTATTATCTGCTGGTTGGTTGGTTTGTCTATACATCTTGTGACTCCTGAGAACTCTGAAGAGTAAAATAAGAGAGGAATAATCATGTGATATTCTATAGTCTATTTTACTTTATATTAAGGCGGCAGCAAAAATATACCAAAGCAAGTAAAACTAATTTAAAAATAAGATCCACTCTGTACCTGTGGACACTACCTACATCTTTCAGAAGATTTTAGAATATACCAGTTATTAAAATATGCTATATCCTCATACACTATCTCTGATACTTGGTTGGTATACAATAACTATTGAATGAGTAAATGAGCTGATGACTGAAATTTATAAATGAAACTTATAGAAATAATACCTGTCATTTTCACATTTTTCAAATTAGGAAATTGAGACATAATGAGGTGAAGTAGTTTGTCCAACAATTAATAAGGGATGAGATTGGGCTTTGAAATCGGGAATTCTGACTTTAAGTTCACTTGATTTATCTCAGCACCTTACTGTAACATAAGTGATGGTTTTGAAGATTATATGTAGATAGTATGAATTCTGTTCATCAACTGATAGAATATTTGATAATTATTTTTAGTGTGGTAAGAAGTCAGAAACACAAATATTGGTCTAAGTTCTCCCTGTCAGCAATCACTGACTGGGATAATCTCTGTGGAGTCAATGGGAAGGATGGATGAACTCAGAGCAGAGCACTGAGGCTGGATGGCAAGCACAGTGGCCCCAAGTTCAGATGACAGAGCAGCACCCTCTTCCACCCTTTGTTCTCCATCTTCACAACTGCAATCACAGATAAACTAAAATACCTTCCTGGTCAAATCCAAAACCTTTTTTTTAATATAATTACCTTTTGTTTTGCTGTGGTTTGTTTTCAGTTATGCTGTCTCACAAATTTTAAAATTTCATACTTAAAAGGGAGTTGATTTTTTATACTTACCACAGGAAGGCACATGGTTTAAACACTGAGAAATGAGTTTCATCCTTTTTCGCCAAGCTTGTAATGCTATCTATTGTTGAGAGTCACAGGTACCCTCCTGTGCCTGATTTGTATTCTTAAGAATGGAAGCATGGGAGTTCAGAGACTCTGTAAAAGTCATAGGGATGCCCTGTGCATAGGACTCCCAGGAGCCTGGTCATCACTCCACATGAAGATCCTTCATATCTATACTACCAGTGGACTCTTTCTTTCATCATGTCCACTAGATTGGCCCAAAACTCACTCCTTAGTGTGGATGAAAGAATGATGATTAAGGGCATTCAGGACACCATCTTGTTACCTGCCTTCCTATACCTTCACTTCTCTCTCTGGGCAGCTGGTTTCGTGAGGGTAGGGACCAAGTCTGTTTTTTCCTCATCATTGTATCTTCTGGAACTCAAACAGTATCTGGCACATGGTAGATGCTTATTAAAGAAGGAATGTATGGGTGGGCAAATAAATGGCTACCTCTTTGTAACCTGATATTCACAACTTGGAAATCTTTCACCTGGTCATCTGTATATGACTTTGCATTTTCCTATCACCTTTTAAAAGTTCACATGCAATCCCAGCAATTTGAGCGTCTAAGGCAGGAAGATCACAAATTTGAGGATAGCCTGGGCAACTTAGTGAGAACATGTCTCAAAATAAAAAAATAAAAAGGGCTGGAGATATAGCTCAGTGGTAGAGTGCCCTTGGGTTCAGTCCTTATTATCGAAAAAATAATAAATAAATAAATAAAAATTGTTAAAATTTCACATGCACAGATTCCACCTCTGAAGCAACTAATCCATAAGCAATTGTAGAATTCTAAGCAGAACCAAACTCCTTGGAGAAATGGCAAAATGCCATCTAATGGGAAATCAGATAGATGCTGACTCTGGAATTTAAGAGAGATTGCCCATAGTTTTCTAAAGGACAACTTCGATTTTATCTCTATTTTAAAACCCAGAGGTTTCAGATGCTTGCCCAGCCCCAACCTCTTTAGAAGGTGAGCATCTTGTAGCTTCACTGTGCTCCATATGAGAAGCACAGAGGTGAGAATTATCAAGGCAGGCGGCTTTACAGCAAGTCCTTCTGCCTGCTCCAGCCCAGTTCTAGCCAAGACCCAGCATGTTGTGTGGGAAAGGACTGGAGCACAGATGTCCAGAATCCCAGGATACATGGAAGCTTCCAGAAGAAATTGCAGGAGGAATGATATCTATCCAAGTATCTAACCCATAGTATTAGTTTCTATTGCTGTTGTAGCAGATTACCACAAACTCAGTGGCTTAAAACAACACAGATTTATTACTGTGATTCTGAGATTAGAAGTCCTACTATCGAGGTGTTTGCAAGGTTTTGTTCCTTCTGGAGTGTCTGGGAGAGAATCCATTTCCTTTTGCATCTTCCAGAGGCCATCCACAACTCTTGGCTCATGGCCACTTCCTTCCATCTTCAAATCTGTCTCTCTCATCTTCCTTCCCCTTTCCCCTCTCCCCTTACCCTCCTTCCCTTTCTCTCCCTCGCCTCTGCTTCTCTCATTACATCTTCTCTGACTCTGGCTATTGCCTCACAAAGGATCTTTGTGATTAGATGAGGCACCCCAGTGATGATTTGAATTGTCTCTCCATCTCAAAATTCTTAATCGCATCTGCAAGGCCCCTTTGACCATGTAAATCACAAATTCCAGGGATAAGGATAAGAATATATGAAGGGAGGGGACATTACTCTGGCTATCACACCACCTCGTCTGCTTTCTTCTTCATCTCTTTTGAAGGTGGCCTTTGGATCTCCACTCTCCAAAGCAGATTCCCCCACAGGCTGGAGGTTTCTATGCCAATCCCCCCAGAGTTTTTCTGGTTCTCTCAGAGAGATGCAATTGTTTCTTCTCCCCTACTCTTGAGCGCAACCTGGACCCTGTTCGGGACAGTCTTTTCCACCATATTCACAGGTGGCTTGTATTACTTTCCTTACTATCTGAATCAGGAACCACCTCCGTGTCCTGAAGTCTAGAACAGTGTGGGACAGATAGCAGGTGTTGCTATTACCGTTAGTGCTCAGCAGGTAACACACTTCTGTCTGGCCCTGGCGCTGTCCAGATGTTTTCCCATCACAGCATCTGCTCACCCCCATCCTGGAGCACCTCTGCTGGTGATATCCTCCCTGGGTGAGCTGGGAGGACTCCAGCGTTGCTATCCACTTAGCATACCTACCCCAGGGACTACTGGTAGCCCTGGAGGGAGCCTGCATTTGCATCTGCAGCTTCCTACCTCCTGCAAGCTGGTGTGCTATGGCTGCGCTGTGTGCTGTGACAGTGGCTGCCTGTCTGCTGTGCCAGCTGAGAAGCCCAGCTCCAGGCAGGCTTGGATATTTCTACCATAATTCTCTCCCCCTCAGAATGCCATCCCTACATGTGTCAGAATGACTCATTTGGCACTTGCACTTGCAAAAAGCCAGGATTTAATGAAAAGGCCCTGGCCAAGAACTTGCCCATCTCATTCTCAGTCATTCCTTGAACAGGCCTCATCCCGACTCAGGTGGAATCTTACCACCCCAGCCATCAAGAAATGCAGAAGCAAGAACTGTCTCATTGCCAGGCACGAGGAGAGGCTTGGGGCTGGGGTTGAAGTGGATTAAAGGGCAGGGTAAGTGAGGGAAAGGAAGCATGAAATCAAAGTTTCTTCTCTCACAGATTTCAGAATCAATTGGGGAGAAACATTAGTCATCAAATAATTACAAAATGTTGTAAAATCTTGTATTAGAGCAGTGCTAAGGAGCTAGGGGGGAAATAAGTGAGTCTATAGCTCCCAGTCTACATGTGGATAAATCCAAAATATTAAAAATGAAGTCTTAAAAACACTGGATGAAACCCTGTGAGAATTTTTCTTACATAGTCTTAGAATGACTTTAGGCCATTCTGAGGCCTGAATATAATACAGGATCCAGAAACCATATATAAAACAATAGACTTAATTACATAAAAACATTCCCCATGCCAAGATCTTTGTATATAAAGTAAAAACAAAACAACAATAAATTACAACCTGAGAAAAATTCATGAATCATGCTACAGAGAAAGGCTAATTTCCCTAATGCAAAAGGAATGCATACAAATCAATAAGAAAAACACTAACCATTTAATAGAAAAATGGGCAAAGAATTTAAGTAGACAGTTCATTGGAAAGAAATGCGATGGCTTTTAAAAATATGAAAAAATGTTTAGCCTCACTTATAAGAGAAGGCAACTAAAATCATACATATATATATATGTATATATACATATATATATATATTTGCCTATTATATTGGCAAAAGTTAAAAGGTGTGAAAATACTTGTGAGGAATCTGCAGCCCACTTATGTGTAACTGGTAGAAGCATATATTGGCACAAAACCTATAGGGGGCAAATTTTCAACATCTATCAAAATTGTAAATGTGCATCCTTTGACTCAGCAATTTGTTAGGAATTCATCCTATAGAGAGTCTCTAACCTATGAGAAATGACATATATAGAGCTTTCTTTTATGGTAGCACTATTTATATTATCAAAAGATCAGAAATAATCATCATAAGAGGAGTGATAAAGTATTTTTTCACATACAGCAGAATTCTGTGCACTGGTCAAAAGCAGTGAGGATATCCTTTATGATGATCACGCAAATAGTTTAAAAGATGTGTTGTTGAGTGATAATAGCAAGATGCAAGATGATTTGTTTAATGTGCTACCATTAAAAGAAAGAGAATTAAATGACCAGTTATTTTCAAGGATAAACCCAGAGTCTTCCCCTTGGTTGTTTTTGCTCATTCTGTCCTTTCATGTAGATTGTCCTATCTTTGCCTGGTGGAAAAATTACTCATCCAAGACACTTTCAAATATTTCTTCATCTATAAATCTTTATTGATATCTTCAATTAGATGCTCTCTCAATTGAACAAAGCTGTAAAATTATCAGGTTAGGGGCTTCCTAAGGCAACTCCCCAAGAATTTATAAAGGAAGAAGACTTTATAAGAAATTTGATATTCTATAGGATCAAATGCATCATAAATGGACCAAACAAAAGACAAAACTAACACACTAAGATTTGTGTGTAATTTGTGGTATTTATCAATGACAAAGGCTTATTTTCAGTTTGTACTAAGAGCTTCTACAAACAAATAGAGACAAAATCAATAGTCCAATAAAGAAAAGGACAAATTTCAAGAAAAAAACGCAGTTACTTAAATAAAAGGAAGAAATGTTATTTAAGATACCCTCAAATTTTAAACAATAAATACATTTCTCCCCTTGAAGAACAAAAAATAAAAAAATTTATACAATGATATGAGTAAAGAGGCAATGATATGAGGAAGTATAAATAGTTAAATTCTCTTGGGGCAGTAATTTGGCAGGAGTTAGCCAAAGCTAAAATTATACATCACCTTCAACCCATCTATTCTACTTGTAGACATCTGTGCTCAGAGATGCACAGATGCACTCAGCAGCACTTAGAAGCATGGCCACTGCAACATTATTCACAATAGAAAAAAAGATCTCTTAAAGGACCACCAGTAGGTAAAAGAGTGGATGAATTATGGTAAATTCAGGCTCTGGGCTACTGTGCAGCAGTTTAGAAAATAAGGTAGATCTTTATGTATTTGAAAAGAGCTCCAAAGGGAAAATGTCATTTGAAGAATAGTATGCAAAATTTTATTCCCCTTATGGGAGGAAAGCTGTGTATACATGCACGTGTGTATGTGTAGGTATGTTTATACATATGTGTGGACAATATGTAAATATATGTAAATACATGTTTATATATATCTATATATAAGCTTGGCTGGATAACAGTGTTTTCCTGTAGAATTAAGAATACAAAAGGAGGAATTTTTATTTTGTTCTCTATGCTTTTATAGGGTTTTGTTTTGTTTGCTATTGAAAAGCAAGTGATTGGAAGAACCCAGTTCATGCAGCTAGGAAAAAAGGATTTGATCTCAGTCAATGGGCCTCCCAGTGTGATATTTCTTCCAGTGTTCTATCAAAAGCAAAGAAGAGGCGCTTTGAGTCAAGAATTATTAAACAAATAAATATGAGACATTTTCCACTAGCTATGGAGATCACCACTGAATTTTCAGAAATGTCCCTCTTACAACCAACCTAAATGGCCACTGGAGAATAGCTGCCCTGGTCATGATGCTGCCCATAGATCATGCTTCTAAACTCTTCTCTAATAGCTCATACCTTACAAGTCATTGTCCTCAGTTTTCTTGTTTCTCCCCAGATTCCCTGTTAGTTTTTCTAAAGCTAGCTTAAAATTTGGAAATAAAAGACTCATCAATGCTGAGTAAACAAAGACTACTTCTTGAACCTTAAATAATACATTCCCTAAATTACATTCTAGAATTACTTCACTTTTAAATAACAGCATAATATTGGAGCTTCATTTGATGTGACATTTACTCTGACCCTTAAGGTCTTTCTCTTTTATTCTTCTTCCCAACCAACACTTTTGCTAGCTTTATTTCCTTTAATTTTCCTTAATTCTTACAGCATAGAGGAAGGGAGAAGGGTGTTGTTATGGTTCAGATGTGGCTTGTCTCCCGGCTTCAGCTGTTGGAAACTGGGTCCTCCATGTGGCAGTGGGACATGGTGTGGAGCCTTTAGGAGGTGGGGCCTAGCAGGAGATCCTTAGGTGAATTAAGAGCATATATACTGTCAGAAGGGATTTGGAGATCCCGTTCTCTCTCTGGCTTCCTGTTTAGAGATGTGATGCTTCCTCTGGAACGCATACTACTGTCTGTCATGGGACCATTGTCAGAATTAGCACGATGCTGTTTGGTCCCTTAGTCCCCAAACTGTGAGTTAAATAAATCTCTCTTTCTTAAAAAAGTATCCTATCTCAAGTGTTTCATTATAGTAATGAAAACAGACTAAAATTATAGGGGAAATCGTGGGCTTTGAAGTCCAACATATTCAAGTTCTTGTCATGGGTTTTCAACTTACTATTTCTGTGACTTAGAATTATCTAGCTTTTCTGTATGTCAGCTTTTTAATCAGTCAATTAGCAAAATAATTACACATGGAAAAAAGAAATCACAATGAAATTTTAAAATATTATGAAGTAAATGATAACGAAGACAACATATTGAAATGTTTAGGGGGCAGCTAAAGCAGGACTTAGAAAAGCATTTCTTTTTTAAAAAAAAAAACACTTATTTTAATTATTTTTATTTTATTTATTTATTTTTATGCAGCTCTAAGGAGCAAACCCAGTGCCTCACACATGCTAGGTAAGAGCTCTGCCACTGAGCTATTGCCCCAGCCCCCATCTGAGCTTCTTAAGGAACAAAAATAGGAAATAAAATAAAATTCAAAGAAATTAGAAGGGAAAATAGAATAGATACAAACATATTCAACGAAAACATATACATATTTACATACAATAGAAAACTATCAATAATGCCAAATGTGGTCATTTGTTAAGATTAACAAAATTGATAAATCTCTTGTAAGATAAGTCAAGAAAAAGACACAGAATACAAATTACCAAGATCAGAAATGAAAAAGAGATATCAATACAGATTATAAACCAGCAAAATTCTAAGTAATACTATCCAGCACTTAAGAAGTTTGTGGGAAGTAACTCACGTAATGTACGTAAAGCACTTGGCACAGTAACATGGCTTATAAAAGCCATTCATTTAGTGACCAAATATGCTTTTATTAAGTGCATGCCCCATGCTGGGCACTAGGAATATGAAAGTGAGCTGTTGTGTGTGGACACAGTGTGTATGGGGGGTGACAGACACAATCCCTTTCCTATAGAGCAGAGTCCATAGTGAAGATAGAAATTTCAAAAATTACATATTTAAATGTAAAGTTATAATGATGACAAGTACTACAAATAAGTGGGGCCTGGAGCTGAAAGTGCAGATGAAAAAGGTAACTGGCCTAGGGAGGAAGGTCAAGAGGACTTTCCTAAGCTGAGATGCCATCAGCAAGATGAGCAGACATTGACTAGAAGTTAAGTAGTCAGCACTGTTGGCAGAGGAAAGAGCAAGGCAAAGGCCCTTCTTTGGGAGGAAGGATAGCCTGACACGAGCTCAGTGTATCTGAAGCTGGAAAAAGGGTAAGTAGGGATGGAGTCGGTGGTATAGATCAAGCAGGGGAGATAAGGGCTTTGCAGGGTCTTGTAGGACTTGCCAAGATGTTTAGTCTTTATTCTAAAGAGAGTGTTAGCCCATTTAAAGATTTAAAGCGGAGGTTGGGTAACATGACCAGATTAGAAAAGACTGTTTTGCATGTGGTGTGGAGCATGGACTGGCTAAGGATCAGGGAGGACATGTGGATGCCAGTCAGATGACCACTGTTATTGCACAGGGGAAAAACAATAGGCATGATTACTGTTCATAATATAAAGTAAATTGAAGGGGCTAGGGTTGTGGCTCAGTGGTAGAGCGCTTGCCTCACATGCGTGAGGCACTGGGTTCAATCCTCAGCACCACATATAAATAAATGAATAAAATAAAGGTCCATCAACAACTAAAAAAATTTAAAATAAATAAATAAATAAAGTAAATTGAAGTAACTCAAATGTCCAACAACAATGGACTGATAGAATAAGTTATAGTCAATACATATAATGGGCTAGTATATGGCTATAAAAAGGGATGAAGAATATGAATAGAGTTATTTCTAGGATGTATTGTCAGGTAAAAAAATAAAATAAAATAAAGTGTGTGTGTGTGTGTTATTTATCTGAAAAAAAAAAGATAGTATATAGTATGCATATTTGGCAGGGATACTGGGGGTTAAAACCAGGGCCTAGCTCATGCGAGGCAGGCACCCTACCACTGAGCTACAGCCCAAGCCCTATATATGCATTTTTACAATGAAAGGATAAACCAAGGTTAAATGGGTTACTTAAAAGGAAAGACAGGGAGCATGATGGAGGGGACAGGGATAGAGGCTTAAGTTTTCTGAATACAAAGGTATTGTAGATTTGACCTTGAAACCATGTAAATATTCTACATATATAAAGCAAAATTAAATTTTAAAAAATCAATTCAAAATTAGTGAAAACAAAATGAAACAAATGAAGCTAACTATGTATTGAGTTAATGACATAACATAAAAAAGGGAATCAATAAGACCATAAAACCACATGCTGAGCTGGGCACAGTGGAACACACCTATAATTCCAGAGGCTTGGGAGGCTGAGACAGGAGGATCGCAAGTTCAAAACCAGCCTCTGCCACAGTGAGGCGCTAAGCAACTCAGTGACACCCTGTCTCTAAATAAAATATAAAATAGGGCTGGGCATGTGGCTCAGTGATCAAGTGCTGCTGAGTTCTTATTGATACTAGTAGTGTTTTGTTGTTATCCTGTGACTATTGTGTATGGATTGTAGGATTTAAAAAAGGAGCGATCACTTTAGGGCCTGGAAACTGGGATTTTTGGTTTTCTAGTGTGATACATTCTAAGAATAAAAATAATTGCAAAAAGTTTTAAACTATTTTTGGTAATCACATTGTTGGCAAAAGTATTGCATTTTTATCTAAAATTACTGAGAATGTAATTTTTACATATTGTGAGACAAAGAAAATGAAAAAAAACTTGTCTGTTCTTCTAATCATCCAGAGTGTCTCTGAGAACTGGAATTCTAAGCATAGGACAAAGGAAATATAGATGTAAGATTAAAAGTTTAAGCAAAATCCCCATGGTCTTCATACTGAACCATAAGTGTCAGTATGAACTCATAATGTATTTCATCTTGAAAAAATGTATTTCCTATTTCTGTCCACTGAAAATATCTAGAAACAATGACCAAGATAGTAGCAACCCTTATGTCTAGATTATGGTCTCTAAATACCATTTCCTACTTTAGGAACTTGAGTTCCTTAGAGAAATGGATAATTCTCAAGTTCTGAGGCCAGATAAATATATGGTGGGCAGGGAACACCTTTTCCAAAGGAAAAAGTTAAAGCATCAATGTAATAATAACTGCAAATTATATTCTTAATGATACAAAAATATTAATGTCTTTTGGAATACACTATGGAATGCATTTGTTATTTTGAAAGTTAGTAAATAAATAGAAAGAGTCATGTTTTATCCTTTTTTTCCTGTACAAACTACCTCTGGCTAATCAACAGGTGGAATAAGGTTTCTCCCAACAACTCTTACAGTTGTCAAATGCATGAAGAATAATACAATTACAATTATCATTTTGAAATCCTTAAATATAATGGCTCTAGGTAATGATCATCAATACTATTAAAATTACAGAATAAGAGCCAACCAATATGACCTATGAAGCATTCTGGTAAAAATATCAAATCTGAAAAAAAAAATCTCCATCTGATCAAGCTTTTGGATTTACCTATCAGTATAAGAAAACTCAGGAGGTAGAGAACATATTAAGTAACACAACAGGGGATGCAACCAGCAAAATTAGGACTTTGTGAAACTCTACATAACAAATATTCCAACAAGAAATTTCAAGGAAAAAAATTAGGAACACATACATTAAAGGAGATTTAATACTGATCAATCAATTAAAATAAATAGACCTTATTCTGATTTTGATTTAAACAAGCAAACCAAAAAAATCACTTGATTAGAGCTGGGCGTGGTGGTGCACAATTGTAATCCCAGTGATCTGGGAGACAGAGGCAAGAGGATTGCAAGTTCAAGGCCAGCCTCAACAATTTAGCAAGGCCCTAAGCAACTTAGCGTGATCCTGTCTCAAAATTAAAACTAAGAAAGGGACAGGGATGAGGCTCAGTAGTTAAATGACCCTAGGTTTAATCCCTGATACCCCCCCCCAAATCACTTTATCGGAGATAATTTTGCATTTATAGTATTCTCTCTACTTATATTTATGTTTGAAATTTTCTATACTGAAATGTAAAATAATAACAAAAGCAATTATCCCCTAATGAGTACTAATTATATGCAAATACTTTTAGGCACTTTATACATTTAAACTATACCCCATTCAGAACATTGGCACTTATTTACATTATTCAAATGAGGAAACCAAGACACAGAGTGGTTAAGCATCTTGCCCAAAGTTACACAGCTAATAGATTATGGCATTAGGATTCAAAATCAGGTAGTTTCGACTCCAGAAGACATTTCCCACTTTATACACTACTACCTCCCATGATGATGGTAGCTTGGACTAGGGTAATTATAGTGGTGAGAAGTGGATGAATTGAAGAGATACTTAGAAGGTAAAATTGGCAAATTCTATGTTGGATTGCACAAGAAGGTCAAGGAAGGGTTCAAGATGACTGTCAGTTTCCTGACTTGCTACATAGGATAGATGGTGGTACTATTAATTGAAATGGGAAAAGTGAGACAGAATCGGGTTTGGAGGGCAAAGATGATTTCGGTTTGGAGCATTTCGAGTTTGAGGAAACTTTGGGACATTCAGATGATGTCAGCTGGGTAGCTGGGTATGCAGGCATTCTTATGTTATTTTCTTCCTTCCTCCTCCTCAGAACTGTAGCCTTTTTCTTGGGATGGGGCTACATTTCTAGTTTTGAAGTGTGATTTAATGTTCTATTCTTTTTTCAGAGGTGTTGTTGGAAGTGTCACCTGCACATTTTTGAAAGCTACTTTTACTTCATTGTCTCAAATTAGAAAAAAAGTTGTTTAATCAACTATGCCTTGATTACTATGCTCCAAGCACTTAGGTGCTTATGTAAATTTGCATCATTTACTCCTCTCTTACACAGTTATTTAGAGTTATAAAGATCTTATTCTTCCCATCATATACATGAGAGGACTGAATATCAAAGAGAATAAGTCATTTGCTCAAAGTTACAGAGCTATGAAGCAGCAGAATGCATTCTTAGTCTGTGTTCTGCCATTATGTCCATCCGAGTGGTGATGGGAGTGGTTCATGGTCATGGCCTTTCATTGCGTATCACAGTGAGAAAGCCCTTTTGTTGCATTTTTCGTCTAAACTTCTGCTTTAACATAGGGGAACAACTCAGGTGCTACTGTGTCTTTCACACCTCTTTAATGCTTGCTAACCTGTTTTTATACAAGATAGGATATGCCTCAGGTTCAATCTTGAGCAAATAACACTATGTTAGCAGAAATTTAATCAATTTATTTTTATTATGCATATTTTAGGAATATCTTCTATTTATAAGGATATCCATGTTTCCATGTATATGGCAATAGAGAATTCTATTTCAAAATAAATTTAAGAACAAACTGAATAGTAAAGAAAACTATTACATACATAGAGGCAATGGTGATTCAGAGAAGGGGTGGGGGATCACCAAGTGAAGCTGGACTCCAGTGGCTAAGCCCTGCCAGAGTGTTCTTCACACCATCTCCAGCTCCCATTACGGGTTTCCATAGTGATTGAACATCTTGACCAAGATATGATCTATTGCCATTTCACTTAGAAACTCCTAGGCTCTGTTCACTAGTGTCTGGAGCTCTCCAGTAAACTTGTTGCAGACCCCAAATGCTATTAACCAGATGGTACCTTCATTCCCCATTGATCAGACTGTCATATAGAATGGGACCCACAGCCTTTTGCTGCCCACTGCCTCTCCTATTCAGGATTGCAGGAAAGAGGGGCAAAGAGTATATAAGTAATCCATGGGAATTAACAACTAAGATATTGTGTTATTTTGGAATTCAGAATATCCAGGTGTTTTAAAATTATTTATTTTACTAATATGCATTCTAGTGTTAAAGCTCTATTGACTACTCTCATTTCCATCCATTCCTCTTCCCTAACTCCAATTCCCCAGTTTTTAT
The DNA here is from genome assembly GCA_004024805.1 of Geosciurus inauris. Taxonomy (NCBI): domain Eukaryota; kingdom Metazoa; phylum Chordata; class Mammalia; order Rodentia; family Sciuridae; genus Geosciurus; species Geosciurus inauris. The sequence goes on along the minus strand of PVHX01000457.1, from coordinate 31,414 downwards.
GGTGGCATCTCATTTGCACATTTTGTCCCTTCTTCATCCTCCCTTCCTGCCTGGGACAAAAGCTGTACTCATTATATTTGTGGGGAATGGTTGTAGATGGATTGCTTTAAATTTTTTTAAATGAGTTTTTTCTAAACATAGACAAAGGCGATACAAATTCCTGATGCTACATGTATTTTAAGACATCATTATCACATGAAATAATTTTGCCTGTGTGTTCCCCAGGGAATTGAAAAGCACATTACAGTTGCTGTAATCCTGCTGGCTGAGACAGTATCTTTATTCTTTGTTAGGCCTGAAAATGTCTGTTCAGAATATTAAGAAATCTGTATCTGAGATAACATATTTGTATTCCTCTCATTTTCCATCAGCACCACAAAACCAGTACTTTTTCACTATTGGCCCTTACAGAGAAGAGTTCAAGATTGAATAAAAGTCGGCTTAGTTTTTGCAATTTTCATGCATTCTTCAAGTGAAGGTGATAAATATTGCTATTGATAAATATCGGTAAACATGTCTTTCTAAACCCACAAGGTCAAAGAAAAGACAGATTCTAGTCTTCCTGGTGAAGGTACCCTTGGCACCTGTCCACTGTAGCTATCACGCATCTCAGATCCTGGCTTCATCATGGACTGGACACAGGCGAGGGCCTAACTTTGTGCACCTTGGATGTGGGAAATATCTCCACTCTGAAAATGGAAACTCATCCCATTCTCCTGCATAGGCGGGGTGAGGGTCTGGAGAAGGCAGTAGGTGCGTGGGGAGGGGTGTGTGTGTAGATTGTCTTCCCACTTCACCATTGCAGCAGGAGCACTTTGAGTTCCCCAGCCCCTTGGTTCGCGGCCCTGCCCAGACCATTGTCCGCACACCTCGTCCCTTCAGCTTCCGGGCCGCGGGCGAGATGATTTGCTGCAGATGACATCAGCCCCGGGCCAAGGGCTGGAAGAGCCGAGGCAGCCACCGCGTGAGGATGTGCCGGGTGGTCCCTTCCTCCTCCTCCTGGGCTCCCTGCCTAGTCTCCATATAAAAGCGGCGCCTCCCCGCCCTCTCTCACTCCCGGCTCCTCTCCCCGCGCACTCTCCGCCGCCTCGGAGAGGGCGGAGGGGGAGGCGGCGCACAGCGCCGGGAGGAGGGGGGACGCAGGGGGCGGAGCGGACACAGCACCTTCGGAGATAATCCTTTCTCCTGCCGCAGAGCAGAGGAGCGGCAGGAGAGGAACACTTCGCCGAGGCATATCGGGCCGGCAGGATGGCGACCGTGGTGGTGGAAGCCACCGAGCCGGAGCCATCCGGCAGCATCGCCAACCCGGCGGCGTCCACCTCACCTAGCCTGTCGCACCGCTTCCTCGACAGCAAGTTCTACTTGCTGGTGGTGGTCGGTGAGACGGTGACCGAAGAGCACCTGAGGCGTGCTATCGGCAACATCGAGCTCGGTAAGCGGCCCCTCGCCCCCAGGGACGCTCATGGGGAGACGCGCAAACACGACCCCACCCAAGGCGCGACGGCCACCCAGCTCCCTTGGCGCGCCCCGCACCCATGCCTCTCCCGGTCTCCTCCCGCATTAGATCTGGACTCTTTTCTGGGTTAATTTCGGGGAATAACCCGAATATTAGATTTGAGACCCAGAGGGAGCGTCTCTAATAACCTTGAGGATCAGTCATCAGGATGGTCCGCAGCCACAGTCGAGTTGGCCACCGCCTCTCGGCTAAATGAAATGCAGGTGTCCGGAGCAAAGGCCATCCATAATAAAGCCGCAACCGCGGGAGGCAAAGGAGAAGGTGGTGGTGGTAGACCTGATGCAACCACTCCCTTCAGCACCCCTCTCCTTAGCAAAAAGCTAGGATCCCTCTCACCCTCAGACCTGGGGTTGAAACACCATGTGCCAGGGCACGCGTGGGAACCATTCTCACCACGGCCACCAAAGCCCCTGAGAACTGCCTTTTCTGGCTTAAACTTCCCGATCCTTTCTTTCCTCGGAATGACTAGGCTAGTCCTGGGGCCACGCCCGCTCCCCCCACCCCTCGGGATTCAGGGATGGAGAACCGCCTGCGCTTGTTTCCCAGACGAAGCTCGCCTCGCCACTGCCCCTGGGGTCTTGGCTGCAGCTTTGAGAAAGGACAATGGGACCCCAAGTTGTGGGGTGGGGCTTCTTTTAAAAGAGTCTCAGCTTTGGGAGTGCTAGATTGAATGGGGAAGGGGGCGTCGGCGGGTAGAGCCAGCCCCTCGCCCGATGTGTGCATCAAGAGCGCGCGGGGCAGAGCCGGATAGCGGTTCGCCCGGAACCTTGGGCGGGGCTGGGAGGGTCCTGGCGGGCACAGCCTGGGACGTGCGGACCGACCCGCCCTTCAGCCCCACCCGGCTGCCGCAGTGCCCACACCCGCCAGCCGCACCTGCCCCCCGCACTGCGGCGCCCCCAGTAGGCACGGCCGGTGGGGCGTGAGCTCTGCGGGAGCCTCGGGCTGGCGGGGGCTGCTCGCCCCCACCTCTCCCTTTGCCTGGCTTTGTTGCGCTCCGACTCCGGGGTGGCAGCTATGATCTCTGCCTTTTCCTCTCTCCGTGGCGTCCTGGCCCTCCCCGCTCCCCTGACAGAGGTCGCGGGGTCTCTCTGCAGCCCCAGCCCGGCTCTATTCTCTCGGGGTGGTGCTGAAACGTTTCTGCCCAGAGACACCGGCCGGTGGGCGTGGTGCAGTCCGCACTGCGGTCTCTACGGCAGCCCGAGGCGGACAAAGGGCGTTCACGCAGCCCTCCTTCCCTGCTCCCCCTCACCCCAATAAAAGGCGGAAGAAAAGCCTTGTTTTAGATGAAAATAAATAAATAAATAAACGCTTGTCATCTGCTTCTGTATTTGGAAATGGCTACTTGTCCCCAGAACAAAAGGCTGCAGGGTGGGGACTGGAGTTGCAGACCTTGTTCTTTTGTTTAACTTTAAAACCTTGATTTTTCTTTTCAGCTTAAAAAAGAAAAAAAAATGCGAATAGAAAGCAGTTATGATAATTCATTCGAAAAATATTTAAAAGATTTTTTAATGAAATAGCTTATTTGAGCATTTCAATAACCCTTCGTTCTCAAACTATAGGCTTTTGATCTGATTGATTCTAATTTTGTTTATTTGCACATTTTTCTCCTTGAAAAATTTCGCACGTTCTTATTTTGGGCGTGGCTATTGTGAGAATCAATGACTTTGATTTTTTTAAAATCATTTGTCAGTAGCATTGCCTGGAAATAATAATATAACGGGAGGTGTTTTCTATCTACAAAATTTTCCTAACTACCCAGCGTGGTGCAGGAAGGAATCATCACCCTTATTTTTCAGATGGGGGCCCAGAAGCAGGAAGGGGACCAGCTCAAGGTCACACCACTTATCAGTGACAGGAGTGCCAGTACTGCAGCGTCATTCCTTTTCTGACCCTGTCATGATGTTGGCGCAGGGCAGGCTAACATCTGAGGGAGATTTCAGTACAACAGTTTTCAGAGCTTGCCTTTGTACTGTCATCGACTTGTGGGCAGCGCCCCATGCAGGGAGATGGTTCAGCACTCACCTTCCCACCATAATTATCTTCTCGCTTTGTTACTCAGCTGATCATCCTTTCAATGTCCCATTCCTCAGGGGGTTTACTCAAGTTGCTCTGTTGGAGGATAAAACAGATGCAGCCAACTATTGCTCCCTCTGTACTCCTTTTCACACTACTCACACATAGTAATAAAAATTCAAATTTATCTTTCTGATGTTTAAAATTTTTAAAAATCCTGTTTAAGTGTTATAGAGAGGAAAGGGCACAAATCATAGATGAACAGCTTAATGGATTTTTCACAAAATGAACACACCTGTGTTACCTCGCTAAGAAACAGATATTACTGCAATTCCAGAACCCCACCCCTACCCCCTTTGCCATCACCTTGCCTTCCTGATTTTTAATTCCTTAATTTGGTCAGATTTTTTTTGCATGGAATTCCAAAATGGCTGTATCGATCCTATTAAGAATCAGCCAAGTGAGTGAGCAGAGCCATTTCCTTGTGTGCAGTAACAGATGCTGTTTTTTCCTCTGGAGATTGCTCTCCTGGGTCCTGGGGTCTCCAATGCAGCTCAGGCTGCAGGGCTTCCAATGCTAAGTGAAAATACCACTCCCCAGCTTTTCATGCAGACAGTCTGAGATGACTTAGCAACAGGGTGAGCAGACTGTCTTTCCCTGTGCATGAGATACTTCAGCTTCAGTGGGCAGGTCCCAGCTGGGCCTCCTCCAGAGGTCACTCTGATGCCACTGCTGTTGTTGCTGAAGCCTGTGGGGGGCCATGTGTGTGAAGCGAGATGGGGCTGCTGCAGGGGGCTCAGCTTTTAACTGTGCACTGCTGCGTGGAGTCTGGGAAACCATTTCCTCATTGGTTACTCTTTCTTATTATTTCTGTCTTCATTGAGGTTCTGTGGGGTTGGAGACCCTGGTAACTTGCCATCTGGTTATCGAGGACCCTCTGGGAGGCCTAGAAGATAATCTATAAATCTATAAATCTGTAGAGGGATGATGGTAACATGGTAAACCAACAGGCCTGAAATATCCTAACGTGGGTGCTTAATAAATGCTTCTTGGAACCAAGAGAGATGGTCACTCTTGTTTTCTCAACTGTATTTACAAAGCACAATGTCAGGTTTGGTCATTTCTTGAGTTTGGAACAATTGTTTCCATCTCCTGTAGCTTTACTGATTTGGAGTCCCAGGATTTCATTCCAAACCATTGTGGCTATCACCAACTACTATTCCTTGGCAATGCCCCTCCGCCGCCGCCACAATTTACCCCCAACATGGATTTAGCCAGTCATCCTTGGTTTTTAGCAGAGCATCTATTCCTCAAGTTTCGTTTTGTTTTTTTAATATCTAGAATCCATACATACATGGATGTCTTGCAAACTGAATTCTAAAGCCTTGGGAAATAAGTTTTCATTGTTTCATGTTATTCTTTTAAAGAAACTAAAACCTGTAAGGAATACTAAGTATCAGCTTGATGTTTTCAATTACTGTTAAAGTGTAACTTTTCTTTAGTTAATATTGGGGATCAACAAGATTTGTTCATGAGAAGATTGATGTGTGTAACATCTACTGCCCTGGATTTTGAGATGTAAATTTAGCTGATTATATTGTAACATTCTGATATCACTTCATTGAATGTGTTTAGTCTAAAATGGTAAGAGAATTAAGAACCCAGCAAAGAGTTGGGTTTAATTTCATCATCAGATCTGAGATGAAGCTCAGTGGTAGAGCACTTGTCCAGCATGTGTGAGGCCCTGGGTTGAATCCTTAGTACAAATAAAGATTCCATTTTCTTCAAATATAATAAGGGGGGAACCCCAAAACTGGGGTTGTGGTAGTTAAATGTGTGGTGGTAGTTAAATGAAATGTTAGAATGTATTAAATTTATTATACTCATCTTTACTTTTCCAAGTCAAAATGCAGAGAGATGTCTGCTTGCCCTGCTTAGTTGGTATTATCTACTAAGGGCTCTGTGATCTATGATGAAACACAAGCCAGTCCCAAAACTTAAGGTCATTAAATAGATGATTCATTGTTAACCTTCTCTGAGGGCTTACTTTTAAAAATAACTTCTAACTTTTTGATCAAATAAACAAATGATTATAAATCACTTCTTTGCTTCTATTGTAAGATGTTATATAAGATCTGAATTATTTATTATCAATACTTTGAAACTATGAACTATGTATGTAAGGTATTGACTGCATTACATATAACATGTCGTTTTCTATAAAGTGCTAGCTTATAAAAAAAGGAAAAAATCAAATTGAAAGTTAGGTCAAGGGAAAAAATAAGAAATCTTGTATCTGAAAAGTAAAGCCTTTCTTAAATTCGCATTTCATTTTTAATTGTTTCCTTAGCTTATGTGTCTATTATGGTTTCAGGTCACTTTTTGACATGGTTTTACCAATAGAATCTTATTATAGGTTAGTCATTTAAGTATTTGCAAAATATATTCAAAGGCCTGTTTCTCAGAAAGAATAATTAAAGCCCATAGAGGCAGATCAATTCATAAAAGGCCCAAATGACTGTCAAATAGAAGCCATGAGCCATCAACACACAATCATGGTCATTTTATTCTGCTTTCTTCAATCTGCAGGTGCTTTTATGGATCTAGGTTTTGGGGGTTTTTGTGTGTTTTTAGCTTTTAAAAGGGAAGTGCTTTTTAAAAATTGTTGGTTTCATTAAACAATCCTGCAAAGTGCATGCATGCACCATCAGGGCAAGCTTGGAGAAATCCAGCCTTGTAGACTTCAAGGATACCTGACTCTTCCTTTTTCACCCTGACATGTTCTGTGGTAACCCTCCTTACATGCACACGCACACCTTTTCTTTCCCCCTTTTTCCGTCTGTGTCATGTGCACATTTGCCTCCTTTATGTGCACCTCTACCACGTGGGGTCACGGAACTGAGAAGAAAAGACCCTTTGTTGCTCCCTTGTCACCAAGGATAGACCAATGATAGTGCTCACTTCCCAGGGCTGGGGATACCCATGTAGCAGCCAGGAATGTTCTCAGGGGTAAAAGATGCCCTTTGGGCCCGGATGCTTAACAACTGCTAGCAGTTGTTACCCACCTGGATAAGACAGTAAGGGCGCAGCAGTGGGAGCTGCTAGAAGAGGAAAGCCTCAGGGAACAGCTCTACTTGGCGACTTTTGAGAGGATCATCAGAAATAGGGCCAGGAGTTTCTCCTGGTTTCTGTCCTCCCATAGTCAACCAAGATGACCTGCTTCCGAAAGCCTTCTCAGAACCTCTTTACCAATACCCAGGATTTCATCCAGCCATAGATTCTGAGAAGGGAGAAGCTAGGAAGGGCCAACAAGAATACTTTCTGTACTATGAACCTTAGAGGTCTCACTCTTGGCTCCATGTTAGGCACAAAGGGGAGGTACAGAAACCTACTAAATGCAAATGAACTGTCAGTGAATAATACTCTCCCTTCACTAATATTATCCAGCAGAAGGCACAAAGCAATTCTGAGTATTTTATTTCTAAAATTGGTTTAGAAAGTGGCCTGGTTCCAAGATTTTCCTTTCCAATGAAAGTAGCTAGTAAATCCATTGTAATCTTTATTTTAAAAGTGATAGTAGTGATTATGCATTGTTAAGAAATAATTTGGCTGGAAATTTCTCTCTTAGAAAGGGAACCCTAAATTTTTAATTTAATTGGAAGTACAAACATGAGAAATAAGGATTGGGGTTGTAGCTCAGTGGTAGAGTGCTGACGTGGCCGCACAGAGCTCTGGATTTGATCCCTGCACTGAAAACAAACAAACAAAAAAAAAATAGAAATTATTTTTATCGGCTATTTACTAGTGTAATTTAAAAATTACTAAATGGATATCTTAATATTTAGCACTTTTTCATTGTTAAGTTATTCATATATAATATGTATAAATAAATGTAAAGCAAACATTTAAGTGCTTGTGTCAGACAAATTAATTGAAGCAAAGGGAAAAACGACAGACAATAATGTAAGAGCCCACATACGCATAACCCCCATAACCCCAGGTGGAGTCATTCAAATAATGTAGCAATTCAGATGTTATTTAGAACAAAGACAGAAAAATTGTATGAATTTAATTTAAATACATATGTCTCATTATTAACTTATTGACCCAGCTTGACAAGCCAGAAGACAAAGTGGAGCTCCGACCTCCAGCTCGGAGAATTCAGTCAACAATACCAATTAAGTCAGATGCAGACAGGAATGCAAGGATTTTTCACACTAGGCTAGTATATAGTGTATATGTTGAAGTAAAATATTCTAATGAATTCAGACCTCTCAACCTGTCAAGCTCTGCGGGAAACAAAAAGAACCCATTTATCATTTCTTTACTAAAAAGATCTGCAAAATCTCAACATGCCTTTCTTGTTAAAATTTAAATACTCCATTAGCACAAATGCAAACTGAGGCTATTAATGTTTCCAGGGAGACCCATAAAATTCTCCCTTATAATTTAGCCTCTCTTTAGGACTGTTAACTCTTCCATTTCTGAATTCTTCCCATTGATCATGTGAGAAATTTCTCCCTGTATTTAGTGGACATACATCTATTTGAAAATATTCTTCATGGTTGAAAAGGTATTTGGTATGTAATCTGAAGATATTTTAGATGAGTTTTTAGAAAAAATATGCACATATGTATGTGTATGTATATATATATGTGTATGTATGTGTGTACATATATCAAAGTAAGATAAAATTCTTTGTAAGATAAGAAAATGAATAAATCATAAATGGAGGTAAATACAGATAGGCATTCAGGATTTGGACATGTGTTCAGCACACTGTCATTTAAACCCTTGGGTCTGTGTGCACTACAAATGACCAAGAAAAATGATTGAATAACTACCTGTTTAGATATTTTACTTGCAGTGTTATACCCAGAGGTTCAAGCTCCTGCCCTTAGGAGATAGGCAATAAGCATTTGTTTTTGCAGAGATTTGTTCTTGGTAATTGAGGATGCTCTAAACAAGAGTACAATCATGGATGCTACGTACTGGCTCCATCATGAGCAAGCTGTTTGGAAAAACATAAACGTGTGCATGCGTGCACACACACACATCCATACACTCACTCACTCACTCACTCACTCACTCACTCACTCACTCCAGAGTCCTGGGATTTCTCAATTTTCCCTGGCTTGCTCTACAGTTCTCTCTCATCCAGTGCTCTCTGGATTTCCCTCTGAGCCATCCCCTTTGGGATGAGGAGCTGGAGGGAGGAGAAAGAAGAGTCTAGAGAGGTGTGGCACAAGCACAGGAAACCACCATCGTTCTGAGTCTTGATCTTGTGTTCTCACTCCTGATGCTCCTTTCAGTCCAGTGAAAGGAGGTCCACTGAAAGGAAGTTCATGACCCCCAGCTCCACCAATGGCTTTATAAATTGTTGCTATATTTCTTTCATTCTGGATAAGAAACTTTAATACAATTAATAATTGTGAATGAACATGCTGCTTACCAAGCTAGGCAGGTAATGCCTGAGAGGACCCATGGGCCAAGTCTTGCTTATCAAAAATCATGCAAATTTTGGATTGCTATATAGGGGTCGAGAAACATAGGTTAAAAATGAGATGGGTACAAGAACTGAATCAGCCGAGTGCAGTGGTGCACACCTGTAATTCCAGCAGCTCCGGAAGCTGAGGCAGGAGGATCTCAAATTCAAAGTCAGCCTCAGCAACTCAGTGAGACCCTGTCTCTGAATAAAATATAAAAAGGACTGCAGATGTGACTTAGTGGTTAAGCTCCCCTGGGTTCAATCCCTGGTAACAGAAAAGAAAAAAAAAAAGAAACCATACACTCACGCTAACAAGAACATCATTTGAAAGACAAAGGCCTAAGTTCCCCCGTGGCAGCTCCCTTGTGACTTCCCCACCTGCTTTCTATATTTTCTTGCCACTTACAAGTGAACCATGAGAAAGTTAGAGATAGCCCAGTGGCCTCTCAGCTACCAACAAACTAGCCATCTTCCTGCCCTTTCTCTTCCTTCCCTGGAGGAAAGCCTGTCATTTCCCTAATAGCTGTTTCTTTGACTCTTCCAGCAAGCTGCATTTATGTTTTATGAGGGGCAGAAGTTCAGTCCCCACTGCTGGTTATCCCTCCCTTGTGGCTTGGTGGAGAGACCTCCTTGGCCTTCCCACTTTGTGGCTATCCACTGCTAGTCACCAAGCTCTTCAGAAAATGACTCTACATTCTCCTATAAAGCCTGAGAAATGTTGCAGTGATGTTTTCCAGACCACTTTGAAATGACTAACTGGAAGTCTGTCAACTCTTCTTTTCTTCCTTAGGGATCCGATCATGGGACACAAACCTGATTGAATGCAACTTGGACCAAGAACTCAAACTTTTTGTATCTCGACACTCTGCAAGATTCTCTCCTGAAGTCCCAGGTGAGGCTTCTGTTCACTATTAGTCAGCCTAGAATTTGAAAGGACAAAGGAACAGGCCATTGGCTGGAAAGCTGGGGCTCTGGATTGATATCTAGGCAAAAGATATTTTTTTTACTGCTACGTGACTCTTTGTATTTTTTATTATCAACTAAGTTAGCCAACAACCACGGTTTAAGAAATTATACCCATGAGACTTATAGCTGTGTGGATTACTTATAACTTATAGCTGTGTGGATTATTCATTGTGAATTCTTAGATATTTAAATTCTAGGATAATTTTTTTAACTGTCTTTGTACTCCAAGCTCAAGTGATTGCAAACTTAATATTAATTTTACTCAAATGAAATTATGAATTCAAATTGGATGCTCCCAGAATTTCTCAACTTCCTCCTCTCGAAAGAAGAAGGAGACATCTACTGCATTTCAAAGTAAAATATGCATCGTTTCACCTTTCTGTACTATCCCCATTGCGTTATTATCTCCCTTTCTTACTGTGCGTAAAAAGAGTTTTATATTCCAAACTGCTGTTAAAATAGCCTTTCTTTTAGAGATGAGAAAGAACTCCACAGAATAATTAAAGGTAAGGACACAGACATTTATCATCTGTGAAGGTTCCTGCCTCCCTGGGGATGTGCCTTGCCTGGTGTCTCAGGTGCTGGTGACAGATTCATGCTGAATTCACGTCTCTTCTTCCTCTTGTGAGTTGTGACCCTTATTTTTCCCAGTTGGTCACATTTGAGGATTATAAAACAATTTTTGACCCATAAGAACTTCAAACCCAGGATGTGTTTCCTAAAAGCTTTGCCATTGAAACTATGTTGTGCTTAATTTCTTGACTTCATTTGAATTTTATGTAAAATGAGAGTAAAGAAAACACTTTTCTGTCTACATGCTTTTGTTCTGTGATTACTAATTTTATTAGCATTGCTATAACATCAGGAATGAGGTTCAGTCTTTTGGGGATGATTAGATCATATTCTATTGTAATGTGTATATTGAGATTAGAAACGACTTTTATGGAAGGTCAATGCCTTCATGAATCATACTTGGCTACAGTATTATACCCATGAGACTACCCTGGTCCTTTTTTCTTTCTTTCTTTTTTAGTTTGATATTAGGATGAAATCCCTTACATTTTAGTTATCCAAATAAATTGTAGCATTCAAGCATGGAATTGAGTTAAGAGAAGCTTAGCAGGGAATTTTTTTTTCATTGAAAGTTAAACTTGCTTCAAAGCCCTGTGAAAAATCAGTTCTTAAGGAACTTTGCATTAGAGTTGAAGAAAGGAACGATCCAGAGATTTATCAGGCAGGATATGATTTACTGAAGGAAAGGTACAGTATAAGATTGTTTCTCTTGTTATTTTTATGTCTTGCAAAATCTCCATAATTTTTCAAACTATCTGACAAAAACTAAGAGAAATGCCCTTTATTAACAAGTATGTTTATTTCAACATGTAAAAGCCAAGTTTTTATCCTTTTTCTGTAGGTTGTTCTGGCTTTCTTGCTATGACTGGGGAACTTTTTTGTAAACATATCATGTTTTGTAAACATTTCATTGTGTTCATCCATAGTTGGGTTTACCTTATGAGATAGACAACTATGTATTACAAAATGAAAATTTGTAAGAATTTTTGAAAATTTAACCATTTTTAGACCAAAGACCTAGCTAATATTACTCTTGTGGACTAAAAAGATCAAGTCCTTCAAACTATCACTTCAGCCTAATATACCCTTTTCTTTTCTCCTCTCCATCACCTGTAGTAAGAGCTGGTCACCTACCTAGTTCTATCAAGTGCTATGCTTGATGCTGTGTTTAGAAACTGGCCTTTACATGCACAACAATTCTTACAATTCTTACAATTCTTGCCAACTGCAGAAAGGATTGGTGTAATGATTTTCCATTTCAAGCCTATGCAGGCCTCATCCTCCTCTGGGAACTTAAACCTCTAGAATGGAGCTATTACGGTGATACTGGTATAAAGGAAACATGAAAGTTTCTTATTAAGACTGTTCCACATGTTGAGGAATGAGTATTTTACTATAACTCTGCTAATGAGGGGCAGGGGGACCCCTCAAAGCCAGGGAAGGAGGAAGGAGGGAAAGAATAAGAAGAAGGGAAAAAACAAAACAAAACAAAAAACCTCCTGTGAAGGAGGTTTAATAAGGAATAATAATTATTCAATAAGGAATAATAATTCCTTATTCAAAATGCATGGGACTAAAAGTCTCAGATTTTGGAACTTGGAGATTTTTAGAACATTTGCACAAATTTTTACCAGTTGCGCATACCTAATCCAAAAATCCATGATCAAAAATGCTCCCAAATCCTTGGATGTTCAATCTGTAGATGATAAACATACAGGTCAGATTCAGTTTCAGGTGTGTTTTCGAAAGAAGGAACACCAGAAGACAAGCACACAAAATTGAGGTACATAGAGATTACAGGATGTTCCTTGGATTGGGCCAAGGAAATCTATAGCTTTTCCTGAACAAACTGGAGAAATTTGAAGTGTATGTTTTAGTGACTCCAAGTTTGGTGTTCTCTTTCCTTTTCACTTGAAGTTCTATAAAAGCAAACTCATGTACTATAGATCCCCAAAAGTAGAGTTAACTGCATTTAGAGTTTTAAGAATCTAAGTTAACTTTGAGGCAAGGAATGAAAAGAATGATTAAAAACAATAAAGCCATTCATTCAATTGGTTTAAAAATACTGCAATGGCACCTACATGGTGCCAGGCACTATGGAGAGCGAGGTGGGTGAGGTCACAGTGACAGACAAAGCAAACACATTCATGACCTTTATGATACTTATGTCATGACAGGAGGTATTAACAACCACAGGTGGCTCAGCATCAAATCTAGCACCCTGTGTCAAGTTCGGGCTTCACAGGAGGATTTTTTTGGTTTTGTTTTTTCCCTTCTTCTTCTTCTTTCCCTCCTTCCTCCTTCCCTGGCTTTGAAGGGTCCCCCTGTCCCTCATTAGCAGAGTTATGGTAAAATACTCATTGCCTTCCTGAGCATAGAGATGGCTCAGGTTTTTGTTACACCTCAAACGGCAGCTAACAGACCCTGCAAATGTCACAGCTAGGTTTATTCCTTTGTACTAGTTTGTCCCTTCTGTGGTTTGGAGCTTCATTAAGACTCTTCAGGATTTGCTGTTTCATTCAAGACCACTCTAATCAGTTTAATCATCTTAAATAAATATCCTTTGGGCAGGAACCTGGAATATAAGTGCTGTCCACACAAGGTGGGGGTGGCATAGGATGAATGGGGAGTGGAGGGTCCCTGTTCCCCAGAACCTTAGTCCTGGAATTGTTCAGCCCTGTTCAGCTCTGGCGACTGCAGTTCTTGGAGTGGTTACTCATCAGATTCATTTTACTGTCCTGAGTGTGCTACAACATTAACTTGCCTAGGATCATTTAGCCACACCTGCCACGTGCCCAGGGCACTTCCTGCTGAGCTGCTCTGATGCAAGCCTTCCTGGCCACGCCACATGGGAAGGAGCTGATGTGGGCAAGCACAGTCACCTTGAGAGAAAAAAGAAGGTTCTTTTTAAATTTTTTTTAGCTATAGATGGACACAATATCTTTATTTTATTTATTTATTTTTATGTGGTACTGAGGATCGAACCCAGTGCCTCACGCATGCAAGGTAAGCGCTCTACCACTGAGCCACAATCCCAGCCCAAGAGAAGGTTCTTTAAAGAGTTCTCCAGTCTTTCACTCAAGTGACAGGTCAGCAGTTAAGATTTTTCAAAATAGAGCAAATATTACATTTCCTTATACATATGAATTCAAATACCATCACAGAGTTTTTATTGATGTATAATATCCTAGAAACATGCTGGATGCAAATCATTTTTATAAGTCTTACCACAAAAGTAAGACCATGGGAAGCATAGGTTTACCTTGCAGTATAGAATTTTACTCATTTTCCATTCCTATTTCTTCTTTTCCAAATTTAACATTAGATGTAGCTTCATACAGTATTGGGGGAGGATCTCTCCTGGGGCTATAGGAAGTGCCCCATGACTATCTGTGGTAGACAGGCGCCATTTTAGAACAAATGAAAAACATTCCCAGGACAAGGGACACTAGACAGAAAATGTTTCATTTTTCTTTTTTCCCTCATTTTGCCACTGTTGTCTGCTTATTAAAATAGTCTTGAAATTTTGATAACACAGTTGCTCACGAGCAACATAATGTAACAAGAATACAGGTTCTGAGCCAGGTACGGTGGCTCAAGCCTGTAATCCTAGCACTTTGGGAGGCTGAGACAGGAGAATTGTGAGTTCAAAGCCAGCCTCAGCAAGGGTGAGGTGCTAAGCAACTCAGTGAGACCCTGTCTCTACATGAAACACAAAAATAGGGCTAGGGATGTGGCCCTGAAAAACAACAACAACAAGAAGAATGCAGGTTCTGGAGCCAAACTCCCATGTTGGATTCCTAGCTCCTCCATTGATTTGCTAGATAGTCTTGGACAGTGACTTAAACATCCCGTGCCTTGGTTTCCTTATCTGTAAATGGGAATGATCACTCCTACCTCCTAGAGTTTTCATGAGGATCAAATGCATGTGTGCATAAATCTTAAAACAGGCTTATCACATGACAAACAGTAGACATACACTAATATTCATGTTATCTCCCTTGTTAAAATCTATTTGACTTGGGGATTTGGTGATTATTATTGTCTATGGAAAATACTGGATTTAGATATTTGGCTGGTAATAATGGTAATGATGTTTAATTTGTATTAAAGATGGTGATTATTATTGTCTATGGGAAATAGTGGATTTAGATATTTGGCTGGTAATAATGGTAATGATGTTTAATTTGTATTAAAAATGATGATTATTATTGTCTATGGGAAATACTGGATTTAGATATTTGGCTGGTAATAATGGTAATAATGTTTAATTTGCATTAAAGAGGTTTCTTAGAGAAATAGTTACCTTCGGAATTATCAAAGGGTGTGAAGCTGCCAGTCTGTGAAGAGTGCAGCGACCTTCCATGACTGAGTTTAGTTAAGGTCCTTTGGGCATAAGAGTCAAAAAGGAGGCACCACTTTGGAGTGCTGGTTCAGCAGGAGCAGAGCAGGGCTGTAGGCCATTCACAGAATGGTCCTGTTGGTACCCAGGTAAGGATGCTGAGATGTTAGGAGAGTCCCAGGCTGCTTCCCCACTGTGGTAGTCCAGCCAGGCTAACTTCTTCCACTCCATTCAACCACTCAGTTTTCTCTCTCCAATCAACAAGTGACTAGATTTTGCCAGTTAGAAGAAACTGAGGTTTCTTGTAGTGTGTTTTCTTAGCAGGATAAATAGTAAGAATTTGGCATATTTCCACTCGTTTTATAACTCCTAGATCACATTCACAGAACCCTTCCTATGATGTGGCTGATTTTTTAATATGGATAGGGGCGGTTTTGTTTGAGAACTCATGCCTTTTCCCTGGAAGATAAACAAACCGCAGCTGAGCATCTTTAGATTTGTGCTGAGTGACTGCTAAAAATATCCTGCCTGGAGATTGGTTTTTGATGGAGAATTAAAAATCAACCCTTTGAATTTCAGTCATGCAGATCCTCTCCCCCCTTTGACATTAATGAGGAAAGGTTTTACAGCTAATATTTGCCAGTAGAGTGATAAGAAAATGCTAAACTGTTCTTAGAAAAGGGTCTTAGAATATTGTTAGTCACTTTTTTTTTCTGTCTGGACTTGTATAGTTAGCCTGTCATTGTGTAGAATTATGGCTCAGTTGTATGTGCCTAGAATACATGAGCTGCTCTGTGACAGGGAGTGATAGATGGGTTTTTCAGCCCTGCTTCCAACCTTTAAGCAATAAAGCCCACGCATATATGTTCCAGTTACATTCCATTGGCTGACTTCATGCTCAGGGAACTGCAATTTTGAAGGGAAAGCAGGTCCTTTATCGTCATGTTTTCTCTGTCACAGGTGCACATCTCAGGGCTGGGTACCTGCCCCTAAGTCCACATGGCTCACTCATTTTTCCTCTTTGCATCATCATATGAAATGATAAGAGGAATCATTATATTAGAATAAAAGAGCAAATAGAGAGAGCCTTCATTTTGTTGAAGTACCCAGACCTCTATTTAACATCCATTTAGGTCAATGCTGTCTGCCTAGGAAGGAAACTCATTAAATGCAAATCCCTAGTCTTTCTCCCCATGCCCCCTGCCCTAAGTCTTCCTGGCCCCTCTGCAGAGAGGGCAGAGTGACCTGCAGCCCCTCCACTCCCTGCTCTCGCCCCAGTGCTCCCATTCAGACTTTGCAGGCAACTGCTTGCTCCTTTTGAAATCGTCAAAGAACCAGACCTTCCAAGGAGCAGAGCCAGGGTTTTGCAGTGTCCACAGCACAAGGTGTAATTCCTGAGAGGTTTACACCTTGCTCAGCTTTGAAATTTGAGAGATTTCTTTAGATCCACATCCTCATACATATGTGATGCTTTTATACAGGTGTGGCCACCAAAAAGGAATAAAACAGTGCTTCATTGCTATGTTCAGTCACCTACATTCCTCAGGGTGGTTAATGATGGCTCATTCAGACCACCCTAGAATCACCCATTCATCTCACTTTTTTTTTTTTTTTCCACCATAGAAAGGCTGTTTTAGTCTACCGACCATAATGGCTCTCAAGCGGTTCCTAATGGGCACTGTGGAACCACTAGACACAGGCAGGCATGGGCAGGAAGGGAGCAGGAAATTGGCTGCCTGGGCTCAGAAGCCATTTTAGGGAATGTCAATAACCCCTCCATTAAATCCAGCTAAGTGCCTTCCAGAGCAGCTGCAGACACTGCTGTGCAAGGACGGTGTCCCACGTGGAATGTCAGCGCTTTTGTCTTCGTTTCCAGAGACCAAAGCGCCATGGTTTTTGTTAGTGGGTTTTTTTTTTTTAAGCACACAGCAACACAAGCCATTGGGCGGCCACAGGCCCTTTATGTTTTACTGCTTCTGGGACATTTTCTTCTTTCTGGGGCATTTTCGGTATTTGTGGTAACATGCTATAAATCATAGTGGAAGATGAGGAATAGAGCAGAAACTAATAGATTACATAATACTGTTGAGCGCTCACTGATAGGCAAGGAACTGTAAAGGGATAGATGGAAGAATAAGGGAGGTATCCCCACTGTTCATAATTTAGTCGGGAAAAGTGACAGCTTTAAAAAAACACTATGCTGGGCTAGGATGTGGCTCAGTGGTAGAGCACTTGCCTCTCATGCGTGAGGCACTGGGTTCGATCCTCAGCACCACATAAAAATAAATAAAAAATAAAGATACTGTGTCCATCTACAACTAAAAACAATTAAAAATAAAACAAAAACACTATGCTGTTTAACAACAAAAAAAATCTCCTTAAGTTACAAACTCTATATGTGTGTATAAGAGAAAGAGACAGACCTACTCAAATTCCTAAAGAAGACAAAGGGTGGGAATGGAAAGCACAGAGTGTTGCATTTTGATTGTTCAACCGTGGCTAAAGTCCCAGTGACAGAGGTTACCCAGGTACCAGCACCCTCCCCCCCCACCATCCCCAGGATTAAGTAAACAGCTACCGAGGCAAGGATCCAGTGTCCCCAGACATCATACTCCAGGGCTTACCTCTTTTGTTTCTGTGGCTGCAGTAAGTTCTGTTGCATGTAAAGTCAGATATCCTTGATCCTAGAGGCACGTGAGAAAGTCAGAAGTGGTCCTGAGGAAATGTGCTTGAAAATGGACCACAGGGGCTGGGAAATTAGCAGAGTTACCAGACCAAAATAATGTTATTCAAATCAACTCTTCCACCCTCCGTTAAAGGATTGCCTGTAGTTAGGACTGGGGAAATGAATGTTCTTAGAAAATGCTGTAAGGGAGTCTATGTGATCTGAGAAGAAAAGTATATCATTAAACATGAGCACTCAACGACTGTGCTGTACCCTGTTGTAGATCAAGCCAAGGCTGGCAATTGCTGCCTGTGTTCCTGAGGGCTGAGATCAAATACATCCTAAGGACTACCTTTGTTGTCATAGAGGAAAGTCCCCTACACCAGCACTTTGCTGTTGAGCTGGTCACACTGGTCCTTTCTTAATAAAACCAGTTTTCAGTGGAGCTGTGAGTAAATAAGCCATCCTTGAGCATTTGGTCCAAATTCACAGATTCCTTTCAGTAACATACATCACTAGTATGAGGGGGGAACAGCAGCTCCCCTGAGGGAGCACCTCATTTCTGTGAATCCTGGCCCCAAGGACACTACTGCAGGTGGATGTTGTTTATTGGTTCCTGAAATGTCCATCAGCAGAAATGTCACATTTGGAGAACAATAAAATTAAAGATGGAGTCCATTGTGCAGCCCAGGTGATGGTTCTTAATGCAGAGTTCCTTAGCCATTTTGAGCAGTTGTCCCTCTGCCTTTTAAAACTGTCACCACAACTTTGTGGATGCCTCCCCTTTGAATTGCACTAGATGCCTGCTAGAAGTGACGTGGGCTGCTCTTTTATCTAGAATTCTAAACAATTTCTCAACTCAAATACTAAGATTTTTGGGTGGTGTGTTTCAATAAAGAAGAGGTGATCAGCTGGTCACAGTGACACACACCTGTAGTCCCAGAGGCTCAGGAGGCTAAGGCAGAAAGATTGCGAGTTCAAAGCCAGCTTCAGCAACTTAACAGGACACTCTCAAAAATTAAAAAAAAAAAAAAAGCGGGGGGTGGTGGTGCTGCTGCTGGAGATGTAGCTCAGTGGTAAAGTACCGCTGGGTTCAATCCCCAGCATAAGAAAAAAAAAAAATGAAGAAGAAGAAAGAAGTGTCAATGTGAAGTCCCAGGGGCTTCAGAAGGTGCTTTGTAGTTTGTTCAGTGTAGTGTGTGTGTGTGTGTGTGTGTGTGTGTGTGTGTGTATACTCTCATGCATGAGAGAGAGAATATTTTATTGTATTCTAATTCATTGGAAAGGAGATAATATTTTCACATTATATGGCATATCTTTTTAAAATGTGCCCTATTATCAGCCCAAGTAACATTAAATATTTATGTTCTGCCTCAAGGCACAGTTCTAGTCCTACTTACAAGAAGACTTGCAAGTAAACCCTGGACTGAGAGTTGCTTACAATTGAGTGCATACATAAGACAACTAAGTCAGTGTGTGACATGTGCCAAATGAGAGTTTTGCAAGGGAATCCTTCTAAGTTCTCTATGTTGAAGATATTTCAAAAAGATATATATGCACAAACACATGCACTGAAATATATTATCTATTCAAATTGTGGCATCAGCACAACAGATTCTAATGCATTGAATTCTCTTTGTGACTCAGGAAATTTTTAATCCACACTGAATTAAAATATTCCCTAGTTTGAAACTACATTTAAAATTGAGCCCTTTAATTCAATGATGAAAAGATTGAACTGATATTTTAAGGATTTACCTCTTCTGAAAGCATGTGAGAACAAAACCACCAAACTGGATATATATGCTTAATTTCAAGACTGTCTTCATCTCTCAGTGCTGGAAAATCATTGGCAGGCTCTGAAGACACTAGGGAGAGATTATGAAAGTGCAAGATTTTATGGAAATAAACATGAAAATAATCAGCTCACTGCTCCACGGCTAGAATGGACACTTTGGAGAGCGTCCAGTTTAGCTGTTCCTGTGTCAGGGAAAGGGGGCTGTGGGGACAGTTGTGAGCTGTTTCCCAGGACCCTCCTTCTTCCAGAGAATCCTGGAAGGCTGACCTGTGCTGCATCTCTGGGTCACACTGGAGTCACTCATGTAGCTCCCTGAAAAGTTGCTATCAGCCCTTTCCTTTTCTGAAAAATAAAGGGATTAGAGTAGATCAAGGCACCTTAAACTTTGTTCTCCCAGCCATTAGTTCTGTGAAACATTAAAATTGTCAGTGGAAAAGAACTCCAGGGAGAAATAAGCTTGGGAACAGTAACATACTCCATCTCATTTTTGTAGAGGCATAAAGTGTATGTGCATAAACTTGTTTCATTTTATTGAGCCGTAAGTTTTTACCAGTTACCTCCATGGATCTAGGTTTCTGTGGAACACAATTGGGAAAAGATGGACTACATGTTGCAGAGTCCCTTCCAGGTTTTGTGTTCCATGATTCCGTGAATTCTTACCAAATTGCCTCATCACTGAAATATAGACAGGAACTTGTCTTACTCCATTTAGCTTAAGATGATTTTTGATCTAGGTTTTAAACTACTAATGACTTTTGTTTAGAAAACCTGCCTGTCCCATCTACTAGGATTACCAATTTTAGGGGAAGATGCACACCTTTATGATTTCCCAGTTCGGGGATTCTTGGCCCTTTACTTTTTCCATCTGTGTTTATGTTGTAGGCAGACCAAGCAAGACAAAAGTTAATCCTGTTTGTATTATGCCAAACACCTGCATGGAAAGAATTTCAAAAGTCAAATTCATGGGTGTTTTTTCTACATAATGCCAAAGAGGAAATAGCTTTTTTATTTTCCCCATTAAAATAAGAACTTGTGTATTGCTATTTGGTGCTGCTTTGAGCATCAGGTTAGCTACTTACTCACAGATCTTTGGAAGGAGGCTGAAGGTTTGAATCTCATGAGTCCTGGGGATTATCTGCAGGTTGAATGTGTTAAAAGTCCCAAGCACATTGTTTGTTGTAGATAATTGAGAATGGCTTGCATTTTAATAAGCATGATCAGCTATGCATATCTTGTCATGTGAACCATCAATTAGCACAAGGTAATTTAACAAGCCAATACACGCAGATATGAATGCCCTTGAGAAGCCATGCTCGAGTCCAATTATTACTGATGGTGTACAGCTTGCATACAGGTAATCATTATCAGAAAGCCATGATGATCCAGAAGGAAAAGTGATTTTTATGGTAATGCATCTTATGATTGGCTGTTGGTGTCTAATATCTTTCAGGTAATGATTTCAATCTCTAATTTGATCACGTTTTGCAAAAAATGTTTAATTTACTCATTAAACATTGGATGTGACATTATGAATTCACGGAGAAACTTAGAGTATTCTAAAACTTGAAAGAGAATTTGTTTATAGTAATACCATTAATGATAGTATTCTGTAGATGGGAAGTAGGGTGACCTAGTGAATCAAAGGTTCTAGTTAATAGAGAGTTGTCATAATTCTTTGTGGGATTATTATTTTTACAAATTCTAGATTCCAGTGATATAGTCATTTCTTTTATACGAACAATTTACTTTTATTTAGAATTAACTTAGAATTCCTAAACTCAATTTCTGCATTAAGCCAAAATATATTCCAATGATTTATGGAAAATATGAAATTAGAAATCCATTATTCCTTCTCCTTCCCAAATATGGTGATATTTTAAGAGAATATTTTTTAAAAAGAGAAGGAATTTATTTGAAGCATAGGCCAGGAGAGATGGTCTCATCCAAAAGGAGAGAGAACATTTGCTTCCTACTTGGAACTCATGCTCAGAATAATCTAGTACATTTATCCATGTATGGTTCCAGAGGAAGCTCTTTTCCTTGTGCCTCAGGGTCCTCATGAACCCAACTGGTTATCACACCATAGGCCTGAGAGTGCGCTGATGAGTAGTGAGTTCTTATTCCTGAAATATTCCTGCGCAAACCATTCATGTTGAGGTAGCCAACAGACAGCCACCTAGATAACCCTATGATCATATTTTGATATAGAACAACTACTATCCCTGAATGTTACAGTGTTAAAAAAGTCATTGGTTCTAGATATTGCAAAATAACCCAAAACTGTTGTAGAGAAAAGGGGAGTGTGGAGAAAGAAACCATAGCAATCTTTTAGATAACTTGAAAAAAAATCTCCAAGTTTGCAAAATAAGTACTAAGTGAACTACATTTACATTGGCCTTCTGTACATATAATAGGTGCGCCCATTACTAAGGTCCAATCATTTTTCCTTCCTACTTCCTATATCCCTTGCCTATGAAAACATGTTTGACTAGATAATTGTCTTTTCACTCCTAATAAGCTAATAAACATAAAACCCAACAAAGACATGGCACAGTGGTACATTCCTGTAATCCCAGCAACTTGGGAGGCTGAGTCAGGAAGATTGCAAGTTTGAGGCCAGTGTCAGCAACTTAGTGAGACCCTCAGCAATTTAGCAAGACCCTGTCATAAAATAAAACATAAAAAGGACTGGGGATGTAACTTAGTGGTAAAACACCCCTGGATTTAATACCCAAAGAGGAGGTGGAACCAACAAAGAGGTAAAAGAAATAGGTGAAATTATTTTTAAAAGTTTGTTACCTGTGCTTAAATATTATCCAAAATATCTTTAGATCCCAGGAATAGACAGTTACAGGGCTAAATTATGTAGTTATTTACATCCAAATTTAATTATGAGTATGTGTGTATGTTTACTTTGTTTTATATTACAGTTATGTGCCACATAATATTTCAGTGACACCATAGGGGTTCCAGATTATTATTAAGGAGGTGAAAAATTCCTATAGGCTGGTGACGTGATGTCTATCCCAACATCATAGCACAACGCATGATTCACATGTCTGTGGCTCTACTGGTGTGGAGAAGGCTGTTGTGCTGCCCATCACATAGAAACAGTGCATCCAATTATGTACAGCACATCGTACTTGATAATAAACAACTGTAGTGTGGAATTATGGATTTACTATGCTTTTCATCATTGCTTTGGAACATACTCCTTTTACTTATAAAAATGAGTTTTCTGTACCACAGTATTGCGTGTTGTAGCAGCAGCAGCCTCAGATGTCAAGTGTATTCTTGTCCTGTCCTGTTGTTTCCTCGTCCAAGTCACTCATGCACTTTCCCCCTCGAATGCCATCTGTTTCCCTCCTGGATTTTCTCTGTGTGTCCTCCCGACTCTCCAATCACAGCCGCCTTTTCTACAAATAATGTTGATTTTGGGTTATTTTAAGACAGCTAACATATCAGCTGATCAGTATTTGCTTTTAAAAGAAGCATTACATTATGTATTAGTTATACTTATTATACTCTAGCTTATTTTTGTTTTATCATTTTATACATAGAACAGATTATTTGGAGCCTTTGGAATAACATCCCAGCATACAAATATAAATGAAATAATCTGGCAAATTAACTCACTTTAAGGGTCATACCATTCCATCATCAGACAGAAATTTCTATTGCTGGGATCCTTTAGCCAGCAATGGATTTCCTATGCTTGGTAAGATTGAAACTAGTTACCAAAAAAGAAGAAAGAAAGAAAGAAAGGCAGAAAGAAAAGGAGAGAGAGACACAGGGAACCAGAGAGGGAGGAGAAACCTCACTTTAAATTAAAAAAGAAGAAAAGAAAACCCATATAAACAAAAACATGCTCTGAGAAAAATAGAGACCAAAGAGCTTAAATTAATCATAGGGATAGTTTTTAAAATCTTTCTGCATTCTAACTTTCAGAAATGGCTTTTCCCCAGTTGTAATTGACTCATAAGAACACAGGAATGCAGTTATCTTCTAAACAGGGAAATAAGGAGGCCTCAGGGTGATGTCCCTTTACAAAGAGCCTTAGGTTAATACCAGAAACACAGGCTTACTAGGGATGACAGTGAATGATGAGGTGTCATGGGCTTGAGAAACTATAACTAGCTCTTAGATTTGAAAAATAAACTGCATAAGAAATCTGACAATTGGCAGTCATTATTTATATTGCAAGCAATTTCTTTGTTTTAGATTCCTTTAAACATTAAGGTATGGGAAAGTGTTTGTTTACAAACTATCAATTACTTTCAGAGACTTGGCAAAGAGCTCTGGTAAAGAGCCAATCAGTCTCTTGAGAGCCATGGCAGAGCCCTTAGGAGGTGAGGTCGGAGGGGTAGAAAATTTGGGCTCTAATTCTAGTTCTACTGCTAAGTAGATTTGCGCTATTGTGGACAAATTACTTAGCATTTATGAACTTCAGCACTTCTGAACCTGATTATTTCTAAGGTTCCTTTTATAGTTAATATTCTGTGATGTTATAATATTAACCCATGTGGAAATCATTCACATATTTTTAGAAAATGTTTTACATGCAATATTGATAAATATAGCTAAGATATGCTATTGTTTTTTTAAAAAAAGGCTATGCTCTTTTTTTCTTAAATATTTTTCAGTTGTCAATGGACCTTTATTTTATTTATTTATATGCGGTGCTGAGAATTGAACCCAGTGCCTCACACATGCTAGGCAAGTGCTCTACCACTGAGCCATGACCCCAGCCCCGATTATGTTGTTTCTTTAAAGTTCTTTTGGCATATTTAGGACACAGTAAATTACTTGGCTGACTTGAGTGTGAAAACATGTACAACTCAATCTGTTCATTCCACCAATATATATTATTTGTCTAAGGGGATCTGGTACAGTGGCAAATGCTGAGGTTAATAATAATAAATAAAATAAATAAATCAGAACAGGCCCTACCCAATCTCCTGTAGATCTCTGAGTCAAGGTGAGAAGACAGACATTAATCCCATAGTCACACAAATATGTATCACAAACCACAAAGTAGGAGAGAAGGGAATAGGGTGCTAATATATAAAAGAGGAATCGAATCTAGTAAGGGGGAAAGTGAGAGTTTTTGTGATATAATTTGTAAAGATTCCTTTTATGTTATATTTAAGTCATTGGGTACTGTATTTATGTTTATTTTTCAATATAATGTTAGCAATTTGGCCTAGTTTTAGAGCTTCCGGGGTAAAGTTCTTATTCCTGAGCTTCACGTGGATCAATGTGAGTTAAAATAGCATATTTCTTGGGAGATATGAACAATGAAATAGGAATTATTTAAAAATATTTCTATGTAAATATCAACATTCTCACAAGGATTCCACTACTATTCTGTGGCTCAAGAAAGTAAATGTGAGGGATGTAGCTCAGTGGTAGAGCCTGGCATGCGCAAGGCTCTGGGTTCAATCACCAGCACTTAAAAAAAAAAAAAATGAAAGTATCAAAATAAAAGAGAACTATATGAATCATCATTGCTCTTTTACAAACATGGGATTTTGGGTAGGGATAGAACTCAGTGTAGAGGGCTTGCCCTAGCTCCACCCCTAGCATGTGTGAGATCCTGGGTTCAATTCCTAGTACCACCAAAAAAAAGGAGGAGGGGCAGGGGATTTAATTACCAGTATCGGGGTGCCAAAATTCTGATGATAGAGAATGGAATTGGCCAGAATTTCTGGAGATCAGAACCCGCAGGTTGGGTTGTAACATACATTGTGTCTTTGTCTCTCAGAATTTTGTGCATTACACTCTGATCAGTTCTCATTTGTCATTTACATTCTGATATGTCCTTTTCTTTTTCCCATGTTGATATCGCTTGGTCGTAATTGATGAAATATCTCAAATTCCAGCTTTTGCTTATAGAAGTACATATTTTATGAACTGGAGAATATGACTGAAACAGATAGCTTGCATCTTATTTGGAAACAGTGTCCTTCTTAGAAAAAAAAAACCAACTTTACCATTAAATCTAATAAAGAGCACATATTCTTGTTTCATAAATGTAGCTTTTTATTTGAAAATGTTAATAACTCAGGTGCAGAGTAACATTTTTTAGGAGCATTTGCTCAAAACTTGCTAATTGGGCTCTGTCTGAAATTAAAATATGTTGCAAAGAAATATTAAGCTACAGGCATTTTGCATTATTGCTTTCCTGAAATGCTTTGACAGTGAAAGATGTCAAAATGCTTTGACAGACCATGTCTTCCCAAGCCTGCACCCACTCCAGATGAACTCTTGCAGGACCATGGATTTGGGATGTGGGAGGGGAACATGCTCCTGGTCTGGTATCCAGGTTCTAGTTAGGAGAGAGAAAATACTGGCACCTGGGAAGGACAGTGAGACTTGCTTAGGAGTCCTTCCACCCCTGTCTGTTGGCAGATGCTGAGCCTAGACAGACTGTTCCCTGTACACAGGAAGAATCACAGATATAAGTTACCACTGACTGCTCTACTCAATCTGCAGACTTTTTTCAGGTGGCAAAGTTTTTTTTTTTTTTTTCCTCTCTTTTTCATTGTTCCTCTTCCTCTAGTTCTGATTAATTCTTAATTCTTAAAATGGAACTTGTTCTTCTATCTCATTCTGTGCCTCATTCTTTTTTCTAGTCTTCTTTTGTGTTCTAGAAGAACATTTCTCGTTTGCTCTGTGCATCACTGAGCCAGTGTTCTGTAGGATTTGTTCTGTCCATTACTATCTCAGATACACATATAAATTCTGCTCTTGCATATATATTGTCTTTCCTTGAATTCTATTGTCCATTCCTCTAGTGGCTTCCATTTGCATCTCTGCCTGTATTTTCTTTCTTTCTTTCTTTTTCTTTCTTTCTTTCTTTTTTACATTATAGATGCTTAAAGTACAGTTTATTAAAAATGTAAAATAGCACCCAAACTAGCTAAACAGTTTGTTCATCCTTACAAAACAAGAAAAAAGTTTACTGTGACATTGCAAACAACATAATTGTTATTGTTTGGGTAAGCATCCTCCAAAGCCCATATGTTGAAAGCTTGGTCCCCAGTTCAGTGCTATTAGGAGATGGCAGAAACTAAGAGGTGGGGCCTAGTGGTAGGTCTTCCAGTTTTGGGGAGTGTGCCCTTAAAGTGGATGGTGGGACCCTAGTCTCTTTCTCTTTATCTTTCATATCCTAGCCATGAGGGGAGAGAAATATTCTGCCACATGTTCACCGGGATGTGCTCCCTCACCACAGACCCAAAAGCACTGGGGCCAACTGACCATGGACTAGAATCTCCAAAACTGAGCCAAAACAAATCTTTTATCTTTTTTTGTTTGTTTGTTTTTGTTTGTTATTTAATTTAATTTATTTATTTATTCTACTTAGGTATACATGATAGCAGAATGCATTTTGATTCATTGTACACAGATGGGGCACAACATTTCATTTCTCTGGTTGTACGTGATGTAGAATCACAACATACACGCAGTCATACGTAAAACTAGGGCTATGATGTCCATCAAATTCCACCATCTTTACTGTCCCCATGCCCCCTCCTCCCTCCCATCCCTGTGACCAAAGTTCCTTCATTCTTCCTGTGTCCTCTCCCACATTATGGATCAGCATCTGCTTATCAGAGAGAACATTTGGCATTTGGTTTTTTGGGATTTCTGCCTGTATTTCAACCCACCCTGTTTTTATTGTTCTCTGTAGTTTCATAGAGACAATGTCTGCCAACTTTTATGAACATGAGTATCATTTTCTAAAATTTTATCTTGTACCCTGTAGAAAGTCATTTTTTTGAGATATGTTTTTCTACCACCTCTCAAGCCATTACTCAGTTTTTCTTATGTTGCAGAATCCTTTCGAAGGCCCCATTTTGAGTTCTGGTTGTTTTCTCCTCCTATAGTGAGATGTCTGTCCAGGTCCAGCATTTGTGGACAGACACGGTTGTAGGGAGTTAGTGAGTCCCACTGTCCCACTTGGGTGCCAGCATCTTCACCCTCTTTTTTTTTTTTTAATTTTTTTAGTTGTTGATGTATTTTTATTTTATTCATTTATTATTTTTTATATGTGGTGCTGAGGCTCGAACCCAGTGCCTCACGCATGCTAGGCAAGCGCTCTACCGCTGAGCTACAGCCCCAGCCCCCATCTTCACCCTCTTATTACTAGAAACTAGACATCAGGTCCAAGTCTGTGGCCCCGTGTCCATGGACTGGCAGGCATTCATCTGGGGTGGGATGCTGGCCAGGGAATACATGGTCCATCTTCACTGTCAGAGCTTCTGCTTTGTATGGAGAATTAGATGGAACTTGCAGTTCTTCCTTGGATAAATGCAAAGCAAATGTGAAGAGCATGCCGGGACATAGCGCTTTCCAGCTAAATGCTGCTGCTTCTTGCAGGTATTCAGCTCAGGTTGTCACGCAGGGCAAAGTTTCTTTCACCCCCAGCTCCATTGGGTTCTAAAGGTGAGGAGTGAAGAGGAGCAGAGAGTAGTGGGAAGGAGGCCTCTGTTTCCCCTGAAGTGCTCCCCTTTCACCTGTCTTGCATCCTAGAGCTAGGAGTAGATATTAAGGAGTAAGGCCAACCTTTCCAACCTTCTCTAAGTCCAGCAAGATGGTTCAGGGTGGGGACTCAGGAGCTAGAGGGCCCAGGTTCAAATACAAGCTTCACCTTATGCATAAGTTCTCCATGCCTATTTCCTCATCTGTGATTCTATCTTCCAGAGGATTCGCGACTATTCAGGACACAGGAAGTGTAGAAACAGTGAGTGGAACATATTAAGTGCTCATACATGTTACCTATTAATATATTTACTTTTTTTCCTGAGGTGGAGCATGCATTTAAAAATGAGTTTTGATAGCTTTTGGTGCAGTTCTTCCCTCTGCACCCTCTGCCCCAAGCCCTGCTGCTACCTTTCAACACATGATCATCTCTTTATTTTGAATTACTATGGTCAGTTTTTCTGGTTTTGTATATTTTCATGAATTTTTCAAAAATTTATCAAGTTGGATAAGGATGTATTAAGCTCTTTTGGTATGCTGCCTTGCCAACCCACTAGCCTTCTTAATTTCATCTGACTTGAAGTAGTCATTGCATGATACATTGCATTTGCAAAACTCTATCATGCTTGTAGAATGTGGTATTATTTTGGTGTCTTTGATATACTTCAAATCATATTTTAAAAGAATATTACACCTATCATTTATATGAAAACAAAACCAATTATCTTGTAAGGTTCATTGGTTCCACGGTACACAGCCCAGTATTCTTATTCTAAGTAATGTGCTGGTATTTTTGTATTATAAGCCAATAGTTTATTAAATATGCTTTCTAGATTTTTCAGATACAAGTTGTTTTTAAAAAAGAATGTCTTTGTTAATGATTAATGCTTTTAACCATTCATTCAAGGAAATGAATAAGAACTGTTAGCAGAGCCAGGAAAGCCAATTCATCTTGACTCATGAATGTTCAAATTGGCTATATCATTTGCCACTCCTTAAAATCTACAGTATATTCAACAATAATTTGGGCTCGTGGTTTCTTTTAAAGTATTATTGGTTCTCTATACTTGAAGTGTTGAGCCAAATATGTTCATTTCTCTTTATCTGAGTAGGACCTTTCACATTTCAAAACATATTTAAATCATCCTTTATGGTCTTGTAGAAATTCCCTTCCTGCAGTCTCCAGCTCCCAAGAAAGAAGCTCTGCATTCACTCTTGTTGTGGCTGTAGGAAAACCTGCTGAATTACAGCTTTATTTTTTTTAACTGTAGATTTTACAAGCAAGATGTTTTTGTGTGTATTGTCTTTTCTGACAACACAGTTTGATTTAGTTGAATTAAAAAAATGCAGTTTTATGTAAATGGTCACTTGAGGAGATAAGTTTGCCTCCAAATATCAAGCAGGAATCTCTGACCAATGTAGTCCTTTGATTTCTGCTCCTTTTAGTATTGTCACAGCAAGACTCCAGCACTGCATTAGTGGGTCCCATTGTATTGCCAAGGAAGGCCAGTGGGAAGGGCTTGCCTGCACCTCACAGCCATCTCCTCTACCCTGCATATCAAGGCCTATAATTACAGCAGACATTCCGGTCAACCTCCCCCCCTTCTGTGGAATGATGTCATTGCATGTCAAACAGGGGATTAGCATGAGGAAAGAGGTCCCACTGACATTTTCATTTTCATTAAGAAGAATTTGGTTGCACTTCATTTTGTTAACAGGAACTATTGTCTTACTTCATAGGAGAAAATTTAAAAAAAAAAAAAAAGCAAGTAAAACTTAAAAATGTAGAAGCAGACTGTGCCCACCGTGTGAATGGAGATGTGCTCTGTAGCGCCACTCTGTCAATTAGTGAAAGTGCCCGGGACACAAAGCATGCCTGGGAAAGCGCCTCCTTTTCTTACAAAAGCAGAATATCATTCTTCACAAAGCCCACAATGACCTGAGTTCTGCTGCAGAAAATGTCCCTGAAAAATAAAGGCACAGACCGGGCCACAGCTGGGTAGAAAGGGAACTCGGGTGGCGAGTCCCATAAGGCCTCTGAAATGTTCCACTTTCTCGGGATGGCATTGATGGAGTGTGTCGTCCAGTCTCATTTGTTACTTCTCAGGGTAAAGCTCTTAGTGCCCTTCCCATGTGAAAAAAAAATAAATCAGGACTGAGGAGGAAGCCTGATGGCACAGATGCTGTCAGCCCTGAGTTAAGTTTGTTGCATCTCCAACTGCAACAAAAGTAAACATGGGAGGAGATCATTGTCAGGCGTGGGGAAGGGGAGTCATGTCTTCCTTTGAAGCAATCTCACAATAACTTGAGTTGGAAAAGTTGGGTTCAGATACCAGCTCTGGCTTTTACTTAGCTGGGTAACCTTGGGCAGCTTACTGAGTTGTTCTGAGCCTCAGTTTGCACATCTGTTCGATGGAGTTAACCAGCAGTAGTACCCACACTTCGCTGGGTTGTGTCTGGTACCTATCAGCGGTTGTTTTTCACCTTCAAAAATCATTTCCTTTCAGAAAATGGGCTGGTGTTCTGATGTGAGTCTATTAGTGTAAAAGTGGAAATTCCTCCCCGTTCGTCAGTGGAGTACAGAGTTAGGTAAGGGAACTGACTCTGGCCACACTGGATACTCTCTCTGTGGCATGACCTAGGAACCATGATTAAAGGCCACCTGGATTAGAGAGGCTCTGGAATTTTAACCTCTTTTAATTTCCTTAAAGCTTTGGAAGAAAAAAAAGTCCCCACAGATTTCTCTTAGGAGGTTTTACAAACCCTTACAATGTTTCTCAGTTCTGTATATGTGGACACAAGAATTTTCTTAGCGTTAGTTTCTTTGGATCTGAACTGTCCTGAGAATGTATCTAGTCCAGATCAGGCCCTCTGCCAGGTGGTAATTTTGCATCCAGATTGCCTGGGACCTTTCCACTTTCATTCTTTTTTTTTTTTTTTGGTACTGGAGATTGAACTCAGGGGCACTCGACACTGAGCCACATCCCCAGCCCTATTTTGTGTTTTATGTAGAGACAGGGTCTCACTGAGTTGCTAAGCACCTCGCCGTTGCTGAGGCTGGCTTTGAACTCATGATTCTCCTGTCTCAGCCTCCCTAAGTGCTGGGATTACAGGCTTGCGCCACCACACCCGGCTTCCACTTTCATTCTTGTTTTGCCTTAAAAGGAAGGTACTGCACTATTTCTTTTTCCTTACCTGACTTTTCAGGTCGAGTTACCTAGTTGATGTTTCTAGAGTATGATATCTTAGGAATAAGATTTAAATCACACTGAGGTATAGCACAACTGCAAGGTCAGTGTATTTGGTTGGTTGGTTGGGAGGACATCAGAATGTGCCATGGTCTGTTTGAGGGTTCTAAAAAGCACTAGAACCTCTAAATCAACTGTCCTTTGCCCTTGAGTGGAATGTGCGAGGACCTGCCTGCTGTGTGAAGAGCCAGGTACTGTACTTATCACCTGTAACTCCAACTCTCACCTGAATGTCTCCTGAGTTTTTCTTCTGAATTTATGGAATATTGCCATTGTTTTCTCCACCCCTACCCCTGGTCCTGCTTGGATTATCTGAAATAC